>VZTH01003440.1:237624-309968 GCA_013397815.1 Aleadryas rufinucha | reverse complement strand
AGTTATTCTTCAAATAATAGTTGGCTGTATGATACAGTGGTGTGCTTAAATATGGAGTAGAGACTGGACAAGGCAGAGTCTTGTTAGTCTCTAAAAAAGGGGGAAAATGATGCCAAATTGATTTTTGCCTTTTTCCTTTTATATATATTCTCTATATTCTTACACATGTACTTGTAGCTCTGCAGCCTATTACTGTGTTCTAGCTAGTTCCCCCAGTACTTTTCCCTGCCCTGATAGGCACAAAGACAAAATACATTCCAAGGCCCCTATCCTATCTTGGTTCTCCCTAGGAACCAAGGTTGAGACCAGCTCTTGCAGACATATTTTTATAAACAAAGTTTAGTTTCTGTCTAAGACGGAGCGGGGGAGCAGCAGGATTCAGAGAGGGCTGAACCAGGGGAAATTGCCTCATCACTTATGTCTCTAATTGGTGATTTTTGTCAATTATGCTAATTTACTAAACTTATAAAACTGTACTCCCTCCGTGGGGGGGTGGGCATTTTGTGGACATTTTCCATGCCTGCCCCATGAGGCCTCCAAGAAAGACCAGCCTTTATATTACCTTCTGTACTAATATTGTCTTGAAAATGTGTTGTTTTATTTCTACGTTTTTTAAGGCATCAGTTTCACCACAGCAGCTACAGGCCCTTATTAAGGAGAAAACTCCTTGTTTTTAACTGAAGTTGAAAGCTGTTTCAGAAATTAATTTCCATTTTATTGACACCTGATTGACTATGAGTGCACTAAGATACCCCAAAGATTCAAAATGCGACTGTGTTCAATTTAGGATAAGACCCAAAACCACTTTACAGCTAGACCGGGGTTTATGAAAGCCAGAAAATCTTTCAGTTCTTAAAGAGGAAGATAATTTGTTGAGATTTCATCGCTGAAAACATAAGTACAATTATGAAAAGACAATACTATGCACAACACAGAAAAAAGCATAAGACCAACTTTTTAAAGAAAATCAGCATTTGAGATTAGAACTATACCTTAGATATAAATTGTCATTGAAAACAAAAGGGAGAAGAAAGAAGGATTTCCTCCCTGCAAACACTATCAGAAAAGAAGAATTGCAGTCGATAATCAGGGGGCAAAGATCATCACATTCCATCAGTAAAGTCTAACAAAATTATTTGACAATGAGTGGAAACCCTCACAGACATCAGATACATCAAGAATAATAAATTACTCGAGGATATCTAATTCCCAGTTACAGCCAGTGAATGGTGAAGCTTCCCAGTGTAGAAAAATCCTTTTTTTCATTTTCACTTGACTCATACAGGACACTTGACAGATCGAGCAGCTCATGGATCACTTCCATGAAACAAGGACATGACACAGACCATGATTTGATTTCAATCCGTGACGCCTTCGTGCGGCAGAAGTTTGAAATGCAGTGAGATATTTGCCTTACAAAAGCAACCAACAAACAGCATAAACTGCTCAAGGTCTATACTTGTGGCGAAAAGAGAATCAGTAAATTACAGAATAGGAACCTTTGACTAAGTATCATAATCTGGCAGTGCTTTAAAATAATTTAAAATTTTCATAGGATGAATTCCCTCAGGTTTGACAACAGTCAACTGGTTAAAATCCAGGCAATTCTATTGATTTGATTGAGTTAGAACAGTGAAAGAGAGCAGACAATTTCGTTTATAAATTGAAAGGTTGTGGCAAAGAGGAGAAAACCTTATTTTCCTCATTAAAAATCCACAGTTTTTCCCTTTCCTGCAATCCAGGTGCTCCCTGAAGGTAATGCTCCTACTGTACTTCCTAACAATGGGGGAGGATTTTATCCCAAAAGCATAAATTCACTCAGATAAAAAGGGTAGTTCATTTGCTTGTTTTCACTGTTCAAAACAGATGACCTTAATAAAATTTCTGGGTTTTTTTCACTTTACTTCCCAAGCATAAGTTAATTAATTCTCACAACATCTGAGCTAAAAGTAATCTCCATTCACTTAACAGAGAAATCACCACAGAAAGACTTCAAAACTCTGGGATAAGTAGCAGTGGAAATAAGAGAGCCTTCATCTAATTATGAGTTAATAGAGTAGTTAGTACTAGGAACATGTAAAATGCCGCATACAAATAATGATAAACCTGAAGTGTTTTTTGTCTCTCTGTTAATTTTTTAGGTTTAGAGCCAGAGGAAGGTTCAATGCAGTGCAGAGGAAATTTTAAGCAACTTGTGAACACAGCAAGTTTCAGTCCAGTACAACAAGAACCGAGGGAAAGAGAAGCAAAAGAATAAAGACTGAACATCTGTTAATAACTTTGGGTTCCAAGCATTTAAACCTATGCTTCCATCCCTTTATCTTAACCAGAAATACTGTGTCCTTTTCTGCTTTTATCTCCTTTCTGATATTTATCTACTTCTTTGGCCACCACTACTAAATGGCAGCACATAAATGGTCACAGATTTCGGAAGAGCTGAACCTCTGTCCTGAGCTTGTTTCTTTTTTCTTTTTTTGACTACATTTGGAGTATAACTTTTTTTTTTTTTTTTTTTTTTTTTTTTTTAGTCTCTGGACACCACATGGGATAATCTAGAACTGGAAGCTTTGCAGAAGTATGGACTTGAATACAAAGCTAGAAGTGCAGAATAATTTGGAAACCAGATCTCTTAACATGGTTTCTTTAGTTACTAGTGCATCTTAGGAGAAAAAAAAATAGGGGACATTTTTCACATGTAAAATTTTTGCAATTTTCTTTTTCCTCTAAATGATTTGAAAGTAATTCGTCAAGCTACTAACCAGCATCTGAGCTATAAACTTCAGGCTGTTTTGTTTATATTTATATAACTGTGTGCTATCTAGAGACCTCTGAAAAGGGTAAGAGCTCTGATTGACTCTTTGTTCCATTGTCAGTGCAAGGTGACATGCATGACCAAGATAAAAAAAAACCAACCTCCTGTTTTTGCCTTTACATGGAACAGTTCTTGGAAATGCTTGTGGAGTAGGAGTTTCAGGAGCACTGAAAGCTGACCTAATCCAATATTGCCTCAGTGAGGATTTCATTATTGATAGAAATAAAACCACAGCGGTTTTTTGGAAGTCCTTGCGCTCTGCAGCATCAGGCAGTCACCTTCCAGTGACCTCCTCCTATATGCAAGTCTCATACTCAGATAAGATGGTTTTTGGATACTCAAGATAAAATGATTCTATGTGTATGTTTTGTAACAGGCCAAACCATGCAGCGTGACCAAATGATAACACACTAAAGGACATAATTTCCAGGCATTTCCATGCTCCTTGCAGTTTTCAGTACAAAGTCCAGGCCTTTAAAACCAGTCAACACATGATCAATCTGTAGGATCAGAGTCCTTGAAGGGCCCTCACAGAACGAAGAAGTATCACTCAGCAGTGGGAGACATCAAGAAGGCAGAGTTGAGGCTAAAATACCTTTTTATTTTCTGTCAGTGCAGCACACACTGTATCATCTGCCCAAACTCTACAGCTCAAGAGGCAGCAGTGAACTCACATGCTCAAAGGAGTCCTGCCAGTCCAAACCAGCATTTCCCTGAAAACTGGACATCTTCTGGCAGTTTTACTCTGCATACAATGGGTACCCAAAAAGAAAACTTGCATTCCTGAAGAAGGAGTGTTTATTTTCAGGACATGGAGGGTTTATTAAAAAAAAAAAAATCAAGGATTTCCTATAAAAACACACGCACAGAAGAAAAAATAAGTTGTGATTATGGCACTTTTGCAGAACACCAAAACCTTTGTTGGAGATATCTCAGTAGAGACTCGAACTGGGGTCTTAGTACTCCAGATCATGCAGCTCTAACCAAAATTGCTTTTCCTCCATGCATTTATTTTCAGTGAAAAACTTTCATTTACTACCGAGATAATCACACAACAACAAAGCTTCCTGCAGAAGGAAGATTCCTTAAGTTGTTGGCAAGAATTTAGGTTGAAATATATTAAGCTTCTGTACTTGTCTCCTTCCAATAAACAGAAAATGATGCAACTCATCTCTGCTGTGGGTCCCATCTGAGCAAAACAATTAATTGAATACACAATTAGAAATCAGCAGGAACTGTCCAGAAGGTACTTTAGTGTTATATTGTACACCATCTTATTAATAAGCACAGAGGACTAGTGGTGCTGCTTTCTTAAACTCCCTCTTCATTCACTCACAGGAGTTAAATCCAGGATAAAAGGGGAAAAAGGGGGTTTGACTTGGAAGGTGGAGACATCAAATAACAGTAAAATAACCATGTGGTCAGAGTGCTAAAGGTTCCCTTGCCTTAGAGGGTCCCCGATAGGATAAATATTCAGCTCAGCAGAAAGCTGACTCCCTCCACAGCAGAGGGAGTACACAGACAGTAATTTAAGATGCAGCTTTAATAGGCCTTTCTGAGACTTGCCAGGGATTTCAAGTGCTGCCAGAAGCAGGCTGGTCTCCTAAGGGACGAGCTGCCATCATTTCCAGTAAGCCCAGCACTCCTGACTGTGAAGCAGGACAGGGCTCACCATGCCAGGGGTAATCATCTGGGATCACGAGCTGGTTGTGGAGCTGCATCCCCCGGTCCTGAGCCCGGCCAGGGTGGCATCGGTGGGCAAAGCCACAGCAGTGGCCACAAGGAACAATCAGCCTTTTCCACCAGGGAAAAAGCTCCAGCTCCTGCTCTGTCCTACACAGCTGGGCCTCACAGCCACAGCTGGAGTGTTTCCACAGTCCTGCAGAGAACTCAGAATGGCCAGAAGAAGCCTGAATCTGGCAGTGCCTCTCTCCTGGTTGGACAGAACCTACCCAAGCATTTTCAATTAGTGACACATTTCCCCCCTGCCCCATCACAGCTGAAAAGCAGAGTGAGATTCGTTCTAAAGCACATGCATCAGGCTGAAGAGGCGGAATACACCAGATCTCAACCTGCTGCAATAAAAACTGATGAAAATGAATAATCAGGAAGGGATGAGTAGATGTTTAAGCTCTCGTTGCTGCCAAAAAAATATCAGCCAGGGAGAAAAGGTTAAGCCTCCTGTTGGCTCTTTGCATTCCACTCAGGGAAGTGAGTTTATTAATATTTAACAAAAAGGACTCTAAGTCTTTTACTAATTGTTCTGTTCAGAAACTACAAAAAAGTCAAACATATGATAGATTCCAAGAGATAAAATATGGGAATTCAAGGAATCAGGTATTATTTTACAATTGCCTTGAAATAGTCATCCTTCTTCCATCCTCTTTCTCCTCCAGTGAGGGGATTACCAACACCTGGCTGAAGTAGTATTTTTTATGTGGAGCTATTTTGAACTCTTGGTGGATATGTCAATACTTTTCAAAAAAAGCTCATTCAAATAACAAAATATATTAGCTGCCTTATGGTTGGATTTTTAAAAATCACACTTCTATGCCCAAGGGAAATGGTCATCTGGAAGGACAGGGAAAAGAGATCCTTTAGGATGATGGTTTGGGGCACAAATACAAGTCCACGTTAAGAGGAGGTCACTGCACACCAGGACAGCTACAGTACCCAGAACACCTCTCAAACAGCCATGGAGATGGGGAATAGGCATTTCTGGACAATTTTGCTGGATGAATTTTGCTTACTTGGAAGCATCAGCTGATGGAAACTCCACCATATGATTTTCTGAAGGAGGCCATGATTCAAGATAGCAGTTGGTTAGTCCATTTTATATCTGTGTTTTGAGGGGAGTGGCAGGAAAGAACAGCTTGTCCTTCTATAACCTGGACTTCTTCCAATACTTACTAATCTATTAAGCTAAAGAAGATTCAGACAGGCAGCAAATGGTGAGATTGCTATCACTTCCTTCATTTTCCTCACTTCTAGATCAAAAGTTCCCTTACTTCTTAATTACAGGCAAGGGTGACCCCGATATTAAGTTAGCATTCTTGAAGCTGTTTCCAGGAATGGTTTCCCGTAACTATCACATTTCAGGACACTGAGTTTCAAAAAGCAGATGCTTTGCTTAGTTTCAGCTCTCACAGAGGTGCTAACTCAGCTGCCTAGACAGCAACATGATTTGGAGGAAAATAATAAAAAGATGAAAGTAATCAAGTTGAAAAAACAGCCAATATTTCTATATTCCATAAAACTTCACCTGAAACAGAGGCTTAGACCTTGGACTTTAGTAGCTGCCTCACACCAAACTTGTTACCTCCATTCTAGCAAAAATATAAAAATACAACATTCATGAGCAAGAGTTCTTAGCACTATAACAAGGTCTGTGCCAAAATTAGAGATATTTTTATTCTCAAGAGCACACCTCCCACTCCCTTCTCTTAGGATTTTGCTTTGCTGGTTTCTGTTTTGCTTGTCTGATTTAGAAAGAGCTCCAGAGGCTTCCTAATCAACAAGGAGGGAAAGTTTTACATAGTTCTGTCACAAGTTCAAAAATTGTTCTTGATTTCCTCAAAAGGATTGTATCAAGAGTGATTTCAGTGCATACCTTTCTTGTAAAGGTATTTAATTTATTCTACTAACAAACGTGGGACAATGATTCCTATGCAGGCAGGGCAATATTCCAGCACTTCTGTCCCTTGTCAGCTCCATGGTAAAATTAATAACTATCAGTATTAACAAATCATTTGGCCAGCCTGAACCAGTTTTTATTGAAGATGAACTGCAGTAGCTTTCAACCTGGCAGATTTGCGCAGCTTTAGCTATACTATCAGGGAAATTCAGGAACTGGCAGTGGAAATAGAGGTGCTACAGGAGGGAATTTCACTAACAAATATGAAGATTTCAAAAGACTCCACTGAAAATACAGCAACACAACCAATGACCTCGCTCCTGAAGGTGGATACATTCTCAGGCCCTTCCATGCAGTGCCATATTTCATATCAGTGATCCTACACATGGATTGCCCTCCTCCAAGACATCCACAAGGCAAGCCCCACACTCCACATGGGTGGAGTGTCTTCACTCCAACATTTCTGTCAGGTAACAGCCACTCTTATGCTCCCAGCTGCTTGGTTTTGTCTTTTTGTCTGCTCTTGCCACAAAAGACTTGCAGTGCTCTCCTGCATCCCTTTTTACCGGCTGGGCAAAAGGCTGATTGCTGGCCAGTGTTTCCATGGGCTGACAAGTCAGCTAAAACAGATTCTGCCTCTCAAAAGCAGCATTTATTTTTGTCTCTCCTTTTCTCAACTGCCAGTTTTCCGGAAGCTATAGAAAATTATTTACCCTTGGAGCCATTACTTCCTCATCAAATGTGGTTGCCTTTGCACAGTGCAGTTATACTCACTAATGTGAAAGTGAACAGAGCCAGAATTACAAATGTCTCCAATATGAGCCACACATCACACACAGCCTGGGTCTCTCCTGCCTCCATAATTCCTTGGAAGCTATCTCCTAGCAAACATCAGGACTGCAGACACCAGAAGGGACTCAGAGAGGCCTCAGGTTCAGTCTTACAGAGGTGGGGAATACGACACCTCCAGATATCCAGGACACTGGTTGAACATGAACAAGCCAGACCTTAGGAAACACTGGAGAGAGTTTTCCTACAAAAATGCTTGATTTCCCCTTGTTCTTCTAATCCAGTTATTTTCCCCACATATGGAACAAATAATTACCAAGAGGTTGGAGAGCTGCAAGAGAGGTTCAAAAGTGAAGTAAGTAAAGTACCTAAGTACTGGTAAAAATACCAAAAGACGACCAGCAAAGAGGCAGTTCCCCCATACTCTCCTTGTTCCCTCTTGCTGTCAAGGAAATGGTGGCATCCTGCTGAAGTGCCATTTTAGCACATCATATGCCAACTGTTGTTTTCACAGATAATGCAGTCTGTAAAGCACTAAAAAGTGCAAACTTGATGCACCCAATAAAAACCATACAGGCACCTCTTTGTCTCCAAGAAAGGCAGCTCTGCTGTAACAAGCAGCAAGGAAAATATTTTACTTTGAAATCCTTCAATGCACTAATGAAACGGAATGAATTATCAAGTGATGTTCCATCAGTGTGCTGACTGTACTTTTAACAAAAACATGGACAAAGATAACGTGGACTATGAGGTACATTCAGATTTTATCAGAACAATAACTAGAACACTCCAAAATCTCCACATTCCCCTTTAGCACTGCCCTGTAATCCTATGAAACAGTGCCCACTTTATGCTTGGAATACCCATATTCAAAAAGGAAATTTTTATTATGAAACATAGGTTTAAAAAGAAAAACATGACTATTTTTCCCCAGTGTTCTACACAGAGAGTTGAATTATTCATAGTTAAAGAAGAGCCATGGATTTTGCTTTTTAAAAAAATTAATTATATCTCTAGAACTTGTATCTGGTAGTCTACAAGGAGAGACCTTATCAACACATGAGAAGACACATCCCCCAAAATACTAGAACTCTGGAGCTAGAACAGCACAGGAAGTTGTTGTGGAAAGCTGATGACAGTTTTGTTGTTCCAACACCTTGACTAGATTTTCAGTAATAAGATAATAAGAAAGAGAACACTGATCTGGATTTTTCAAGTTAATGGTGGGAACATCTTGCAGCCGAAATTGCATCGTGGACTGAGCTGGGATTCTCCTCTTGTCCTCCAGTGCTAAACCAAAGCAAACAAACAAAAAGATTTCTCATTTCCACGGTGAGAGGACCATCTGCTGCCCTAGTAATAACCCAAAATAAAACAGTCCTTCAGGCACTGCGCACACTCACAGAATTCACCACTGAGAGCAGAGCTGCCTTACATAAGGCATGCCCTTCTCTTTTCTCCTTTTTCTTGCTGGCTATGCAGCTTTTCAGTGCTCCCAAAGGCTGTTTTATTTCCCAGACTCTCTTTAAGCAGAGACAATCTCATGTGAGAAGTACAAGTCTTTAAGGCTAATGTTACAATCCAAGCAGAAGAGCAAGTCACACACAGAGAAATGATTTTCGAAGCTTTGACTCATTTTACATGACACATTCATTTCTGCAATTTTCCTGCTATAAGCACATGAAGAACCTCATTCTGCATTCCACTGAACCCCTCAAGTACCCTCAACAGTCCATGAACATCTGGAGTCCAAATGAATACAGAATTAATCCCTAAGGCTGGACAGCAAAACAGGTCAGGAACCATCCCTGCTATGAAAGTCACTGCGGAAATCTTGCAGCAGGCACTGAAATCAGGCTGCACTTCACTACTGGTTTTGTAACATGTTTTCTTTCCAGACCAGTTTGCCTTAACCAGCTCTTGCCCACACTACAGCACTGGCATAGCTGCAAGTGCAATGACCTTAACTATACTGATAAAACCTACAGAGCATAGGTCTATCCATCCGCAGCAGCAAGGCATTCCTATGACATTCTAACCAGATTCTTAGCACCTTCACTCTCCCAAGAGTCTTCAGAGGAGCTGATGGTGCTCAGTTCCTTGGGCTCAGTTCCTTTTCCTTCCACTGGGAGGGGAGGGGGGGTGGATAAAAAACCAACCAACCAACCAAAAAACCCAACCCAACCCAAACAAACAAACAACAAAAAAAAAAGAATAGAAGGAAAAGAAACAAAGAGTCAACAACACACACATGCTGTCCTACACACACACACCTCCACCCCCAAACAGAGGAAAAAAGCAAGGAAAAAGGAAAGTTCTACAGGGTGCTGATATGGAATGAAATGGAATTTGGAACAGATAGTCATATTTGGCACTGTCAGCAAAAGCTTGTGAGTGGCCCGGTGACTCTCTGAGCCTTAATGCCCTTTTACACTTGTCACTTAAAAATGTCCCCGGAAATGTTCAGCTGTGCTGCTTCTGACACTCTTTTCCCAGTGCTGCTGAATGGACTTGATTGAGAGATACATTTCGTCCCCTCCCAGTTCCATAAAGCACTAAACAATAAGGACATACTCCATTTGGCGTTCAAGTAGCATCTTTATGGTCCATGCAGATCGCTTTAAAAACAACCAACATAAAACAGAACTCTCTGTTGGAGAGCATGGAAATTAAAAACTATTGGATCTCCCAAATCAACTCCTATGATCCTCAGGCTGAAGGCTGGATTAGAGGGTCCTCACATGGTTCTAGCTGCATTCTCAGTACACCACTTTTATGAAGAAACCAAAGCTGTAGAAATTCCTCTGGCATGGCGTGGAATCCAGAGTCAGGCAGGACATTGTCATAGTAATGATGGCTGATAAACTTCCCGTGCAGGTCCACCGAGAACGGCCAGAAGCCGTAAATTGTTACTTCCTCACACAGCCCAAGGGCAGCGCTGACCAGGAAAAGTCCCGTGGAAAGGCGTTTGGCGTGAATGCCTTTGCTCTTCCAGAACTTGCCGATGTCCCGCAGGAAGTTGGGGTTGGCAAAAAGGACTGCCTGCTTGGCACCAAAATCCTCCAGGGTGTAGTAGACACGGAGGGAGGGTCCTGTCCCTGTTTTCATGGAGAAGGCTGGCATGTAGATGTAGCTCTGGTTATAGACCTTCACGCTGTCCACAAAGGCTTTTCGGGACCACAGCAGATTCTGGAACCTGGAAAATCACAAGGAAAAATGAGTTGGTCACACAGAAGTTTTCCCAGATGTTTCATAATCCACCCAAGGGCTGCTCTTCATACGCATATTTACAATTCACTGCACACCTTTTCTGAGCCCAGAGGAAGTCCACACAAACTTCTGGCTGTCTAACACCGCCTCTCTTTTGAAAACAGGCACCTGGATAGACAGTCGAAAACCATCTGGTATCCTGCTAACTCCAAAACCTTTCTGATTTCATCTTTTTAAAAAAACCCAAACGAACGACAAGAATATTCCATAACACTCAATCCTTTTTAGCAGTATTTTTCATTTGTCCAAAAATCAACTTAGATTTTTCAGGTACGGGAATCTGTAAAAGAAATTTTCAAATCTGTATTGTTCTTGTTTCTTAAAGGCAGACTGAAATACGAACCCAAGTTAGATTAGCAGGGCAAGGTGTATGTACAGATTATTTCTCTGATATGAAAACAGCACATTACGATTTGTTTAATTGTCAATAGTTATTTGCTGATGGCTGTTTTATTCCTGATGTTTAACTGACAAACTACTAACCAAACTATTCCTGGACTATCAACTTTCCTTGCCATATGTTTCCTCCCCACCTTTATCACTTGACAATATCCAAAGCCTTCAGAGTGCAAAGCTTACTACACTAAAAACAGCTTCTGCACAAGCCTCACACACTCCTTTCACTGCAGCTGGGCTACTCCCCTGCGTGTCATCCCTAATTTTTTCCTTAGCTCTCAAATGCCCATCTTGCCCTTGTTGCTGCCTCCTCTCCCTGTTTCCTGCAGCCAAGGCAGATGTGTTGTGACTAATTCCCTAGTCACACACCAGAAGAGTCAGAACAAGAAAGTTACGTCAGCAGCACTGGATTTTTTTCCCTTTCTCTTGCGCAGGCAGAAATAGGTATAATATGTGTTTAAATGGTTATAAAGAGATCAATTTTATGTAGAAACCTCTTTGAAACTAACAAGAATTACACAAAGAGGTTTAAATAGAATGCCAGATGACCTCAAGAATCATCAAACAAAATTTCAGCTGAAATGATTGGAAACAAAAAACCCCAAACAGCTTCAACAGCATAGAAATATCTCATAATNTATATATATATTATATATTATATACGCCTGCTTCTGAGGGCAAATAGTTGTGGTTATTCTAAACCTGCATTTTCCAGCAAATTTACCATTCTTAGAAAAAACCCACACAGCTCAGGGTGAACACAGTAAAATTCCTCAGTCTCAGAGGGCCAGAGACTGTCTCTGAATATTCATTTGCTATCATTGCCACATCTCTGCAATTCTTCTGGACAAATCTCCCCAAATGCCTTAAAGTCACAAGAGGCGAACAGAAGAGCCATGAGAGCGGTGCTTGGGAGGGACTCCATGCAGACGGGACAGCAGCATTTGTCACCCTACTGCTAACTGTCCTTCAGGAACATCATCAGCTCCTGGAAACCCATGCTTCATTCCAGTGATCTGGATGGCAGTGCTGGCAGGCATCCCGCCCAGTTCAGCAGATGGACATTATACTGGGGGCCAGGAGCCCATGGAGAAACATAAAACGTGCTGATTACAGCCAGGCTGATAGTCTAACAGCCAAAAAGCTGCTGCCCATCTTGAGCACCTCGTGAGGGGACATATTAGAAACAAATGAGAATTTCTGTTCCCTATTTGTAAAAATGGGAGCACTCTCCAGCATTCTGACGCTTCACAGGCTGGATAGAAGCTGAGAAATCTGGGGACAAATGCTGTGCATAAGCAAGTTTCTAGAGATGGTGCTGGAAGCTCAGGTGGGTTTTCCTTTAACTCCCAACCCAGACAGGGAGTCCTGCAGGCTTTGACGGTACCATACCACACCCATCACAGCAGGCAGCGAGAAGGCTGTTCCACGCTTGACAGAGAGACTAGGAAGGCTTTTCCCCTCAAGCTTTGTAGTCCCCACAGGAGCATGACAATGTTTGTCACCTGCTTGTCCTGGCATAGACACCGCCAGCCTGGTGCAGCCCTTGCATCCACACGGACACAAATGCTTTCACTTGTGCCAATTCTCACCCAGGATGAGGAGCTGCTGGTTCCTGGTTAGTGCTGGCCTCACCTGAGCATTCAGTCCTCTCAGTGGCACAGCCCAGGTGCTGTGCAGCTCCACCACACACACACGGAGCTTCCAAAGAAATGCACCAAATGATCCAGCCCTTCGCACAAGAGTGCATCTCGGGTGATGTTATCTCCCCAGCACAGCTTGGAGCAAGAAACAGCTGAATTGCTTTCAGGGTCCTCCCCTGACCTTCTGCAGTCAAGCTCACACAAACGTGTGGTGGGTTGCTAGCACTGGGATAAAACTGGAGCTGGAATCTTCCAAGCCCTGAGCAGCACCTGGAGACTCCACGAGCAGCTTGGGAATTTGCAATGGTGTGTTCCAGCAGCTCCATGGCAGCTCCACAGCCCAGAGAGGCACGAGTGGCTGTGAACCCTGGTGAAAACAGATCACAGCAGGTCCAGCCCAGACACTTTTACTTCCACTGCACTCCTCAGTGGACAGTGAACAATTCAAATCATCAGCACCACATTTTTCTGTCAGGTTCCTAGGAAAGATCAACTTTAAACCAGCAACTTTCAGCAGCATGTGGAGGGAGAGCTGCAGAGAATATCAGAGAAATAATTTCCTTGCTACTAGCTGGAGAATTCCCTCAAATGCTCTGCTCCACTTTTCCAGAGAGGAAGATTCATCCCAGAGAAAACTGCCATGGCACATTGTCATAACAGAAAAATCGAAGACTTAAGAGCATTAAGTGTTTTGGGTTTTGTTTTTAATCTGTTTTTAATGTTCTTATTGATGTTCTTTAGCAGATATTCAGGGACAGGGCTGCTTTCTGGTACTGAGAGACAGTTCTCAGTAACCACAAGGAATTTGCTGCAGTGACATTGAGCTAACCCTCTTGCAGATAATTATGGCAGCATTCTCTTGCATCTTGGTTTCTCTTTGATCTCCCCAGAGAGTTGCTACCTCATGCATGTGACGATATCCCAGGCACTGACTCTGTTGGCATCTGCAAAGTCACAAGTTCAGCATTCTGGATTAATTGGGAGTTGACTTATCAGAGGGGAAAAAATAAAATTAAGTAATGAGAGGAACAGCTCAGATGCCAAAGAAATAGTGTATTAGTTTAAAATTACGATAGATAGAGCTCAAGGGAATAGAGCAGAAGGCGTAAAGACTTAGGTTTGTCATGTCCCTATGCCAAACAATAACCTCACAAAAATTATTTAGATAATTTGATGGCAGCATTAGCCAAAATGATTTGGCAATTTGCTGCAGCTGTTGGACTCTGCTTACAGCTGGGGTCACAACAAGTCAGCTTGCAAACACACATCTGAGCCTCCTCTGCTGCGACACAGGGGTTGTACTGCACTCATTTCTCAGAGTGCTTTTCAAAGAGCAATGCTCTCCTCAATGCCCTGTGCTCTCACTCATATCAGGCTCTTGATGATTTGCCCCTCTGGGGCTTGTGCAGACAATTTTACTGACATACAGACTGTGTCTCAATTAACAAATTGTCTCCATGTGCTCATTCCCCATGTGGGCACTTCTCACATGCATTAGGTACAAGGTAGACTTTCTACTTGTCCATGCAGGGAGCCAGAATTGAGCACTTAAAGCACTATAAATGGACTCCCTTTCTTATTTTATCCCAGCTTTCCCAACTAGCCACTGCTTACTCACCTTAAGGACAGCTACCTGACTTAAGAATCAATTATAATCCCATTAAAGTCAATGGCAAAGCCAAATCTGATCCCCAGTGCTC
Organism: Aleadryas rufinucha; assembly: GCA_013397815.1. Lineage (NCBI taxonomy): Eukaryota > Metazoa > Chordata > Aves > Passeriformes > Aleadryas > Aleadryas rufinucha. The sequence continues at coordinate 295,724 of VZTH01003440.1, read as the reverse complement.
TGTCTAACCTCATTTCAAACACCTTCAGCAGGAGGGATTCTCCCCTGTTCTCACTGTGGGTCCCTCCACAGGCACCATGGTCACCCAGCTGAGAGCTCGTGGCATGGGTGGGGTGATGCTATTCCGATATTTTCCTTCCCCTCTGCCCTTCTTCCCTGCTGGCTCTTTATGGACCAGATGCTTGCTCCTCTCAGGGAGTGACTGCCTCCCAGACTCACTCCAGCTCATCCCTTCTGTGCATCCTGCAGCCCGCTGAGACCCCACACTGCTTCTTGTTATGGACAGGGGCTTCCAACCTCCAAGAGCCTGCTCTTCTCTGTCCTCTCTGGTACCAATAATTGAAGACAAATTTGCCTCATTTTTATAAACCTTTTGAATGGTGTTTTCCAATGCAGGGATTCTGGGTACTTCCACCATCATCTTCAAATACCCAAAAGCAGGGAAAAACACTCTTTCCAGTGACTTTCTGGGCCAATCCAATAAGTGTTTCTTAATGACACACTGTCCTTAGCACATGACCTTCAGAATAATTTGATGCATTCAGAAAGTCCAGTTAGACATGGCAGAGGTATGTTTTAATCTCCATGAAGAGGTAGGCTCCTTTTCTGACTGAATTAAGTATTAATTAGAGCTTTTTTAAAACCTCCACCCATTACTGCTCTTACTCTGTGGCCCTGGAAATACTATATATAGTGCCAAGGGAAAGCTGACTGTTTTTCAATGGAACACAGAGCTACTGTGTACAGCAAAGCAATGGAACATTAAAATCAGTGTTCACTGGTATTTTGGGGCTGTGTGTGATCCTTATTCTGCCAACTCAAATTAGAATGTGCTTTTAATATCTACTCTTTCCAAAACCAGCAGAGCTAAACATCAATTCTTTCTGTTATCTGACAGCTTGGATCTTAGCTTTCAGAAGATGAGCTGCTCATCTTAGTTTGACTCTGAAAACTGTGGCTGCTGTAGTCACACACAAGTGGAAATAATATAAAAAGACAGGCAGAACAGCATGGATGTAAATTACTTGCGTTGTTAAAATTGCTGCCTGGTATTTCTAAGTCTTCTGAATACTTCCAAACTCTTACAGCTGGAAGTCAGGAGGATGGGAAAGTAGGAGAAGCAATGAAATCAGCTAGGAAAACCCCAAAACAAGACAGAACTAAGTCTGATATCTTTGGCATTTAATTTCACTGGACTGCATGCTAGAGAGAGCTGAGAAGAAACATAACCAGATCACACATTTCCTCAGGTTTTAATGGAAAAAGAATCACAACAAAGCTCAGACAGAGACTTTAGGAGATTTACTTTGGATTAAGACTGTGTCCCTAAGACTGTCTGCTGTGTCTTTGGGACAGCAACCAAACAGGAACAGAACAGAGAAGCATCTCCTGCACACCTGGATCTTTCACTCAAATACATTCCAGACACAGGTCCCTGTGGATCACTGCCCACAGAAGCACTGCAGAAACACAAGGCTAATGACATTACGCCTTTCCTGATTGTGCTGGCCTCCTGTACTTTGTAACCCAAATGTAAAACCTACCAAATGATTGCAGTTATGAAAGACCTATTCATAGCTGAGAACACTTTTGCTGAGCCTCTGAGTTTTCTCTTTAATGTTGTGACATCCTTCACACATTAATAATTTGCAAAGATCAGTGAAGGTGACATTCAACTACATCCTCTCTTCAGCCTCTTAGAGCTCTCTCCAAAAAAAAAACCAGAAAGAGAGAGGAAAACAACGTTTGAATATGTATTCTTTTAAAAGGTGCTCTGTGCTACAAAAATTATAGACTGATGGAAATTATTTAAAACAGTAAATGCTTCAAAACAGATTATGGCAAGAACTGTAACCAGGACAGGCTCTCTTTTAAGTATATAAGCACCCTTTTTAAACTTTAGTACATGAATCACTGGTGTTCTCTGAGATCAAGCCACAGCTGCAGCACAAATCCCACTTAAACACCGTCAACTAAAAGCTTGGTAAAAAAATCAGATGTTCAGAGCCCATAGGAATATGTGGTGAATCTAAAATATTTAAAATCAGGCAAAATAAATTCATGCAATTCTAAAATACATAAAAAAACCTCTGTATTTTCTTCTGTTAGCTTCTCCCACTGGGCAACCTCACCTGCACTCCCAAGGGGACAAGCATTGCAACTGAGCAATGTACTAGTGGCCTGAGTACACCTGAGTATAAACAGAGGAGGTGACAAATTGTTCTGGATCCAAACATGAGGCTCAAATGATAGAAAAAAGAGAGAAAACCAGCAGTTCAACAGACAAGGAAGTCTATTCCAGTCCTTGGCACACAAAAACTCAGGCCATTAGTAAAATTCCTGGAAATAAGCCAGGAGGATCCAAACAAGCCCAAGGACTGCAGCTGTAGATCTTCAGATCAAAAATCCTTTCCTTCAATCTAATATCAATTTACAGCAATCTTGGTCCTGTTCAGTCATGCTTGGAAGCATTAGATGCTCCCCAAGGCTTCCAGCAGGGTCCAAGTGTGTTGATTGCTGCACACTGGGTCTTTGAAAGAGCCTTCCTTCCCTTCTGCAACTCACACACAGACCCCTAAGGAAGACTAAGAACAAAACCAGTATATTTTCAACTGCACATCCAGTACTTTCAGCTCAGATTTCCTGATAGTGGTGTAGTTTGTCAATGAAGTAACCCCAGTGAATCTCACTTCCAAGTATTTGCCTACTCTGTTATCCTCTGCATCCTCCTAACCAATTACTTTACCAATACTTTCCCTCTTACTTCATGATTGCCTCAATCCCTTTGTCAAAAGCCTTTTAAAAATTCAAATATACTCTGTCTACTGGATATCCATATGCAACTATTCAAAGAACCCCCAAAGTTTTACAAGAGCACATACACTTTCCAGGTGTTCACTAATATTATCTTCTACTATAGCCTCCACGAAATCAGCTGGAAGCAATGTCAGACTTACAGACACACTTGAGCTATTTTTAATTTGGACTATTTTTAAACATTGATCCCATTTCTAACACAGTCCAGTCTTCAAGAACCAAGGCAGTTTTCAGTGAGGAAGTACACACACTACACTTCTTTCATGGGTGAGCCCAGTTCTGCCTATAAATTCACATCCATCCTGTACCTATACCATAAATTCGCTTATAATTATCTCAGTCTCAGCCTGATGAGCCTCCCTGTGGGCATAGGGGATGACCTCAGTGTCTTCCACAGTGAACAAAGATGCAAATAATTCATACAGCCTCCCTTTTATAGCCTGTTTTTTTATAGCTGGCCATCAACTAACCATACACACAGCAGGTGGGGGTGGGTGTTTTCTGCTTCTTTTTGGCTTATGCGGTTGCTGGAAAGAGGTTGGAGCACTGGGCTTTCATCCCTCTGATTAGCTGTTCTTGGAAACTTTCTCTACCTGCCACACAGACAAAATGTTTAATCAGCCAGAGCTCATTACAGATTCAATCTCCTTTGGAAACAGCTCCAGCTTTTGGTAGGATGTTTCTCTGTTTCCATTAATCTCCTTTTTCTCTGTCCTTTAACGATGTCAGCTTCCTGTTACCTTTTCTTAAGGCTTGACAGATGCTCCTGGCATTTTGTCCAGTATGATACCCTTAGAAGAGTCCATTATTTTGGACAGATCATCCAAATGAATTTTCTAAGATGCTTCTTGGTGTTTAAGGCTGAGAATGCCACTTAAAACTTCTTTTCAACACAATCAAACTGCCAAGGTTTCCCCTCAACTCTTAGTACAGCCTGTACTCAATTTAAATTGCTACAGCTGCAACAAACTTGACCAAAATAATAGAATAGAATCAAAGTACAGATAGCTGAAATATGCTGGAGCTTTTTCTAATATCTTCAACTATTTTGATATCTGTGCAAGTTCTAGCTCCTACACCTTTTTCCCCCTCACTAACTTCATTTAAAGGAGTCACAGTGTAAAAGAAGTAAAAAGCAAACTTTTTTTTAAGGTAGCAGGAAAGAAGTGCTATTTGCCAGGACGAAGTGATACTTTTGAAAGCCATTGAGTACTTCAGCGCCCTCTATACACTGCCTCAGGAAAGTGGAGCAGAACATTCAATTCCCTATTTCTCTTAGTTTCCAAATGCCGGTGAAGATTCAGTGGCAGAGATATTTATATTATTTAGGAGCAACTTGATAATTGTGGTTGGTTGTTTTCCCCTATCACACATCTAACACACACAGATGCTATAGCCCTTTTTTTAATATAATATGCCATAACTCAGATGTGGCCCCACCTTCTCACAATCTGAAATACCATGCAAAAATACCTTTCTCCCTTTTGCTCCCTATCTCAGGGAATGGTCAATCCCAGTGAACTGCCAGAACTGGATAGAGCTTGACTCCAGAAGACAGCATTAGCACTTCTTTCAGATTCAGGCAGCACAAAAATAAGCTCCTTTTCTTTAATGTTCAGGGTATTTAATCCTGAATTACAGTAGAAATTCTATCAAAGGACTTCTGACAATCACATTAATACTAAACAAGTTCCACATGCTTTATGTGATTACAATAAACACCAAAGATACAAACACAGATTAAGCCATTATTTTAAAGTATTACTGACTAATCAAACAGGAACAAAAGCTACCATTAGTGCCTCAGCTCCCCGAAGCAGCAGTAACATATTACCTAAAAAAGAATTTAGATGTGGACCTAAAAACCAGGCTAAGGGTATTTTTGAGGGAGCAGGGAGGTACGGTCTGGGGTCCACAGCACAACTCAGACACAGGAAAAGAGAATACCTTAAGGGCACCCATTAGAGAAGGCCAAAGTATTTTTCAGACGAGTCCAAATCGCAGGTTTGAAAGTAGCTATAAATGTCAAGTCCATCAGCAGCTCCAAAGAACCTGAGGTTGGCCATGAATCACTGGAACAGTCACAGCCATAAACTCCCCCTTGAGGAATCAGTCACACTCCCAGAAGACTTCCAAATACTGGAAGAATCATTGAGGGATGATGCCTGATGCCTTTACATCCCCAGCAGCTCAGCACACATATTCCTAAAGCAGCAACTCAAACAGCACAAGTGCTGAAATCCAGCTCCATGTTTTTACAGACAGGGGCCAGAATAATTTGTCCAGTGATGTGCAACACTGGGAAGCTCTTGCTGAGGTTTTTATCCACAGGCTTTACCCAGATAATGATTTGGAAAACAAATATAGTTTTTAACAAGCGGCATATCTTTATCTGAATTTGTCTCAGGGCCAGAATTTCCCTTCCTTAATCTGCTACTCCAGCAAGCCACAGTGCACAGTGCTGCTCTGCTTCAGCAAGCTAGGCAGTAACCTTACACACTCCAGTAAACCCAGCGCTTTGCTTGGAATACCAAGTCCTCTCTAGACTGATTGTTCTTACTTGTTCTTGTTTAGACTTACTTGTTCTAAAAATCAGACCATTTTTTCTACTTTCCCCCACAACTGCATTTTTATGTTAAAAATGACCAACCTAAGAAGCGCTGTCAAATGTGACAAATCCTTTATTTTGAATATACTTTGACACGGAGTAGAAATATGATCATAAAGATCCCATCTTGAGTCTTTAAACTGACACAATTCCCCTGGTATCAGTGGATGTACACCAACTTTCATCAAATTAGGATATAGCTCAGTCTTGATGATATCATATGCCAGATACTTAAAGTTTCAGGGACCACCAGCACACTGCATTATTCAAGAAGCACACTGTGAGCATACAACTAAAGGCAATGACATCATCTGGATGCACAAGGCTATGGAGATGATTCATTCAGCATAACAATTTGCATTCCTGAACCAGGTTTAACGTACCAGGAAAAATGAGGGATGGCAGCAACTGTGCTGGAGCATGAAGTGAGAAAAATAAACGGAGCACCAATGCTCTGGCAAAAACAGTTCTGTGTGTTGTGTTCCAGAAGCTGTTTCCAGTTCCATTTCCAGCTTAATGGGCCCAGGAGCATGCAGTGAAAAGTGAAACAATTTGCACCAGGGCGTATTAGCGTGCCTAAGGAATTTCCTTTCCCAAAGCCAGTCAGCGAAAGCACTTCAGCCAGTACACGCCATCTCATTCCTGGCTTGTTTTTCCCAACGCCACCTCTGCATTCCCAAATGTTGGAGCACACAGGGGGCAGATGATGACCTGGTTCAGCTGCATAAACCAACATCCCCAGGTCCCTTGGGTAAGCCCAGCACTTGGATATTTTTCAGCACAATCTAACTCCAATTGTTTGGGAACAGTTCGCTTTCGTGTAGCAACACTTATGGGTTTCCCCAACAGTCAGGGAACAAAGGATCACCTGGGTTTAGGGTTTCTGTTAGGGCTGGGTTAGGGATAGATGTTCTGGCAGAGCAGGGATGCCACAAGGGAACCCAAGGAGGAACACAGAAGATGAAAAAGGCTCCTTGGAAATCCTGCAGTGTCAGCACTGTAAGAGATGCTGACTTCAGAAGGCTCTTTACAAGCTTCCAGCAGCCCTGAAATGCTTCGTAATGTCCTATAACTACGACAAAACCTGGGATACAGAATCAAATGCTAGACTGTCAGATGCTTAAAAAAAATAAAAATAAAGCGAGTGGAAGAAATCAGGGATACCACCAGTGTCTTCTTGCCTCTAAAGTGTGATGATATTTGCTATATAAAAAGCTCACAGATGATCTTAAGCAGCCATCTGTGGCTATACTGCAAAATCTGTGAGTAGATTCACAATTCACACTCTTGACATGGGGAAAAACTTCTTGCTCAGCCCAGATGCAGAGAGCATTTTTCTTTCAAAGTCGGATGTACAGACAACTGAGTGCAGCCACACCATCTTCACTGTCTAAACCTTGTTCTAAAAATTCTTCCTGAGAGAACAGCAAGAACTTGTGCAAGTTCCCATTTTCAGGACAACGGTTTTGTACAGCCTTCCTGTACAACAGCTGGGGACACAGTGCTGTGATACTGCTGAGGAACTGATTGTCCCCTTTCCATCCAAAAGGACCTCGAAGCCAGCAGAAGAGCTAGATTCCCAATTGCTCCAGATACTGCCTGCAGAAAAAAAGCCAGGATGAGGCCACTGCAGGCTGGGGACGGGGCAGAGCAGGGCTGTACCTAGCTGTCAGCTCAGGGAGGAAGGACTCAAGGAAGGACAATAACTCAGTGCCTTCCTTTGAAGGATCACAGTAATGTATTCCTCACACTCACAGGAGGGGAGGGAGTATTGTATAATACTTTTTACAGCACAATCTGTGCACTGTCCACAGTTTTTTACTTTATTTTTACATTTACACTGACTATAGTGCTATAGGCTTTCACATGCTTTCAGCTTCCATATGTGTACAAACTCCCACTTAAAATGTCTTGCTTGTCATCCTCGCTAATTATATTTCCTTTGGGAAAGCTCCTGCAAGATCCAAGTAGCCACCTTCTGATTTACTGTCCTGATTTGGAAAAAAAGCCCTCAAATTTCTTCTGCAACATTCTAACATTTGAGGGCATGTTTTGTTTTCAGATATAAATGTAATAAATTAGCAGCCCATTCCCTCCACGTACAAACCTAATTTAAAAAAAAAAAAATCATTGCCATGTTTGAAAACAAATGATGATAAAGAATAAAAATCTAGGATCACAATATTCAAACCCACATTTAAAAAAGTTGTGTTACCAGTTCAACATTTCTAAATATACAGCAATATTTTAAATAAAGCTCCCAAATAACTTAAAAACCGATTTGCAATCAAAAGCTCCCTATTTACATTTCTTTAGCATTATCTCCAAGCATTCACAGCTAAGCCACAACTTAACAAGAAATCCAGTATATAATATTAGCTTATTACAACCATAATGGAAGAAGTTACTTCCTCATTTTCCTCCCCACAAATCCTCATATTTCAGTGCCATAAAACTTTTAAGCATCTGCACTGCTGTTTGTGTATTTGATGAAAGATTAGTGACTGTCATTAGTGAAGTGCACATTAGCTAAAAAATCAATGAAAGCTGAAGAGAGAATTTTGCTAAAGGTTTTTCACCTAGGAAAATTCTCCCTGTGACCCACACGTCAGGAATTGGCTACAGAAGCAAATAAAATCTTTCCAATCTATTTTTCCATCTTCATCTATTCTCAGAGTTCCTTGAAACTTGTTATCATTATTTAATTGCTACTAAAATAAAATACAGAGATTCAGGTCCTATTTTTTATTCATTCTGGGGCAATTTTTCTGCCATGAGAGCCAGATTATTCTCTGCCCTGTTAAATTGCACTGTACATCCTGGCAGCTTGGTTTGCCCAATCCTGCTTTATCTTTCAGCAGCACCATTTGGTTCTGTCTCAGCACAATGATGGCTTTTGGTAGGTTTCTGTTTCCTCTTCCAACAAACCAGCTATTGTGGAAAAAGGATGAAACCAAGATGAAGAATTCCAGGGGATCATCTTTAACCTACCAAATTGCTCCTCATATCTTGAAAACCACTGTCCTTTCACTATTTACTCTTTCAAATCAGGAATTAAAAAAGCATCATTGCCAGAGGCAAAAAAAAAAAAAAAAAAAAAAGCCAAAAAAGGAAGGAGACAGGGAGTAGAAATTAAGTATTAGGGAGGCACATTTATAATTTAATTAACTAATTCTGTAGAAGTTCTTGCCTGTAGTACATTCCAGACCAGATGGCATAAAACTGCTTAAAAAACTGATTAAAACAAACCTCCTTCAAAAGAGAGTGGCTGAACTTAATAGGAAAGCAGTCTGTGCCATTTGCTGATACCCAAATAAACTGGCCAGAACTAATTACAATCATTCAAGTTTTCACCAAAAGCTACATCCCAGAGAGGGATCTTATTATGATCAGCAATAAAAAAATCACTTGCTGACCTGAGATCAGACTGACACACTTTTTTTTGGTGTTTATACTTGGACCTGTTTTTATATTTGCTTCTGGACTTTCAGTTATCACCACTGCAGACCATTTAGAAAAGGTAAAAATCAACCAATTTTTTTAATTGAAAAAAATCCTATCCAGAGAAGAACTTGTAAACTGCTTTTGAAAATAGAAAAAAATGTAAATTTTATTTTTCAGTGAATAAATTATTCTTCTGAAAAATGTACCCCAAAACTCCAAACACCTTTAAAAGTGGATTTTGCTGTATTAATACTGTGGCTGGGGGAAATCACACACACATCTGTGATGATCAGTGTATAAACAGGGAATATTAATGAACAAACAGTCCTGGTAACCCCTGAACCCAGATGGAAGCCTACCCATGCTGGCTCTGTGACAGGGCACAGAGCATCCTCCCACGTATGTTGTGTCTTCAATGAGACCAAGTGAAAAAACACTGCATAAACCCCACGTCTCATCAGCTCAACTGGAGATCCAAAAAAGCTCTAATGAGAGCAAGGGAAAACAGCCAGAAGCAGCCATTAAAATGCAAGTAGAAATAAACAGCTCAGAGACAGAAACATGAAAAACTCCAATGTAGTCTAGAAACAGATGCCATCAAAGAAAAGAGACTTCTTTCAAACAAAAGGATCTGATCTCACTCCAACAGAGCCCCAAAAGAAATTCGTGTTGACTTCAGCATCCAGGAACACACAGCACAAATCAAATAGGATAAGAATTGTCTGGAAGTGAAGCTGTTATTTGATGAAAGAGGACTTACAATCCAGCTGCAACATTTGTCATAGCAAGAATCTCACCGGGATGAAGTTATCTAAATCTAACAAAGATTAATTAAATATCACCCTGATATAGATCCCAGATGCACTTTTGAGATTATATATATCACCTTAGCATGAGGGATTGCATTTATTCTTGTGCATCCCTTGTAAATTCAAGGGATGACAGATGGGTCTATTAGGCACCAGCAGTGCACCCTGAACGTGTTATGACAAGTAATCTGCTTGCGAGCAAGGAATAATTCCTTCTCTGATGCCAGGATCTGACACTGAACGTGCTGCTTAGACAACAAAATCACTGATAACAAAGCAAAGTCTGCTTTGTTTCTGCAAGTGCAAACTCTAACCACGTCCAAATCCCTGTGCTGTGCCTGAAGTGCTGAGGCTGCACCTCCTGTTGGAAGGTGGTGGTCACTGGATGTGGTTACAGCACCCGATTCGGGACTAGGGAAGTGTGTGTGGCACAGGAACAATGGACGGAACTCGCTGCCTGGGCAACGCTGCTGATGTCATGTCTGACTCCAGTGGAGTCGCTCCAGGACTTTCCTCAATTAGGGCACAATTACCCCAGCAGCAGCATTTTGAAACATGCACTCTCAGGGGAAGGAGGAAAGGAAAGGAAAAAGGACTTTCTTCAAGCCTTTTGGGGTCAACAACAGTCCACCAGCCTCAGCTAAACCCTGGGGAAGAAACGAGCCCCAATCCCTGAAGGATGACCACTCAGAAAACTTCCTTGGCCTTTAAATGCTGAGGCCCATAAATAAATAATGAAAGGATATGTGTGGAGATGTCTATCATGCAGGAAGTAACTGGAATGATGAAAACAATTTCCCCACAGTGCAGGGAAAACACTGCAGCTGCATTTGTGGATAAAAACAAAGCCCTATCAGCACAACCTGAAAGTCTGCTTATATAGCACAAGTGCAGGTGGCCAAAGACCAGAGTGTCTGACCATTCTTTAACTCCCCAAGGCAATGTCTTGCCTAGCAGATGGCCCAGCCTTTTGCCTTTTCATAGTTAACACATTTCTGGAGCTGTTTAACTTCCCTCACTCTGCAAAAGGAAAAGAAGAAAATTGCACTGTGCAAAATCATCTTTACCTTGGAGTACTTTGAGAAAGCTATGAAACGAGGTGGCTGCATGGACTTACATCAGCCAGCAGATGCTAACTATTTAAACTGCTCATCATGCCTTTGTTGCAAAGCTGGGGTTGCAAGAAAATGAGACAAACAAAAGGCAGAGACATAAAAGATGCAAAGGTTACACAGATCACCCAGGAACAGGCTGAGGTCAAAGCCACGGAAGGATGCTTTGAGAGGTGCAACCTAAAAACAGAGGGAGCAAATTCCCAATAAAACATTTAAAGACAATTATGTGGAAAGAAATGTTTAAAGCTAGCAATGTGCAAACCACGAGGGAGTCACAGATTGAGTTCAGTTTATGAGAGGGTGAGAAAGACAAAGGTGACCTAAAGTGACACAGGTTTATATAGAAATATAAACACCTTTCCAAAATGTCTCCATTGTCTTCTCCAGGCTATGATTCCAGCCCAAAGGAGCATGCTTTTCATGCTTTGCTAACATCTGTTAGCAAAATCTTTTCTCTCTCTTCTTAATGAACATTAATCTAGACCCCAGAGACCACCACTGTCCCCACCAGCCACCTGCTGACCCACCGTGGCACAGTCAGCTCCATCATCCACCTCCTCCTATTTCCTTATTTCCAGGATCCCAGGGCCACTCAGCTGAGAGCTTCGGTAAAAAAGATGTGCTGGTGCCTATATTTCTATAAAATTGTTCATGGTGAATTACGACATTCCTTGTTTTCTAGTTTTATCACTATTACCGTGCTCAATAAGGGTGTTTGAAATGGTTAGTATGGTATGGCCCCAACACAGGCTGTGCAAGAAAAAGTTTACAGTTTAGGAAGGAAAACAAAGCAAACTGATAAACACTGTTGAGACACTAAATAATATCAAACAAACATATCTCACACTATAACTAAAGCCTCACAGAATATGAGGCAGCTTAGGTATTTTTATGCTCTTTTATGACCCAGCAAAAACAAAAGCCAAGGGAGTGGCTACACTCTAAACCCTCTAAAATACTGCAACTAGAGATGTGAAAAAACACATTTTTAGGAGACTTTGCAAGGAACTTTTCATACCAGAGCTTCTCCAACAGGTCAGGTGTGTAGCAGGACAGTTTTAGCCCAGCTGTGATCTGCTGTGTTTGGGTGTGTGCTCTGATAATGTGGTTTACTGATTACAGATGGGGACCTGGCCTAGTCTGCTCCCATTAATCTCTTGGAAATTGCTGCAGGGATGGCCAGAAGANCAGATGGGGACCTGGCCTAGTCTGTGTTTTCACACATTCTCTGCTCCCACTAATCTCTTGGAAATTGCTGCATGGATGGCCAGAAGTAAAAAATACAGATGAGGAGGAAGGAAATGTATGGCTTGTTATGGGATGTGCTCAGCTCCTCAGAGGAGGGGCCAAAGGAAATGCTCGCAGGGAATGAAGCCTCTTGAGGAAGGGTGGCGTGTTCAAACACTGCACATGGAAAAGATTAACCAGGAAAAGGTAATGAGGGACTGACAGGTCATCACCAAAGACAAGGACAAGGCAACTGGAAAGGCAAACAAAAGGAGCAGCAGAGCTTCCAGGCTCACTGCATTGCTGTTAAATGATTTAAAGGGTAGAAACATGAAAGAAAAAAAAACCAGTCTGTTTCTTATATGCAGTGAGTGGGACTCACTGCCATTCATACACATTTGTCATCCAACATCCATGCTGTTCTCCACAGAACCACATGGTTCCTGCTAAGAGCTGAGTTTAGCAAGGAGTAAAAACGTCCTTTGGAGGACCCTGAAGTCCCTTTTCCACATCACTGAGAGCAGCTACAGCTGCAAGTGCAGAGAGTGTCTGCCTGACCTGCATCCCTCATGCTGGAGGGAAACAAAACAAACCAAAACTTGAGAGAATCTCCCATCTGGTCAGTCCTGCAGAGCTTTCCTGAACAGTTTTAATGGCACAGTAACAATTAATAATCCCTTTGATCCAGCCACTATCTCTCCACACCACAAAACCTCTCAATACCTTCATTGTGACTGACTGCAAGAGTTTCCCCTCATCAAAGGCCAGGCAGGCTCAGGACATACTCTATCATTAGGCTGATGAGGACAACATCTTTGTAGCTAGGTTGATGAAGACACTCTGATTTTTGGTGGTTTGCTAAAGGTTTCAGGTTTTGATGAGTGAACAGCAGCAATTCCACAAAGGCTGCTCCCGTTTCCCATTTCAGACCTTCTGGATTAATCTGCAGAGTGCTGAAACTCACACCTGCATCCATGCTCAAACAGGTGCTGGGGCATGTGGAGGTTTAAAATTCTGGAACATCCATCGCAGAGGAAAGCTCTGGGGAAGAAAAAGCAAGCCTAGCCATTACCTCAGATTCTACAAGACTTAGATTTATAAATACATAAATGAATACTCTGATTTAATTTCTCACATTTCATTCAGTGGTAAATGGGAGTTGCAACCATGAAAGCAAGAGCATTTATTTTGCTTATGGGAACACTAGCAAAGCAACAATTAAGCTGAGGCAGCTCAGTAACATGCTTCCTTCCCCATAAACCTCTCCAAAGGACCCCTGTCACTTGACTTATAGCATAAAGTAAAATCTCACAATGTTTCCTGATAAATTGTTTTGTAGCAAGTTGTGTTGGTTTTTCACGGCCTGGTTTTTGGTAGTGGGGGCCACAGAGGTGGCTTCTGTGAGGAGCTGCTGGAAGCTTCCACCGTGTCCGACAGAGCCAATCCCTGATGGCTCTGAAGATGGACGTGCTGCTGGCCAGGGCTGGGCCAATTAGGGATGGTGGTAACGCCTCTGTGATAAGATATTTAAGAAGAAAATCAAAACAAGGTGGGGCAGTTTCTTCTAGCCAGAGAAGAGGAGGAGGTGAGAACATGTGAGNTTGGAGGACTGCACCCCATGGAAGCGACCCACGGTGCAGCATGAGGAAACAAGCTTTAATCATCTTTGGGATTTCAAACCTCTCTTGGGGTGATTTTATGACAGTACTGTATTCTCCTATCATCTGCTTTATGCCCAGAAATGGGTCCCACAGCTTTAAGCTGGGTCTGAGGAAAAGGTGGGGGGATGCTGGGCGAATTCTTCAGCTCAATTTGTGTTCGAGGACTCACACACTCCCCCGTATTGCTCGGCTCTGTTTGCAGCAGGAGAGAGAGGTTTTTTTCTGCTTCTAGCCGGCTTGTGGGCTGAGGCGAAAAGTTTTCCCAGGACTGCATACCAGCATACCAAAATCCTCCGGTACCTTCTTCTTCTTCTGGAGCTGTTGGGCCTGGCCGTGATCCGAGAACCAGATCATCGGACCCCGTGGACCAGCAGGGAGGCTGCGGGGATGCCACATCCCAGCCCCAGACTTCGGGAACTCTAAATCCACCAGCTTTCTCTGCAGAAAGGAGGTTTATTATCTGACATTATTAATTTATTTTTTCCTGTGCCCTGTGGGCACTTTGTTAAATACTTTTTTTCACTTTGATGCAAGAAATTCCTTTCGCATCGGTGGAGGGGAGGGAGTGCTGAGATCTACCTTCTGTGAAGGAGACATCCCTTCCAGGGTGTTTCCCCCTAAACTTGTCTCAAACTGAGACAAAAACACAGCTTTCACTCTCAGATCTCTTGAGCACAGATTTATAGAACTTCTTTCATTTAATTTGTACTGAGACCACGGAGAAGTGAGTGTAGAACAGCATGTAAAGGCCAAGCAGTTCTAATGCTTTCACCTTCATCACTGGAACGTTGCATAAAATAATTCTTTCCTGGAGGTAGATTTACGCCAGAAGCAAGGCAGACACACCATGCCTTTCTTTATGACTCTGCTAAATGTACCAGACTTCTTACTCTGGCCTAGGGCTGGGGGAAGAAAAGGCTGCTTGTGACATAGAAGGAAATAATCAAAGACCTTGAGCCCTGTTTCAGTCCTGGAACACACTGAATCATGTGCTTGTCCCAGCTTATCAGGGCAATAAAAAAAAAATTACATTTTCTTTTTTGTGAATGAGAGAAAATTTTTGGTTATCTGGGGAGAAAACTCTTGATATTGAAAACAGCTTTTTCCGATCTATTTTTAGCTGGCATGGCTGTTGTGTAATTCAGGGATCAACTTCTCCCTTTTGCTGATTTAAAAAAAGCTTTACTGTAAGCTCTCCCTCTCATTCCATGCCAGGGAACTCTTAGGAAGATCATCTAAGCTTTTGCAGTGCTGAGGCAAACAGGCTGATGCTGCTTTACTGAAAAACTTATCCTCTCTGTGGAACATTCAAAATTGTGGACTTTAATGTTCCCTCCAGATATCACAGCGTGGCCCAATCCATCTGTCCTTCTATCACTCTCTGAATAACTTGAAACTCCCTCCACGTGTGCGGTTTTTCCCCCAAATCACTGCTGATTTCTCACTTTTAAATGCACTTTGGGAGTGATTCTTTTTAAAATCCGGGGGTTAGGATATTAAGAGACACTGATGCTGGTAGATGTGACTGTGAGCTCCACAAGAACAACCCTCCCAGGTTTTATGTGTGACTGCAAGGACAAGAGAAAAGGATGCCTCTTTAAAAAGGGTTACAATTCACAGTGGAAAGCTAAACAGAAGCTGTTGGAGGGATTTTCAGAGTTGCTAGAGGCTCTGACTCACATTCATTGTGATGATTTAAAATGTAATGACCTGTTCTCCCCAGTGTTTGTTCTCACCTCCTGCTAGGGGTTACTACCTCCACGGAAAATTGGGAAAATGGAACTTGTGAAAGCTGGTTCAACCCCAAGCTCTGCAACTTTGCTAAAGCCACACTTGGAGGTGAATTGAGCTATGGAACATGCACCAAACTCCACAAACACCATCTCAAATCAAGCAGCTAGGAATAAGGCACTTAAATTCATGTACAGCATTGGGTAAATAAATACACATGTAAGGCATAAGGCCCTTGTGTCTATAGAAAGGGGCCAGAAATTCAGAGTTTACCTGAAGAATAATCATTCTGAGAGATTTTACCAACTAGTGTAAAAATGCTTTTTCTGAGGAAGTTATTAATCACCCCTAAATTAGTTGATTATCTTTTAATCAGAATTTTTTTAAACATTGAAAGTTAAAGATGTAAAACTTTACTCATTAGCTCAATTTTAAATTGTTGGAACAGTAAATAAACAGGAATAAAAGGCATAAGGCCCTAGAGCAGAGCTTATTCCAGAGCAGAACTTATTCCAGAGCAGAACTGAATAACCAGCTGGTGGAGATTAAGATCTCCTAATGTCCCACAGGGAGGATATAAATTCCTGTTTCACTTCTGCTAGAACAGGGTCAAACAGTAGGTAGGCACTGCTGCCACACGTGAGCTGTCTGTCTGTCCAGCTCAGCCACCAGCTCTTGGGCTTCAGATGTTTGTTCTGTGTGAGCCTAAAATTGCCAGGTGCTACTTTCAGTTCTCAGTGCTCAGCTAAAAGATTTGTATCTTTTCCCCCCACATTTGACCAGGTAAAACTGCTCTCACTTACAGTGAAGCTGTGAACCTGCACCCATGCTGGACATTTACATCCAAGCTAAAGGAGCTTTTCCTCATACTCCAGCTGCTTCAAGCGTTCCCTGGCAAAAGCAAAATGAAGCAGCAGTAAATTAAAAATGAGGTAACAGAGTCCTTTTTCTTATAATGTGTGCTGCCACACACATTACTGACTGGCTGATTCCTAGGGAAAGGAATTTGAGTGTTTTGGTGGCCAAAAGCACATTGCTGGTTTATGGGCAGTCATCATAATGTCAGGCTGTAAAATATGAGGAAATCCTCCCTGCTATCCACCATACGAATATCCAGTCACACTCTCTAGAGAAATCACATGAATTTAAGGCATAGGCATTGGAAAATAGATAGGAACTGAGAGTGAGGGGCTTTTGGAAACACTAAGATTTCTATCAATGTTAATCATTGCCAGAAGGGCTGTCTTAGTCATTCTGTAGTTCATCATTGAATAAAAACAACAAGAAATTACAATTTCAGTTAATCACCAGTAGCTTCTGATTCCTAATAAGTTGAGTTTTCCTACAAAACAAACTCAAATTCTGCTTTTAAATACATAACTGCAAATCCAGAGTAACTGATTTGGGAGATAAAACACTACAATGAGAATAAAAGGCTACTAAGAGTTTGATTGAGAGTTTTTCTGCTTGTTGACCTAAACTGGGAATTAGGCAACATTTTTCATGGGCCCTTCCACCCAAAATGTTTAGATGCATATATAGTTATCAAAGATGCTTTCTGAAGTGCAATACAGCAGCTGCAAACATTGTTCACCAGGTAATGCAGCTTCTCCTGTCTTTGAGAGACTAGAGAGGATCGGTTTTGAAGGAGGGCTAAGGCAGTTCAAACTACTCCTTTTAATACATTTGGCCAAAACCACAAATAATGCTGGAGGTTTTTTGTAATAAAAATTTTCCAAAGGACTAGGGGAAACCACCTATTTTTCTGAAAAATATTCAGAAATTATTGACCCGAGTTTTTAAGAAGTACAGGCTTGTTTATGTAATAATTTCTGTAACAATTTGTATTTGTCTGTGTTTGACTGTGGACAGCTGGAAAGCAGACACAAGTGCAAATAATTTAAATGGTAAAGGAAATGGGGAATCTGTCTCTAATCAAGGGCTACAGTATGAAATGGCCTTATGAATTGCTAATTTAAATAACCAGCCTTAGTTCAGTGCTGCCTCCATCACTAATGAAGGGTATAGTTAAAAATGCAAGTACCTCACAAGTACCTCACAAGTGACCTAAATCTGGTCCTCTGAAAGTGCTGCACACACCTCAGTTTTGAGGAAAGGCAAAGGCAGCTCCCAACACCAACACTCAGCAATTCAAAACAAAGCCTATTATTTATAGGGCACTCTGCCCCATTCAGGCACAAGGGATATCATTAAGTTCTGTTGGAGAAGCACAAAGGCACAAACATAAGCTTTGGCAGCTGAGAGAAAGAGAGCAACTGCAGGAACTGTAGCTGTGTTCAGATGGTGAGAATTAGTGTAGCTCCCTTGGCTTCCCTAGAATTATATGGATATAATACACCAGCTGAGGATGTTATCCATTATCTGGAACTCCAGCTGTGCCTGCATAGCTAATCTGGCCAGATCTTTGAGTCAAGGCTTATATGGCATGAAGCATGCTGCTTAATAGAATATAACATATCAAGAAGAGACTCATAGATAATTTCTGCATCAACTCATGACTCAGAGCTAAGTGAATACGGCAGAGCAAATAAACCAGGACCAGAGTTATTAGGAGGGCTACTAAGTGACCCTAAGCCCACTGAGTGATCCATGTGCACATCAAAAAGTCATTGAAATGATTTAATTGTTGAAATGACCTGTGTTGCACCATTTGTAAGCAGTTTGTTATGATCACTGAACATTCCATATTCAAGTTGTTCTCATTCAAAGTCCACAGCAGCTGCAAGATGGGAGATAGTTGATTAATTCCTACCTTATAAACAGTTTGCTCTTAAAATTCTTTATTCAGCCACCTTTTTTCTCCCCTCTCCTTAATTTGCCCTAGAATTCAGGGCAAATTTACAGCAAATATTTTAAAAAGAAATCTTCCTATCTGTTGTGAACAAGTGTACAAAGGGAGGGAAAAATCTAGGTTTGAACCAGTTTTTCTCACCAAGTGAAATGATATGCACAGAAAACCAGTGACAACATACACCTGACTCTGTTAGTGAGCCACCCTCATGAAAGCTGTCCCTTCATCATGTTCTAGGATGTCTTCTTTCTTGAGGCTGCTGCTGTCAGAGCTGCCTGAACAGCTTGCACTCACTGATCACAGTCTATGCATGCAACCCCTCTGTCACTTTGCACGGCTCAAAACTTCTGGCAAACTGCACTAAAAGAAGTGGCAAAGAACCTTACGAGCAATTCATAGATGAGTCTTTGCCAAGAGGCTGCAAGAAGCACGTTCATGGCTGGTCTGTCTGCAGTACAGGGGGAACATGTGCCTTCTTAATGGCACACATTACCCCCACATCAGTCCTATACATTATCCTGGCCAACTATCCTNGCTTTTGGGCACGTCTTACACTGTAACCTAGGACAAGCACTGACATAGTTTCACTTCCCTCCACACAGATCTGGTGTTACATCTCCAGTGAGGAAAGAGGAAGACACAATGCAAGAAAGAGGAGAAGCAGATCTGGGGTTTAAATCCTTGTTATCTGCCAGCACCACCCCCCCCCCCTCCCTGCCCCACGCTCTTCCTGCACCTTGTCTGTGCCTGCCAGTCCACTCCATTCCTCCCTGGTTTCAGGAGCAGCAATTTTCACTTTGTTGGGCTGGGAAGGAGAGTCACTTGGCTACTCAGACTGTGTTTGCTGCTGGACCAGCTATCCCCCATCTCCTCCACTGAAAGTGAGACTGGACAGAAGGTTTCCAAAGGCTGGATTCAGCCCCCATGCACACCCTCAGTTAGCCAATGTTACTTCACACTGAAAGCCAGAATAAATGGTTGAATAAAGCATAAAATAGAAAATGGGAATTAGATTACCTAATATCCCAGCTCCACTTAGGAACTTCACCCCATTTACAAAGGCAAAAACAGTCTCACTTCAGTTCTAAGCAGAAGATGTTATGTGAGTTCTAACCAAAGTCATCAGGAACTCCACACCTACTCTAGAAACCAACCCCCTTCTTTGCCAGTAATGACAGCCAGTTTCTCAAAGGATCTAAAGCAAAAGATCTTTCCTGACATCTGAAAGTGAGCACACAACATAAACCTTGCTTCCAAGTTTCTGCCCTGACCACTGGAATGTTGCTGTCACTGTGAACACTGAGTGTCCTTCAGGGAACAAGAAGCCTTTCTGAATAGTGCCAGACAAGCAAAATTCATATGGAAAATTCTGAGTCAGGGCTTCAGCTCTCATACCTCTGTTATCTGAACACTGCCAGCAGATCCTCAGTAGAGCCACCTGAAGACAACAAAACACAGTTTGGAAGCTGTCAAGCATGAATTCTCTTCATGTGAAGAAGGAATCTCTCCCTTAAAAGGCAGTTCACTCCATAAGACAGAATTTTCCTTTGCAACTGGTAGGCACACACAGGGAAAAAAAAACCCCATTGATATCTCACACCCACTTTATTCCAAGTAAGTAAATAATTTTAAGTAATTAATCACCACCACTCTTAATTTATGATTCTTTTTCCTTGGGATTCCAGGACTGTTGCTAATGGTGGTTATTTAAGGCTTCATGTCACAGAGACATATTTTCATGCAAGGTTGCAAAGGGCAAAATGAGAGGAAGGGCAAACAGTATTGCAGAAATTAGCTGACCCAGCAACATCCAGGAACACTGACAAAAATAAAAGGAGGATGTTGAAGGTCCTTCTCTGCTGTGGCTCCTCAGTGGTTGTGGAAAATTAACAGAAAGAGACACATCCCTGATGGACATCATTGGCTCCTAGGAAAGCAAGATACTCAGGGTCCTGCCACTCCGTGCCAGAGGAAAATCTCTTGGACAGTAAGTTTGTCACTTGATGTGCACCTCTGCATCTGAGGAAGAAGCATCAGAGATGAGAACCAAACCCTGCAATATCCTGACAGTGTGTGAACAGTAATTAGCAGCTCTGTGGACAGAAACAGATTCTCTGGCAGGTCTCATTAATCTCTTTATGCAGATTTAATACTCATGAAAGAAACTGTGTGAGCAGCCAAGAACATTAAGTCTTCTTCACATGAGGTACCTCAGCAAACACCTATGATCAAAGACTGGGCAAAGAACCAGGGATACGCTGCTCTGGACTTCAGTGACTCACTGCTGGAGTGTGACAGCTCCATCGTGTTTCTGTTATTCTGTCTGAAAATGAGGGACAGGGGTATTTCATCCACCTTCCTAAATACTTCACCTCTGCATCAGAATGTAAACAGCAGCTTGACTTAAACTTATAAAAAATGCACCTTCTAAAGTGGGAGGGAGATCATATCTTTTAAATCACACCCCACAGACAAACCTGTTGGTCCCTGCTCTCCATTACAGAACCAGCAGTCACAAACCTTTGGCCTTCCCAAAGGCCAACTCAAACCCTGCCGCTCGCTGTCAAGCATGCCTTCATCCTAAAAGCTCCACAGCTTTTCTGTGATTCCTTCCTGCCTGACACAGGAGGATGAGATTCAGTCATCATTCCCTAGGAGGCTGACTGGGACGAGGTGGGAGTGGACTCCAGCTAAGAGACAACCCATGGAGGAGCTGCAGTTCTGAACTGCCTCTAGTTTTCCTTAGTGGTATCCAGGCCCCATAATGCCAATATGAACACCTAGATTTAGTATGAACACCCAGATTTAGTGCTGTTCTACCTCCAAGCACTCTCTGATCCATGCCCGCATCCCACAGGTGGGATCTGAGAACAGAGCACAACTAGGACTCCTGGAATATCCATCTGTGTGGCACATCCCTGCTAAAGCTCCAGCTGGGCCACCCCAGAGTAAACTGATCCTTTTAGGGTCAATGGGAAGAGCCTGAGCAGATGATGGGCTGCCCATCTCCTGGAATGAACCATTTAGAGAACAATGAGCTTTGCTGGGTAACACAGCTGTGCTTTACATCCACGAAAGCACTTGGATCTGTATATGCAGCATGATCATATTCTGATGAGCACAGAAGCTCCACCTTTGATTCAGATTTACAAGGCTTTCCCCTGGCTGTTCATCCTTCCTATCTTCCACAAATAACAGAAGCCTACAACAAACATGGCACTGATGCCAGGTCTTCACTGTATTTAACTGGCAACCTCTGCTATGTATCAGAGTAAATTTGTATCTTCTGTTACAAAGCCCAGGTCTCCCAAAATTGATCACTGCAATTGCTATAAAAGAATGGTGTGTTTGGTTGCAGGGCTTTTTGGTTTTTTGTTTGTTTTATAAATCAATTGCTTAAAAAATGAAGCTTAACTCTTACTGTTTTCTTGCCATGACTACTGCTCATCAAGCCCACTGTCAGGATACAAATCTGGCTACTTCTTGGATTGCCTTCTTCCCCAAATATCAGTCTGGCATAACCATAATGGAAGATAGGACAGACTGGCAAGAAATATCTGAAAAGCAACTCTTTGCCATATCAAGAGCAAGCTTAATTAGTCTAATGAATCTAAGAATCACACCCTTTTACCCTGTAGAGTGTAAATAGATCTTTCAGTTACTGAGCTGACCTTTATAAAAAGAAAACTGAGTCATGTTTCATCATTCTATCCCGATTACTCTATTTTGTCTTTTATTCTTTTTGAAAGTCTTTACTATTTCATTGGGAATGAGTAGAAAAGTGCTATGAGTATGTCTACAGACCAGATTTCAAGTTTTTTCTAAAACTCTAAAGGAATACATGGGCTGCCAGGACTAGGTGGCCTTGCTTGAGCAGAGGCTGATCTCCAGGGGTCCCTCACAACTTATGACATTCCACAATTCTGTGAATCCTCCTCAAGCTTGGCTTTAAAAAAGATTTCAACCCAAACCTGCCAAGGTGGTAGCTGCTTTCACTGTGTATTTGCAGCAGTGCCAAGACTTGGGTAAAGCCACCTCAGCAATGCAAATCTCCTGAGAGTAAGAAGAATTTTACAAATTACGTGCTTAGATGTGAGGATTTAAAAGTCTACCCGCAGTGTTTAGCCAGTCTCTGCCTGGAATGAGGCTGGAAAAGGTAACATTAGATGACTCCCTCTTAGTTGGATAGTAAATACAACCATCTGGTGTAAGTCTACATTACTGATTTACAGTACTTCATTACTGGGTAGTACAAGAGAGCAGAGACTGAAATTGATAAGAGTCAGACCAGAATGAGGAAGGAAATCTTGACTGAAGTTTTAAATGAGCCACAATCTTTTAAACCACAGGATGAACTTTTGCCATGGAAACAATGACAGGCTCAGCTCTCTATTCTACACTGTGCTTCATATCAGTGTTTGTCAATGCCACCCTGGTGTATGAAACAGGCAGGGCACTGAAAAAATCAGCTAAGAGTATTCTGAGTACAAATTCACCACTGCTACTAATTAGAAACATTGCTCTGGGCATAAACCCAGGCAGAAACACTGTCTTGTTTGTAAGTAAGGCCTGCCAATAGTAGCAGAAGTAATAATTACCACACAAGAATCAACACCCTCCCACAATGTAACAGAATAAATTAATTAGAAATGTAATAATACATGTATTTTTAGAGATCATAGAATGATTTGGGTTGGAAGAGACCTTAAAGACAATCTGTTTCCAGCCCCACTGCAACGGGCAGGGACACCTTCCACTAGAGCAGGTTGGCATTTTGCACATTGTTTGCTCTCCTTGTAGAAAAAGCAAAAAAGGTAGGAAAGTCACAGTGGAACATTCCAGTCTGAAAAATTAATTTCTTTTTCCTTCTAAAGTACAAAGAATCCATACCCCTTTAGGCAAGCCAGCTATAGGGGCTTGCACAAATGAAGTTAAAAACAATAGTTAAGATTTCCTGTACAAAAATATAATAAAGTACTAAAATTTCTTATTCTAGGACACTTGAGAAATCTCTTGTGTATTGTTCCAAAACTCATGTGAAACAGACCCTTAATTTTAGTGTGCAGTTTGACTTAAAGAGTCAGAACCTTAAGGGTCCTTTAGCACCCTTCCTGCCTCAGTGAGAAGTGCACAAGTGATCCAAATGCATAGACAGCTGCCAAAATCAGTAATGCCAAATCTTACAACTGTATGTTCACATACTCAAGGGAGAGTGTTAAAATTACTCTATTAGAGATCTTTTATACTCCCACTTTACAGCTCCATCTTTTATTAGCTGTTAATAACACAGTTCGACATTACAAGCTGTCTACACACTCTGATCTAGCTTTGTATTCCAATTTTTCAAATTTAAACTTATGGAATCCTGAGCCGATTTTATGATTATTCCTCAGATATTCAGGCTTTAATTAATGCAGGTAAATGCACTGAAAACTTTCAGTCTCACAGGGATGACAAAACTGACAGGAGGTAGAGCTCAAATCAACACACCGTCCCTTGATATGTCCTGTGTGCTAATGGAATTCAGAAGAAGACTTTGTGGTTCTTCTTAGTCAGAAAACAAAACCAGAAGTTGAAAGAACAGTCTTCTTTGTTTACAAATAATCACAACAGCCTCTCACATCCCATCCTAAAATGCAGACACCTCTGCTGTGTGCTTTCTCCATTTACATTTGGGAGAATTGAAACCACACCAGGAGCACCACAGACAGTAAGACTTCTTTCTTCACTAAACTGTCTCCCCTGTCACCACCATCCACCTTTTGAGGTCCTCTTACACTCTTGCAGAGGAATTTCTGCTGTTAAGCTCTCTGGTGGAAGATGCAGATGAACTGATGCCCCTTTAGGCCACACATTACACGTTTATTTGAATCCCTCTACACCACAAAATCCCACCTGGGGCCCAGGGAAAGCATTAGAGGAACACCCTGNTCTACATTACTGATTTACAGTACTTCATTACTGGGTAGTACAAGAGAGCAGAGACTGAAATTGATAAGAGTCAGACCAGAATGAGGAAGGAAATCTTGACTGAAGTTTTAAATGAGCCACAATCTTTTAAACCACAGGATGAACTTTTGCCATGGAAACAATGACAGGCTCAGCTCTCTATTCTACACTGTGCTTCATATCAGTGTTTGTCAATGCCACCCTGGTGTATGAAACAGGCAGGGCACTGAAAAGATCAGCTAAGAGTATTCTGAGTACAAATTCACCACTGCTACTAATTAGAAACATTGCTCTGGGCATAAACCCAGGCAGAAACACTGTCTTGTTTGTAAGTAAGGCCTGCCAATAGTAGCAGAAGTAATAATTACCACACAAGAATCAACACCCTCCCACAATGTAATAGAATAAATTAATTAGAAATGTAATAATACATGTATTTTTAGAGAATCATAGAATGATTTGGGTTGGAAGAGACCTTAAAGACCATCTGTTTCCAGCCCCACTGCAATGGGCAGGGACACCTTCCACTAGAGCAGGTTGGCATTTTGCACATTGTTTGCTCTCCTTGTAGAAAAAGCAAAAAAGGTAGGAAAGTCACAGTGGAACATTCCAGTCTGAAAAATTAATTTCTTTTTCCTTCTAAAGTACAAAGAATCCATACCCCTTTAGGCAAGCCAGCTATAGGGGCTGGCACAAATGAAGTTAAAAACAATAGTTAAGATTTCCTGTACAAAAATATAATAAAGTACTAAAATTTCTTATTCTAGGACACTTGAGAAATCTCTTGTGTATTGTTCCAAAACTCATGTGAAACAGACCCTTAATTTTAGTGTGCAGTTTGACTTAAAGAGTCAGAACTTTAGAGGTCCTTTAGCACCCTTCCTGCCTCAGTGAGAAGTGCACAAGTGATCCAAATGCATAGACAGCTGCCAAAATCAGTAATGCCAAATCTTACAACTGTATGTTCACATACTCAAGGGAGAGTGTTAAAATTACTCTATTAGAGATCTTTTATACTCCCACTTTACAGCTCCATCTTTTATTAGCTGTTAATAACACAGTTCGACATTACAAGCTGTCTACACACTCTGATCTAGCTTTGTATTCCAATTTTTCAAATTTAAACTTATGGAATCCTGAGCCGATTTTATGATTATTCCTCAGATATTCAGGCTTTAATTAATGCAGGTAAATGCACTGAAAACTTTCAGTCTCACAGGGATGACAAAACTGACAGGAGGTAGAGCTCAAATCAACACACCGTCCCTTGATATGTCCTGTGTGCTAATGGAATTCAGAAGAAGACTTTGTGGTTCTTCTTAGTCAGAAAACAAAACCAGAAGTTGAAAGAACAGTCTTCTTTGTTTACAAATAATCACAACAGCCTCTCACATCCCATCCTAAAATGCAGACACCTCTGCTGTGTGCTTTCTCCATTTACATTTGGGAGAATTGAAACCACACCAGGAGCACCACAGACAGTAAGACTTCTTTCTTCACTAAACTGTCTCCCCTGTCACCACCATCCACCTTTTGAGGTCCTCTTACACTCTTGCAGAGGAATTCCTGCTGTTAAGCTCTCTGGTGGAAGATGCAGATGAACTGATGTCCCTTTAGGCCACACATTACACGTTTATTTGAATCCCTCTACACCACAAAATCCCACCTGGGGCTCAGGGAAAGCATTAGAGGAACACCCTGCAATCACAACTCACTGTCTTGGCTGCTCTGAGACCACCTTCAGAAATTCAGCTAACTCAGAAGAGAAAAACAAAGATTTCTGGTAAAAAAACCTCCAAAACTTGTCTGTCTTTTCCTCCCTGTTCTGTCATTTTGAAATGCTGGCTTCCATAAATATTCTACCCATTTTGAATATACACAGCTACCTAATTGTTCATTCAGCCAGCATACAAGTGTAACAGAGACACCTCTACAATAAAATCAGAACATTTCCTCCAAAGACCTCTCAATGAACAGTAATGAGCCTGTGGGTAGAGCTGCTTGACACTTTCTTCTCCCACTTGCCTGCCTCTAAGTTTAAAACCACATTTTAGAGTGGTCAGAACTAAGCTGTTCACAAGGCTTCTTATGGAACATAAATCAATCAGGAGCAGCAACTCACAGCTTTCTGAGACAGACTTGGAAATTTGGCTTTCATACCTTGCACACCTTGGCTTTGAAAATAGGTTTTAATCCCTGACAATACTTTTCCCTCAGTGATGATGCCATTTAACTTCTTTGTTACCTCCTAGGAAGGGTCTTCTGAGTATGGAGACACTTCTTCGGTGTTTAACCATTTCCACTCTCTTTCTGTGGACTAAACTAAGTCAGAACAACTGATTTCTTCTGCCCTTGATTTCCCCCACCCCTCCTTTAATACAGATAGAATCATAGAATCATTAAAGTTCGAAAAGACCTCTCAGATAATCAAGTCCCGCCATCAACCACCACCATTTTCACCATTAAACTAGGTCCTCAGGTGCCATATCCACAGATTTTGTTAAGACTTTCAGGAATGGTGACTCCCCATGGCGGTGCCAATGCTTTAAAACCCTTTCAGTGAAAAACATCTTTCTTAGTATCTAATCGAAACCTCTCCTAAGGCACTACTTTGCTTTTTTTACCATCTCTTAAGAACATCTGGAAAAAAGTCCCAAAAATTCTTCCTTAGTGGTTGTGACATTGCTCTGGCTATTTATTTATAAACTCCTGAAAAACATTTCTCAAGATCCATCTACCTTCTGGTTTACCTAAAAATCCCTTAAGTTTGTGAAGTACTACAGTGATTCACACAGGAGAGTCTGCTCCCCTGAAGGACTCCACACAGGCATTTCTCTCTCCATTCACCCTTTCCTTCAGCATCTATTCCAAGTGCTACTGATTCAGCCTTCTCAGGTGGTAATCTCATTCTCAGCAATCCCCAGCTGTTTAATGAGAAAACTGACCCTAATTAACGCCTCTGCCTCTGACATCTATGCCTTAACCTAAAGCTTTTGGCCTGTTATCAATAAGGATAATTTCTACACTCCTGTACCCATCTCCTGAATTTGCAGGTTTTCTTTGAAGTTTATGGGATCACATGGCTGCAGATGCTGCAAACTGTGAAAGTTATTTAGAGACAGGAACAAAAGGAAGAGTGGGAATGTCACAACCTGGCAGACTACAGAGAAGTAGCAGTTTTCTGTGTTCTCATTATCTGCAGTCCTTCAGATTGCAGAATGCCTTGTATCTTCATTAAAAAAAAAAAAAAAAACCAAACCAACATTTGCTTTCCAATCAGTATCTGAAAATATCCAAGAAGTGCAATACTGGTAAAAAAAATCTAGGTTAATGTCAAAGACTGTAAAGAAAGATTGGTTACCTAAACATGGATGAGGCACTTAAAAATGTTTGGAGATGTTACTCTGAAAGAACTTGGGTTGTCCATACAAGACACTAAAGTATTCCAATGACTTTGAAGATATTCGTCACATACTCATATGTAAGGCACTTGATTACACTATTCCACATATTGGTAGTAGAATTTAGAAGCTCTCATATCAAGTCCTACTGCAGGAATATAAGGATGGAAAAAAAATCACCTTAATTTAAAGTGTTATTTGCTCAAGGACATATATAGCTTTCCCATTTCACAGAGCTAATAATGGAAAATCAGACAGCTGGTTGTCTCTCTGTTTGGTAGTGCTGGCAGACTCTTGGATACCGTGGTCTGAAGAAGACACCAGGAGGTGGGAGAGGGGGGAGGAATGAAAAGCAACAGTCTTCCTGCCATAGCTTGCCAAGAAAATGAAAATGTGTGAGACAATGTGCTAATGAATATCCCCACAGATGAGCAAGCACTGGTGATTTTGTTAAGATTTTGCAATTAAAATGTCATTCACAATGGAGATAACGATGATTATAATCAAAATCCCAGACAAGAGACTTACGAATGCATGTGTAGTGTAATGCATCCTATTCCTCTCCAACCCTACAATAAACACACAGCAGAATTGAAATTTTAGGATATTTCAATCACAAATCCAAATGGATTATCTTAATCCTGGTATCTTCTATCTTTGCTTTATGACAACTACTAATAAAACATTTATTTTTCTTTAAGAAAAAGCATCAAACCATGATTTCATGATATCTCATTTATAATTTCCCTTTTCATCCCCACATCAATTTTCCCTTTAAATTACTGTAACATGGAGACTTCTGTAGGCTCTCTGGGAAGTTCTCCCTAACAGCTACCAACTGCTTTCGCTGATGAGGTATCATCCCTAAATGTACCCTCAGAAAACTCTTACTGCTCTCCTCAGTCTTTCCTTCTCCCTTTTCTCCTACCAGATTAAACAGCTTTTCCTCCAAGTTCCCATTTCCCTAACCCAAAATGTCACCCCATTGTTTTTCATCTCAGCAACAGCACCTGATTTTTCTCTTTGGAGCCACTGGTGTATTTTGAGACACCTCTAAACCCAACAGTCCTTTCCTTAGGGCTGAGGGTTCCTGGATCTCCTTCTTCCTGCTCATTGCTGTATCTTGTGGCTAAGAGGGGGTGGATGAGAGAGTAAAAGCCATTTATTTAAGTGGGGTCAAAGCATGGCTGTAATAGCAACAAACTGTTCCAATCACAGCAGGACTTTTTTCCAACTCCACATATTTCTGTTCATCAGCTAAGAAAACATAAAAACAAACCAGAAACTCTGGAATTCTTTCCTGGCTCTGCCTTTGGCCTGGTGGTAACACTGGGCTAGTCCCCTCCATCCCCATGT
Organism: Aleadryas rufinucha; assembly: GCA_013397815.1. Classification (NCBI taxonomy): domain Eukaryota; kingdom Metazoa; phylum Chordata; class Aves; order Passeriformes; genus Aleadryas; species Aleadryas rufinucha. The sequence goes on along the minus strand of VZTH01003440.1, from coordinate 266,795 downwards.
TTCACTTCCTTTTCTGTACAAACAAGGACAAAAATAGATGTTCCTCACAAAGAGAAACTAAGGCATCACTTATAAATGTAAAGGTTTTTAAAGAAACTTTGTATTAGAGGAGGGAAAAAATTGATTACCAACAAATGCAGCTTCAAGCAACCTCCATACAGAGAAGAGTTTATCACAGTCTTGCCTCTTAAGAAGTACTTCCCAGAAATATTATCCCCTTGCTGTTGGCACAGAAGTTCAGAGACTCTTGCAGAAGAACATAAAATGTGAATGAAAAGAATTATTCTTATCACTTTGAACTTCTTCTCAATGAAATAATCTGAGATAATTTAGACACCAGGTATGAAAAAAGAACCTCTATATGAAGTATTCAAAATCTGGTGACTAATTGACTTTACAGGGAAAGTTCTTCTCATCACTTGACTTGTACACAAAGGACAAGATAAGCACAAAGGGTTTTCCTTCAAGAACGTATTTTATGGGTAGGTTTCTATCTTTTTTTTTCTGATCTTCTGCAATTACCAAATATTAATGTAACTACTTATGAACAGAAGATGTAGTTTTTACATGGAGACACGGTGAAGAGGAATTCTCACGAACCATTTTCATGAGTGTAAGCAACAGGCATAACGCTGCATGTTTGTTTAATCAAAGATGAAGGAAGCTTTTATCAAATTAAATTGTTGCCTCTGTTCCATCTTTTTATTCTTAATAGTCTAAGTCAGTTGGATTCAGAGAATCCAGGAAAGATTATTAGTTGCCTCTAAAATGTAGGGGACACCAGAAAACAAATTTAATCCCACTCAAAATCCCTGTGAACCTAATACACAGCAGCAATATTTAACAGGCATTTCCAAGCTGAGAGGCAGAATCATTGCTTTTGTTAGTCTTTAGTCTCATTCCTTCATCATGTTTTAGTGCAAGACACTGGCTGCAGCAAAAACTTGTCAAATATCACAGAGATCAAAAAGGTGAATTATATCACTGGAAGGAAAATGTTCCCATTCAGTGATGGAAGTTCGTATTTCCACACAGGCCAGAAACACACAGCTGATGGATAAAATACTTACCAACAAACATCATCTAAAACTCCCTGAATGCTGGGAAACATCTATTTGCAATATTATATCCATGTTATTGATGATATAAGAGTACATAGGCTAGACAGATAAGCAGGCATGGCACTAGAGAGGAATACTGCTGCAAACAGCATCTGTTTGCAGATTTAATTAGAAGTTTAGACACATTATTATTGTATGACATTTGCAAGAGTTGTTGAAGATGATAAGGAATTCATAAAATTTGTTTCTCCTAAACAGCCCAGATCCAGTGACTTCAGAAACAGATAATCCACATCCAGAAACTCTTTGTATTTTTTAGTTAAAAATCTTATGCCATTGGTCAAAAATCATCACTGCCTCTTAAGCATTTTTATGTCCACTGACTCGTCCCTCTCCACAGCTGTAGACAAGTGTTCAGAATATGAGAACAACCTCTGTAAGTGACATAACCTTCTTGATTTTTCCCAGAGTCTTAAAAATGGCTATAGGCACATCTCAGATCTTGCTACTGCACTGCCTCTTTCCTAGCAGGGACTTACAGCAGCTACTCTTGGAAAGTAAATAAAACCCAGGACAAATATAAAATAATCTTCTGCCTAAAAAGTGGTTCCCTGCAGACAAAGCCAAGCTGAGTAGGATGGTAGGGGAATGAACTGGAAACATCAAAGATGTGGGACTGCAGACCCAGAACAATACTCAGGGGTAGAAGGTGGGAGAGGTCACCTTGGCCGCAGGAGCAGCTTTATGCAACATTTCAATCACAACTGCAACCTCAACACAGGCTTTGACAGAAAAGTAAAGTTTTGAATGCAAAGTGGAAAAAGGAGTTTCACACAGCAATGAAGGACTGTGAGTTCCAATATTAACTGAAGAGAGATGCCTGTGAAAAATTTTAGACAAAAAAAGAAGCTGAACATGGTGACTCCAAGGTCAGAAACAGAAGGGAAGGGCGAGACCACGTGGGATGGAAGCTGACTGACGGCGGGAAAAGAGGGCACTTGCACTTCTGGCACAGAGCTTAAAAATGCTTCTTGCAGGCTGTAAGAAAAAACTTTAATCCATTTGGAAAAAACCTGGGGGGATGGGAAATCCTTGTGCAGCCTGTGATGTTAAAGGGAAGCCCATGCCAGGCCATACAGAAGTTGTGAGAAGATTCTGTTAGAGATTCAAAGCAGAGAACTTTTGTTTTCAGGCTGAGATAACTCATCCTTAAGACTAAAACCCCATGGGTTTTTTTTTCTGTGGCCCACAACTTAGCAGTGTGGGAAGACTGCAAGATTCATGGGAGAGTTACCTTTTTCATTTCAACAGATTGTTTTTTCCGGCGGACTGTTGGTTTGTGAAAATTCTATAGCACAGCAGAAGAACCTCTTTCTCCTTAAGCATAAAAAGAAAAAGAAATTTCTCTTAAAAGAAATGCAGTTCTGACCATATCCCATGTTTTGTTTTATTTTCACTCATGAGAAGTTTGTAGTAAAGAGAAAGGCACTAGAAAAGAAAGGTTTTAAAGGTTTGCTCTGATTTTGTTTCCTTTTTCACTTTTCATTCTGTTAGTAATAAATTTTTCTTTATATTACAACTGTTTAAGTGTGGACCTGTTTTGCCCTGAAATTCCTTTCGGTTTTCCTCAATAAATTCATATTCCCCTTATGCATTTAATTGGCTTTCTTGTGCTTGGCGCTTAACTGCGTTAAACCACGAAAGACATTCAAACCAAAATGAGAACAGAGCAAAATATTTCCCAGGTGAGAACTGTACTACCTGCACAGTCACATTCCCTGCTAAAAACAGAGTAGGACCTTGATCTCTAAGTTTTGCAAAAAGCAACGTGTAGAAGTTATTTTTAAAGTCAATGTACTCCTAGATTAAAATTGTGACTCCTCCATCCTAAGGTGCTAAATCAAGAGGGAAATGGTGGTATCTCTTCAATAACTACTGTCAATAATTTGATTTTTAAAGGCACTTACTCTGGTTTTAGAAGCACACAGGGAATTACTTCCACATCCCTGGTATGAAAACTTTTCCCCTACTCAACATGCGTCACCATAAATTATCTGGTGAGGGTAAATCTTTTAGAAACCATGAATGGTGTTGCTGGACCAATTCACTAAACCTGCCATAAGACACTTGAGAGATAATTGAGATTCCAAGCCTCATCAATATCAACATACTTCAGGTAAGGACAAGAAGAGAGGGGAAGAATGACAATGAATAATTCCATTATGTGATGCTAGATAACTCACAGCTTAGGAACAGATATATCAGTCACAAATCTGAATGGCTTTGAATGTCATGGAAGTCTGGATGCGTAAGGAACCTTAATTCCTTAAAAAGCTTCTTTCCATAGGAGTGATGACAGAGTTGTAGTATTTTTTTTTATTTTTTTTCTATTTTAACTTTCAAGATATAACCTTTTTTTCCCCTACTCTAACTTAATACACAGAAGATAAAATAATGACTTTGGGCAGCACACAGGAAACATCAGACGATTACTTAACAGAATTTAAAAAATAGTACATTTCTTCCTGACCAGGCAGAGGAAGGAAAGCCTCAAAGGAGGCTTCTGCCAATTTTCAGCACTATGAATTTCTTCCTGTCATTGTCAGTTACTGGTTGTTTATCTCCCCCTAATCCATAGACATGCACATACACTCCACAATACTCTCTCATCCAAGGTCTTGCATCACAGTTACTGTCCACTCACTCTGAAAACTGATATTAATCACAATCTTGTTTCCTTCCTCTCTTTTTTCCCATTTCCCACTGCCCTCCACTCCTTGTGATATCCACCCCTCACAAAGTAGCATCTTGCTCTCTCCATCTGCTTCTTAAACCATCTCCTCATTCAATGCGTCCCATCTTACTGGAAAACTCCACAGTCTCTCCAGCGTAGCTCCACAGTCTCCTCGAAACATCACCAAAATTCTTTTCTTTTTCTGTTCAAAAATAGTAACTACAGTCAGCTTTCTACTCCAGGCCTTGGTGGAGGGGAGGGTGCAAACCAAATATGCCCGAGTTAAACAATCATCTGCCTTGAAAACTGTAAAACCCTTTGCAGACTTTGTGTTTCACACTGCTCCTCTTCATTTCATCCCAAACGCCATGGCCAAACCGGTCCTTCCTTGATGGGATGTTCTGGCCATTTCATTCCACTTCATAAATCAATTAGCCATCTACGAACCACAGGATTTTCAGATTCCCTGTCTTCAGGTCCACTGCCCTGAGTAACTCCCTGGTTTTGCCTGGCACCTGGTGCCATGCCCGGCCAATGGGAGTTTGCTTTGAGCTCATCCCACAAGCATTTCTGTGCCTTCTCCTACTCATGCACTCTCTGCCTGCAATCAGCTCTTGAATCTTATTATTATTCCATTTCCCTCTTGCTCACCCTCTCTGTTCTACTCTGTCAAAGACTGTCATCTCTTCCACACAAAAAACTAGAGAACCCTTCAATTCCTGAAAGAGGAAAAATATTACATTTAAATACCATCAAACATCCATTTCCAAGCCAGTGCCTTTCTTCTTTTTAAAACACCTGACTTTCTACCATGTATTTAATTTCCCTGCTTTGCTTCCTTTCACAATCCTTCACCCCCCAGTACTCAAATTATAGATTTCTTTATGCCTAATCATTTCCTGCTCATCCCCTTGGTTTATTTTATTTTCCCTTGTGTTTTTCAGTGAACATGGCAGGTTTCTACCAGCCTGAGAACAACCTACCTCATTCCAGATGATAAACAAAGAACATGGCAATTAAAATTCAGGAAGACAAAATCAGAGAGATAGCACTGACATTTTTTTCCCCACTCCCCCACTCTCATCAGTGACTGACATTTGGAGAATTTCAACCAACTCTAATAAACAACACAATTTGTCCCAGTTTCCTAAGAAAGCAAAGCTTGTATGATCACACCCTGCCAAGCAGTTCCATCCTAACCCCTTTTACACTCTGTAAGTCAGTATCAAACAAATAATGCAAAGGCAGTGAGAACCCAGAGGTTATCTCTGCTGAAACAAAGAGAAACCCTAATTAACATCTTCATTAACTGTGGGATGCAGCAGCCAGCTGGCCTGACCAGCAGAGTAGTTTGGGGCACCCATCAGTACATACCTCCCTTAGTTTCCCTGCTTATACTGAAAGGATCAGAGGTTTAGTCTTTAATTATTTCACCTAACACCAAACCATTGCCTATTTCACCTTTTCCAGATCCCCTTCCAGGATCAGACTATTAAGAACACAACTCTGATGTACTAATTTCTATAACACAGATGAAGCATTTTTCTTTTGGTCTGTCCCCAACCAGAAAAGGAAAAATATGCTCTCTACCTTTTCTGAATTATACTGGGATTTGCAGTCACCAGCTGGGTTTTGGATCCAACGTCCTTGCTGTATTCACTGGAAAGAGGAGGCAGGTTGCACCTGCACAGAAAGACAGTCAAGATTTTAAATGACATTCAGGACTGATAGGCTTCAGAAAATGTAAAAATGCTGTATTACTGGATCAGGCTACAATTGTTCCCTACTGCACCACGCCTATGAGCATTTTTGTACCAGATTGTGGGGAAATAGAGAAATAAAACCTTTTGCAGAGATGAGATCAGTGTAGCTGCTAAGCAAAAACAAAGGCATACATTTGACATTTCTGACAGGCTGAAAGGTTGTGGAAGAGGCTGTTATTATCAGTAGAAAAACTGGTTTTTTTTTAATCCAAAGTATTTTAAAGTTCTGGTTTTCACTCTGTTTTATCTTGTTTACCAGTGTCAGGCTCCAGATTCATACTACCACTCTCTGGTATTACAGGCATTGGAACTGGCATTTTTAATATTACACTGTGGGGTACCATCATCTTACAGAATTTACCAAGAAAACACAGAGAAAAAAAATTAAGTGGCTTTTTAAATATGTGTGTCTCAGTTCTGCTCACAATCTTGTTCTGGTGGGCAGGATGATAATGGCATAAAGCCAAAGCAATTGAGCAAATTTACTTTGGGAAGCAGAGAATCAAGACTCAAAAAAAGCAGAGCTAGAGGGAAACATCCACACAGTGAACAGTCCTAAAAGCTCCCTTGTAAAGACCTAGGAGAAGGAGGAAGGTGCAGGAGATAAAAATACATTCAAACAGTATCCAAGCCTATGCACTGCCCCAAAAATTAGTCAGGAGAAATCTACTCAATACATAAAAATTACACTAAAATCTGGTTTCCAAATATTTTTTTATTTTAAACTTCTCCTTTAAAACAAAGACATGAACAGTATTTGGAATGCTTAAAAGGCAAAAATGAAACCATGATTCTCAGAGACAAGCGGCATTTAGAATTTTTTTCAGAGAAAGGCTTTTAGTTGTTCATGTTGTTGGGGTTTGGGGTTTTCTCTCTGCAGCTTTTGTTAACTCAAAAACCCCCAAACAAACAAAAACAAAAACAAAAACAAAAACAAACAAACAAACAAAAACCCCAACCAAAACCACAGTGGTGCTATATCAGCATCTATCTGCATATGAATACCAGCTCTCAAGACCTTAAATTCTCATCATCAAGAAATGCCAAGGAAAAGGACAGCAATGTCCTACCTACATGAAACACAGATTAATTCAATCACATTCACCAAGAAACACAAAATTTCCAGGAACATTTTCTCCTTTTCATGACTATATTTTTTAAGATGTGTACAATGTATTGAGATTTCAGTCAGGAAACAGCTTCTAGTTCACTCTACCACAATTTAAGAGAAGCTAGACAATTTTAAAAGAAGACAGAAAAAAATAATCAAAATAAGAGGTTTCAGAAACCGCAATCATTGATTAAAAAAAAAGGAAAAAAAAAAGAAAAAAAAAGAGCAAGGCTAGAAGCATAAGGAAATTTTAATTCTCAGACAAAAAATGATAAAATCTTAACGAGAAAGAGTTTCTTTAAATAAAGTAAAATAAAATAAAAGTCAAACAAATATGTGTGAAGAAAGATTCACAGAAAGATTCATGATTTGCCTTAGGGTAGAGAAATGGCATAAATACCTCTGGCAGATCACATTTTAATGCTCTCTGCTTTGAATAAACACAAGCTCATAGGGCAAGCTTTTCAAAAACCATTTTTGGTTGAAGTTTAATTAAAAGCACTATGAAGGACTAAGATCTCACCCTAGTTTTTATCATCTCAGCATCTAAATAATGAAAATCCTTTCATAAGCCAGTTACAGATGCATTATTTAAACACATCTAATTCCTTTCATCAGTAAGTCTGATTTCCACCTTACTGTGCAGGAAACATTAAGAAATAGCCTGAGCATCCAGAGGAAGCTGCAGGAAAACAGTTGCTTGACCTTCCCAAATATTTTCTCGGACAGGTCAGCAGAGTGCTGAGTGTTGTGCAGGTGAGGAACACGCTGAAGCACAAGACTCATACCAACGAACTTTATTTTTAAAAATCTCTTACTGTTATATCTGGTACTGAGAAGTAACTACATGCAAAATAGAGTTATAAACATGGCTTAGGACTGCTACCCAACACTTCTCTCTTAACATCAGCATTAGCAGGCAGGGAGGGGGGAAATATTTTTTTTTTCTTAGAAATTAGAATTACAAACTTGAAAATCAGAAGAAGAGCCCATTATAACCACAACACCAAAACATGCAGACCATATGCACCTTTCTCATTGCAGATGCAGCTTGCTATGCCTCAAGGGCTGAAAACTGCTGCTCTTTTCATCTCTTTGTTGGAACAACTGTGTTTGCAGAAGATGCTCAGCAACCAGATGAGTTTAAACTCATTAAATAACCTTAGCAATTACAACATATGACTGCAGCCATCTTCTCTCACGTGACAAAGCTTACGGAAGTACACATAAGTGAAATCAAAATTCATGTGAAGGGAATTAAAAAACAAGGGCAAAATCTGGCAGAACATTTCACACTGCAGAAACACGTTGAAGATACTACACAAATTTCTTTTCAAAAAAAATGAAAAATGTTATGGAAGTCACACTGTCCTCTTTCTCTCTCAGCTCTCAGATTATAGAAATCAGATTTTGAAAATATCAACTAAAGCCTGTTTTTCACCCGCTGTAAAAATATTTTCTCCCAGCGGTATTATTTTTTAACCTGAAAGAATTGAGACATTTTCCATAAATAAGATTTCACATCACTAATACAACAGAGCCTGCAGACAGTGACTGGGATTTTGCAGGATTCTCCCTATCACTTATTTCTAAATCAAAACAAGCTCTGTACATCTAATGGTTGCTTTACCCTCCCTGCAGAGAAATGGGTTTTTATGATCAAGCTAAAATAACTGCTGGTTTTTTTGTTTTGTTTTGAAACTTCTGTTGTTTTTGTAACTGATTGCTCCTACAGCATTTAAATTTCTAGAAAATATAACCCTGGCATATACGCTGCAGTTTCTTGTATTTAGTCGATGGAACACCCAAGGAGTTTTGCAGTAATGGCACTCAGAGTGCTGCTCTCTCCCCCTGTGCTTTACATCTCCCATAAATGCTCCAAGTACGTTTCCCTTTGCCTTTAATGTGTTCTATTTCTTTGCTTTAGCAGGCATTTAATAATGAAGGCATTTTTGGTCTTTGAGATACAAACCAGAAATTACAGTAATGGTTTAGAGCAAATTTGTATGGTTTTATAATAAGCCATCAGGATCCAATAAGGAGACTTGTTATAGTGGGTGTTCATTATGCACCTCTCTGAAACCCAAAGAAACTCCAATTCTCATCTCTTTTGGAGCATTCCTCCAGTTTCTCCCCCACAATGTTTCTCTTGTTCATGTTTATCAGGGAGGAACTAATTTCTGTCTTTCTTCCTTAAGGATCGCAGACCTAGAAAGTGCCAAATTTAATCACGAAAGCAGTAGCTGGTTCAACATCTCTCCTGACAGGTTCTTATAAATTAAGGAAGGCTGGAGGGAAAGGAAATGTGAAGAATCCCAAAAACCTCACATCCAAGGAAGAGGTTTGGCCTTTCCTCAGACAGTTAGCCACAGTTCAGTCTTAAGGGAGGAAAAACACAGGAAAATTTTAGTTTGTACCAACCCAAGCCTTGCCCCATAAATCAGCCCCTACTCATTCTGAGTTTCATGGGTTGCATAGATGGCATTTAGTTTCAGAGGACAGAGCACAGAGCAGGATGAAGCACTCTGGCTATCACTGCATAAATGATGAGAAAAGCAGCTCCTCAGTACCTCCCCAAGACACTGCACAAGTTGTCACAACTTCATTGCCCAGCAGATTGTCCCCACACCTCACACAGCTTTGCAGAACCAAGCCCAAACTCCTTTTTTGCCTCTCCTCACACTTTGACCCAAATTGCTTGTGTAAAGCATCCTGCAAAGGCAGGGCAACAAGGCAAATTATCCTTGATTAATCCCAAATGAACAGCTTTGAAAAGTCTGAGGCTTAGCAGGGGGAAGGGAGGACAATGTGTCATTAAGGTTTCTGTCTTACCGCATGACAAAATCTGCTTGATCAATTTGTTTGCCGCAGCCACTCTTTTTCAGAATTCCACCATTTCCCACCACGGAGCACTTCTTCAATGGCAGCTGGAAGGGAGTAGCCTAGCAACACAAAACAAGGACCAGTTTTACGAAGGAGAACACAAACATCTTTGTAGCAGCCACTCCTGGAGAACCCAGGCAGCTGTTAGGGCTCCAAGTGACAAAAAGAAAAATGAGAATTAGGAGTGAAGAAAAAAAAAGAAGTACAGAAATTAGCTGGTAAGTACATGTAGAACAGGTCTGATCCCCACTCCCCAAACCAGGATGCAAAAAATGTGATACAGAAGACGATTTTCTGCAAAACCAAAACTGCCTGAAGTCCTGATGCTGACACTGACCAAAGTCAGGCAGTTCACAAGCCTTCCAGGCAAGCTGCAAGGACACAGGGGAAACAAGACAACCAGGAAAACAGGAAAAAAACAATCCATGAAAGTGGTCTTCCTGAGCTGATAGACAAAAGACACCTCTGGGGAAGAAAGGAAGGGAGAAGCAGGGAATGCTGTGATGACAGAAGTGCACTGGGAACCTGGAGTCACCCTGGCTCTCTCCATGGTTGCGTTGCTGGGACAGGTCAATCCAAAGCCTTAGGTAAAGACATTTGGAGCTTGACAGCAGCTCCTTAAACAGCCAGTTGCCCAGACACATTCTACATTAGTATTAGCATAAATTAAAATTAGAAAGGGACCATTTTAGCTGAGGAGCTCTTGTAGTTGCTTAACAGGCCATGAAAGCACAAGGTCAAATGGTCATGGGATCCCTTTCACCAAACACAGTAATATATTAGATCTGTATAGTCCTCATTCCAGAGGATCTCAAAACTGTGGATGGGACGTGTTCCCCTCAGCCCCAAGCCTTTTGTGAGCTTGGGGCAGTCATTAAAGCAGCACACAGCACTTCAGAGCAGCCCAGCATATGAAAAAAAAGGCGGTGAAGAGGCATGTGAATTTAAAGCAGTGTGATTTAGTTACAGAATGTGACTTGTCTACAATACAAGAGTTCATATTCTGCTCAAGCAAAAAAAAATTGTGCAGGGATTTTTATTTATCAAACTTGTCAAAGCCTGACTTTGCAGCAGAGACAGGAGTTACTGCACAGGCTTGGAGAATACAGATGACAGGGAGACAGGATGCAGCATCACGGAACAATTCTCCTCTCTGGGTGGCCTCACTTGCATGTACAGAGCAACATCTGACATTGCATCATGTATTCACCAGGCATTGCAACACAGGACATGGTCCAGAGAAGAGACCCAGTATTACAGCACAGACTCTGCATTTTTTAGAACTTATTCCTGCTGTCTTATTTCTCTTCTTCCTAGATTTACTTGCTTTGTCTACTTTTCCCTGCAAACTAGACTCCATTCAGCTCGTATAAAGTCACAACCTGCTTTTTAATGAAAGTACTAACTCTGGATTAAGATATGCTTAAGTAGAAAAGTAAATTTTAGTGTCCTGAGAGCCAGCCATGGTTAGGAATGTACTAATAGCACAGCAGAGCAACACTGAGTATGCAGCTGCATTCTTGTCCTGCATCTGCCTTCTCAAGAACATTTTTTAATTTACAGTTATTGAACCAGGAGCATATATTGAGATTCAAATGACATCTCATCTCTGAGGTGACCCTGATCAAATGAGAGCTCACATTCTCTGTAAAAGGGTGGGGGTGGGAAGCAAAGGAAATGTAGACTAGGTATGTTCTATAAATAAAAGTACCTTTCTTATTCAAGATACATGAAAGCTCCTTTCAAGACAGCTGGTTAAGCAAAGGCTGTGCCAAACCACAAAGGCAGCAGACATTAACTCTTGCTTTTAAGAGTAGTGGGCATTGTCACATATAATATACTTATAATAAAATTCCATACAGTTTCCAAAATCTGATGAAGTTCTGAAACTCTTGTCCTTCTGTTATCCTGAACACAGGCTTGCTACCTGCTGTGTACAGAAAATTCCCACACCAAGGTGAGGTATTTCTACTTTCTATTCTAGTTTGTGCAAAGTAGGGAGCATGGTGGGAACCCACAAATTGTGTAAACATACACAATTTCTACATTTTAACAACCAAAGGCATCAACACACACTGGTTCCAATTACACTCATTTTTCATTAATCAAACCCTTATTTGCTACCTATATCTCTTGCTTACCATTCTAATTTTTCTTCCCTTCATTCACTGCTCAGTCCTGTTGACTTCCCTCCTGGTGGCTCTTATCCAAACAGCCTATTCATCTCAGAATAGTACTCCCTTTCNAAATTCTGTGCCTTTAGACCCCCCAAACAGACATTTAGCCTAATAAACATTTAGTAGTTATGAAATGCTTCCAAATTCTGTGAGTTGCAAACAGCCTTTAATATTNAAAACAAAGGATTAGCCAAGCCTATAAATTTCCACAAGTTTCACAATGCAACTACGTAATCACACCTGCCAAGCTACAGCTACTGATTAACAGCCAAATAAATCCCAAGTTTTGATCACATCTTGGACTAGGTATCACTTCAGAGAGTCTAAGAAGCAAAAGAACAACATCAGGGCTGACAAGGTGATGTGAAGGAGCCAAAGGAAAGTAGAAGGGGCAGATTATATCATGGTTGTCCCTCTGCCTAATCTGTGAAGATCCACTCACTCTATGGGCACAGGAGGAAAACCAGGCTGCACACAGTTCTCTGTGGAAAGCCACCCCGCCCACCATGCCCGCAGACACTTTTGCCTCCCCCAGCAAAGTACTGAAAATTCAGGACATGGCACAGACATCAGAGTCTACATACCACCCTTTAGCTTAAAATGGTCAATGGTCTGTTTTCCAGAAGACCAAACTTTTAAACTTTCTACAGACATTAAGCAAAAGACACCATTCCGGTGCCATCACCAGCGTGGAGGGGGTTGCAAAGTCCAAAGGATTAACTGTCTCTGTTGCTTGGTGGTGTTTCAGGTGCTTTGAGCTTAATGAAGGGCAAATGCTTAGGATGACCTGGGAGAAATCTGCATTTGTTATCTTGCACATGACTTTTCTTCAGACATTCAAACCACAGATCTGTGATATTGCTGAGATTGCAGGGACGTTCCAGGAACTCTTTGTCCAAACAAACACAAACTCACCTGTCACACAAAATTTATACAAGTCCTAGACTCAAGCGTTGCCCATGAGCAACTATGAAATATATGGCTCCTTTTTCTCTCTCTACAGAATCTTCTAATGCTTTCCTTTTTTGCCTTCCACATCACAACACTTTGCTAGGCAAATTATCAGTTCATAGTTGACAGGGTGTAAATTCTCACATTAAAGGGACTCAGCTGTCATTTATGCTAAATGGTCCCAAAAAGCTCAGCAGTTTTTCTCCTTAAGAGTTCTAAGCTAGCCTAACAAATGCTGGCTTTAGGCAGCATAATTGTAACAAAAGCATTTCCACTAATATTAGCTTCCTGAAACTCTGTTATTTTCATTGTCAACACATATGTTATTTTCTTCATTCATAAAATTTTTATGAATGGCCAGAGTCTTGTGGGTGGACTGGAAAAAAACAGCCTCAATTTATTTAGTCTGAAAGAGAAAATGTACAAAAAAAATCACCAACTTATCTCCATTATTAAGCAATAATTACCACAGAATTTACAAATACTTTTAAATAGTAACACCCTGCATATTGGAAATAAGCAGGATTAATTCCCTTTAAACATAAGTCAAGTAATTTTAAAAAAATGCATAAGGCATTTTTTAAAAAGGTATCTCCCAACAAAACCAAAGACAGAAAGGCCCCATTGTCTCATTTTCCCCTTTTTAAACAATGAAACTCTACTGACAATCAGTGAAGGTGTTCTGGTTCATATTCATGTAAACAAAAGAAGAACCTGCACATCCCCCTGCGAATTCAATGACAAATAAGCATACAGAGCAATAGATTATAAAGACTCACAATTGAATATGGGACTAATTTAACAAAGCATCTCTCAAGCAATTCACTGATTAGTTTCATCATTCATCTAAGTAGAAATAAATCATTGTCATCAGTTAAAATTTACACAGTACTAACAAAAAATAATTTTAGATAATGCTACTCTAAATCATTTTGATTTCATTGTTAGGTAGTTAATGCACTAATTTTTTGCCCACTCACTGCCGAAGACTTTAATCAGAAACCAAGTTCTTACTGGAAAAACAGGAAAAATTACTGTATTCAGCCTCTGGTTTAATGCTGAAGATATAAAAATCATTGAAAACACTGAGAACATGAATTAGAATAATTTCTCTTTTAAATAAGCATTTTGAATTTGAAAGAGATGCAATGATTTTGCTGTCCCTTTTGAGAAGGCAGCATCCTGATGAGAAGCGTGGAGTTCTACTGAATTTCCCAAGGAGCAAGCAAAACCCTGGGAGTTCATGGTGGTTTTTCACACTGTCAGACACTGCAGGGCAGCACAAGCTCCTTCTTCATTGTTTACAAATTATGTTCGGTCTGATGCGCCCCTTTGTTTTACAGAGGTATCAGGACATGACAGCTTGACAACAAAAACCCATCAGTGTCAGGGAAGGCATATTCCCAATAGGGGAATGTGTGGGGTGGCTGTGGTTCTTTCCATTTCAATCACTCCTCTCCAGCCAAATTCCAATCATACCCTAACCAGGTGCAGGAGCCCAGAGCAAGGAGTGACCAGCGACAGCAAGGTAACAGACACAAAATCACAGAATGGTTTGGGCTGGGAGGGACCTTAGAGATCACCTTGTTCCAACACCTCTGGCCAGGGACACCTTCCACCAAACCAGGTTATTCAGAGCCCCATCCAAACCTACCTGGACTTGAACATTTCCAGGGATGGGGCAGCCACAGCTTCTCTGGGCGACTTGTCCCACTGCCTCACCACCCTCACAGAAATAAATCTCAAATTCCACATATCTAGTCTAAACCTACTCTCTCTCACTGGAACAGGCGGGGCTCTGATTAAAATGTGATTATTACAAGAGGAAATGGTGGTGACTATGAAAGGAGATAAGGAAGAGATCCTACATTGGACCTCCAGCTACGTTCTTCAGTTTATTTTGGCACTGCCAGCTAATACATGTTGAGACCCAAAGCTCACTGTTTGTACAAAAGAGAAGTTGTCCAGGTGGGACAAGCTCCTCTGTAGGTCCACATGACTCAGTCATGACAATGATGTCTTTATTCAGCCCTGAAGTGGAATTCAACATCCAAGCTTACGCAAACTTTGTGCTCTTCACAAATATTTACTTTAGGCAGTGTTGTTTTTCATGGGATTAGAAACCCAGAAACTATTTACTCAGGGACACAGGGCTGCAAAAGACTGTTGAGGCTGACAGCTGGTCTAAAGGTTTACAGATCTTAATATGGACATGGTTAATGCCTATTCGTGAGAAGAGAATAATCAGTTTTACCCGTGAAAATGTAGTATCAACAGAAGTACAGAATTTAAACAATAGAAGGAGAAAAACAGCAACATATCTGTGCCTGTTATTTTTCCACATGCTTGAATGCTTATGCTGTAGGTGACCAATAGTATTATACTGTAGTTAAATAGTAACCAATGAATCCATTGTTGTAATTTAGCAGCCAATGAATATGTAACACGAATGATAACGTGCAGAAGTCCATAGAGCAAGACTGATTTTGGAATAAAAGGGCTTTGGCCCTGCTTCGAGGCACGGGCTGTGTGCATGCGCGTCGTGGCTGCCCCAACAGCGACAAAAGACCACTTGGAAGCCTGAATGCATTGCTGTGCTGCTGCAGGAAAAGCTCTGCTATCCAAAAGGATCCAGGAACTGCAGAGCAGCCACACACTAAAGAGAGAACACTTTGCAATATTATTCACATAAACCACGGAGTAGCACTGACTAAGCTGGCAGTCACTTTCAATTCCAGCTGTACTTTAAGTAGGAGCTTCAAAATGGTGTGATCTTTAATAGCTTTCTACCCAGCATGATGTCACTGCAAGGGAGCACTTTCTTGGAATTAAAATGACATTTCAAATTGCTGATGTAGCACTTAATTCAATAGAGTCAGCTTCCATACAGCTAGGACAGCACAGTGTGGGGATTATGGAAAAAATTTTTAAAAAAAGCACATTTGTAGATTGGAATAGACTATTGACTGTATATCATAGACAGCATTTTAAACAATGAATGCTCTGGCAATGTCAAGGGAATTCTCCCTGACCAGACAAAAGGAATAAATGGGGGAGAAATTCCAAAGATCTGCAACATTTCTGGATCCAAACTTTAGGACCTGCAGTGCATTAGGATCTCAAATTTTGGATTAAAAATTATTTTAAAAAAAAAATCATTTGGTGATATTGTGAGGGTGGGGAGGGTGTCTTTTATTCTGGGAGATGTTACAGTTTCCAACACTTTCACAACTGGGAAGTCTCAAGAAGAACTTATGCTGCCTCCTAAACAGTGGCATTTAAATGTTCTGTGGAGTCACCCAGTCCTGTGTAAATGGTGGAAAATGGAAAAATAATGTATAAATTCCTTGAGGAACAGCATGACCAGAATCCATAAACAACTGCCTGTGTTGGCTTCCCTTCTCATACTCTTGAGTGATTCCTTTAATTTTTTTCTTTTTAAATCCTATGTGATAAGGCTAAACCTCGAGTCATAGAACAAATCACTAAACTCTTCCAACATCCACAGGAACACTCAGCAAATCCTTCCTTTTCCCGGATCTCCTGACAACACCAGATGCCATGAGGCTCAGAGGACACCACCAGCCTCTGTGTGGGATTGTCAGCCCTGCTCTGCTTTGCCAGCACCTTTGGAGGCAGGTACACAACAGCCTCCCTCCTACATTTCAGCTGACTCAGGTTAAATGCTGGCACTGTCCTGTATTTACACAACCTCCCAGATCACTGGCACTAGGTGGCAGAAAGAGACATAGGAACAGCAGGTATTCCAGCACTTATTTCCCTGTTTCTTAATCTGCTCCAAGTCTGAGCAGAAGAGAAAAAGCTGTGTATCAACCTGTAAACACCAGGGAAAATTGCAGGATATCTGCTTACTTATGTCTGATGTAGGAATAAGTAAAGAATGTTGAATTGTTCTCTTGTGGCAGTGTGGGACAACACACAGCAAGGAAGATACCTGGAAATTTTGCAAGACCATTGTTCAGTGAGGGGTACTGTTTACTTTTCCCAGTTTTACAAAGGGTTTATCAACAGTTTCATGTTCTTCAAAATCTTATTAGCAAGACACGGTATATGCAATAAGTAAGGTTAGTTCCAGCTCATAAAAAATAAAAAGGGCTTCCAATCCTACTTGTAGAAAGGACAATAACACAGAAAGAAATTGATCTCTGAATTCCTGATCCCACTGATATGAATAAGCAGCTACAGCAAAGGTAATTAATTAACTTATATAGGCATCAAAATATGGATTTAGTTATCATCAGAGGTATCAAAGTAGCAGCACACTTCCATTTTGACAGTACATTAGACAATGAACCTCTACAAGAAAAGATCCTCTCACCAACAAGTGATCCTTGCCTTTCCTTTACCTCTATATAGCTCAGATGAATCATTGATATCTTTTGAGATTCACTGGTTAAAAAACCACCAAAGACAAGTAGCAAGGATTGAGCTGTTCAGGAAATGTGCAATTAGAGTTTAAGCAGAGTTTAAACATTGAGATTGGTTTCTCAGCAGTGTGGAAACACTGCTTATGTTTTCTAATACTTGCATGCTTCCATTTTTTTCTCCTCTATTAATGAGAATAATAAAGCCTCTTAAGAAAGTTTCACTTACCTTATAGATAAGGAGGCAAAACATAACTATTTTAAGACAAATTTCAGACTTTGAAAATTCCAAATTTTACAACACATATGGAGGTTATTTACCAATGTATCAATCTGCATCTTACACCTTTAGTCTATCCTTCATGCAGAAAACCATATGGCACATGATCTGGCTCATGTAACTAACAAGACATGAAAAGCTGACACGTAAGACTTGAAAAACAAGTAACAGCACACAAAGAAAACAACACAAAGAACTCCAAGAACTGCACATTAAGCAGTGGTACAGGTTCACATTTAGAACATTTTCCTCATGGCAGTCTTTCTGAAGAGAAGTAGAGCCAAGGTTAAAAGCCCTTGCTGGAAAGTCAAAAAGGAGGTCAGCAGCACCAAAGGATTTACATAAAATGAGTGACTACCAAAGTGTTTAAAAAGCCGTGTTTACCAAATAAGGAAGCAATTAGAGGGAAGTGCAGTGCCGTGTAATGTCATGTCTAAAGGTTATGAAAACAGAAGTTTAGAAGGCCAAGGAGGTTGAGGGGAATATCTACTGCAACTACAGAACCAATGAAGTTTCCATTAGCTACTTATTTTTTTCTGGTGATGAAAACAAAACTGAAAATGTATTTTCACACAGAGGCACGAGAATAATTCATGAATAACTTATCATAACTGATTTGAATAAACAACAGTCACTTCTACATCAGTAATAAACCACTTAGCAACATAAGATTAAAATGGGGAAAAGTGTCATTTCATTATATANGGGGAGATCATTCAAAGATTGGAATTAATGATCCTGCAGGTCTTTTCCAACCCGAATGATTCTGTGATTCTGTGAAAGTTCCTTCGGGGCTCACTCCTCTACCGAGCGTGCAGCCAAACAGGGAGGCCAGGCCTCAGGGACCCAACCCAACCCAGGACCAAGATAGCACAATTATGCACTAGAATCTTAAAACCAATTTCACACAAAGGCCTTTCCTTAGTGACTCGGTGCTTGCCTTGCTTTTAGTATCATAGAATTCGCATTATCCAGCCTACCTGCTGCTCCAGCCAGGGCCATCTGGTCACTATGTGCTGTTTCTTACATGTCAGGACCCTGGACAGCTCTGGGATCCACTACGCCCCCCCGGCTTTCCCCGCCATCCTCTGCGAGGTGTAATTAACATTCCCTGAGGAAAGAGGCTAAAACAAATGATGTGCCACCCTCCGTTCAAGGTAGCAGTACGGAGAAGACAATGACAAGTTTCAATAAACTGCAACTCTTTTCTGCCCGCTGAACAAACAACCATGGAAATAAAGTTTCAGGAAGAATTTCTCCATGGAAAGGTGGGTTAAGCATTGGAATGGACTGCCCAGGGAGGTGGTGGAGTCATAATCCCTGGTGGTGTTCAAGAAATGACTGGAAGTAGCACTCAGTGCTTTGCTTTAATTGACAAGGTGGTGATTGGTCAAAGATTGGACTCGATGACCTTGGAAGTCTTTTCCAACCTTAAGGACTCTATGGTTCTGTGAAATCCCAGTAGCTGCTAGGATCATACTATTTTGTTATTTTAAGATACTGTCAGACCCAGCAAATAGGTTTTGAGCTTCCTATCAAGCTAAAACCAATTTCATTTTTCACTTAAAGCAATTCCCAAACCAAATGCAAATCCAGGGCAAATTAATGAACATCCAGAGCAGCAGGAAACTATTAACACAATGGGAATGCACTGGATTGAATACTCCCTGAGTAATAAGCACAACATAACAGCAAACTACTTGAGTCTAGAGCCTTTCCCTCCACTTCATTTTTGGGGCCTACTTCAGCCCCAGTTTAAAGGCTAGGCTGAGGAGGGACAGTTTCCTAACAGCAAATATTTGAGCCTTGTGACCTGGAAGAGGATGGGGTAAAAGAGCAAACAACTTAGAGTGTACCAGCAGGGAATATCCAAGTCCCCAGTAGGGATGAGAGGTCGTTAATAAGGCTCATGCTGAACCCACTCTCAGTAGTTGCTAACATAAAACACTAACACTCAAATGTGATGACTGCAGCTTCCATGCAGCATTTCCAAAGACATATCCTTGCCAGATTTGTTTCCCTGGCTGAGAAAATTATTCCATTCTGCCTCTTGTACTCACTCTGCTGCTTTAGTTTTCATCCCTTTACTAAGAGATGTCATACAAGAATTGTCATGATCTTTCACCTAGTGAAAACTGAGTTGTCTGATATTGATACTCTCTAAACTTAAGCTTCGAAATTTTCCTTTAGCTTTCTTTATTCACATGATGAATCTCATGGAAAAAGCACAGGTTGGTTGTTGGCTTTTGAAAAGAGACATATAAAATCATAAAATGGCCTGGGCTGGAAGAGACTTTAAATGTCATCTTGTTTCAACACTTTTCACTAGACCATGAGGTTCACTCTGAGGTTGCTCAGAGCCCCGTCCAACCTGGCTTTGAACACTTCCAGGGATGGGGCATCCAGAGCATCTCCAGGCAACCTGTGCCAGTGCCTTCCCACCCTCACAGGGAAGAATTTCTTCCTAATATCCAATGTAAACCTACTCTCTGTCAGTTTGAAGCCATTCCCTTCTGCCCTGTCACTGCATTTAACTGTGTCCTCTGGTTTCATCTTCCCACAGTATCTCTAATATTTTTTTTAGAGCTAAGTCAATTAAAGAGAGATATTCAAGTGTTGTTGCCCTCCACTCGTGTCTAGATAGCCTTTAAAGGGCAGACAAAAATGATTGTAAAATGACTTTTTGAATGTTGTACAATATATTTCTTCTCAATTGTGTCCAGCCAAAAAAAGTCACACTTAGAGAAAATGCTTTTTCCCCTGGGCATATAATCTCTTATAATATGGCCTGTAATAAACCAGATTAGGTTCTTTTCTCTTTTTTGTATCACTAGTAAAGATTCTACAGAAGTGGACCACCTAGACCTTCCATTTTCGTATTGGTCTCACAATGCCATTCAGGACACCTGGACACAGTAGGTATTACACTATCCCACTGCTAACAACCTAGTTAGCAACAATATTGTGCCCTTTTTTCCCCAGTAAATATGATTGCAGCAATTCTAGAATACGCAGAGAACAAGTAGATTAAACAGATTCCTTTTCACAGCATCCCTCTTGTAATCTTACTTACATTTTCATACCCTTCAACATAGCTCTGTACTCTTTTCACCACAAACAAAAGTGACTCTGTCTTAGACTGCCAGAGCCTACATATTCTCTTCTTTTTCACTCAGCTTCTCCCTTTTGTCAGCAAAGCAATGGCACATTTGGGTGTTTCATTTCAGAGTTAAAGAGAAATCTTACCAGAACTACTGGGTTTCACTGAGTTTTTGTATTAAAGTCTTGGAGGCCTGTGAAGTTTGTAATTTTCCATAAATCAAATCAAGATTCAACTGAAAAGTTTATGGATATTAATAAATGAATGGCCTGCACTTTTCATTCATGAAATAGTTTAGTGGCAAAGCTTCCACTTAAGCAGTGAGAATTTTCACCAAGGTTTCATTAAGCCTGAAGAGGATACTTGTAAATACAACTGACTGGCAGACTCTGCACTACAAATATTCCAGTGAAGAGGAGGTTGTTTTACAACACTCTGCTAAAGATAAATTAGCAATGATTCTACATCAGAATTCAAAATGGGCAAGTCTTTCACAACAAGTTTGGCAAAGTAGTGGGTCACAGGCTACACTATTTTGTTTAAATCACTTCTCCCACTCCTACTTAAAATTCAGACATCCAAATTCACTACATGAAAGAAATGCAAGAACTCCACGGAACTTGCAGTAATTCACATGTAACAGAGCTCATTCCACTACAGAACAAGCACAAACCCACTCTGTGCTTCAGAGCAGGAGCTCTACTTTGTCAGGTCAGCCAGGGGTGGAGATTAAACACTCCCTCTGGCCTCTCAAGCCTCAGACACTATGAATGCCACTCATCCCAGGGAGTGGCCCAGGGAATAGCTCCACACAGTTTTGTATATTGGCTGAGTAAAAGGTGAAAAAATCCCCTTTCCAAGAGCATTGCATAGGAGGATGCAAGATTTCAGGCAGCCAGCTCTCAGCACTTCTCCCTTTCTCCGTGCTGCCACACACAAGAACATACTCTAAAAATGAAGGCACAGAGGCAGACAGACCAAAAAGAAAAGGTTTTAGATGAGGCCTGCAGAACAGGTTGATATGCAGGACAGACCTCTAAGGCAAAAGCTCCCACTGCAGTCAGATAAAACCCCCCCTGTAATTCCTAACATGAAGCATGTGTAC
Organism: Aleadryas rufinucha; assembly: GCA_013397815.1. NCBI lineage: Eukaryota > Metazoa > Chordata > Aves > Passeriformes > Aleadryas > Aleadryas rufinucha. The sequence goes on along the minus strand of VZTH01003440.1, from coordinate 245,245 downwards.
ATATGAAGAAACATCAAGCCCTAACATGGAGAGTTTTCAACAGAGATTTCCTTCGTAGATACAATATTTTCAGTTACTTCCAAAGTGCTGAATGATGTAATTGTATATTCATATGTATCACACACACACATCTACAAAGAGAGACTATAGCAACAAAAATGCAATCCTAGACCATAGCGCCTGGGAATAAGCAAAAAACACAGAAAACTACAAACTCCATAAATTAATGAAAAATCCACTGCCATGATTTTGTAATAAAGATATGAGAAGAGCAAGTGCTCAGTGCTGACCCAGCAAATGAGGTAATAGCCTGCACAGCTGATTGGACACCCCTGAATTCATTTTCTCTAAACACTGTTGTAATATATATCCATTTTCACAGCCACAGTGGCACCTTAAAGAACCTAAAGAACAAGAGTAAAGCTCAGCCATTCAGCTAACAGCCCAAGCAGCTGTGGGAATAGAAATTAAAATTATTTTCTCCATAAAAATCTGTAATTTCTACAGTGAATTTTATATTTGAGATATTCTACATATGAATTTTAAATTGAGGATAATTTAGGCTAGCATTTCTCAGCGTTCTGATTGCAATCAGGGTATGTGTTATGTTTAAGTTCTGTTTTGATTGTTCATGGGTTTCCATGATTTGGCTTGGGATCTGGTCTCCCAGCAGCCTTTCCATGGCACTCCAAGCACAGAATTCCAAACCCCAGAGAACCTACAGGCTGCAACACAGCCTCTACTGCAGCTGCTTTATTTTCTGTTCCTTCCCTCAAATGAAGGTTTCTCTCCTCCACCCAAACGAAACTACTGCAAGTCCCAAAAGAGTGGGAAGAATATCAAAGTACAGCATAAATTGCTCTTAACACACCACCAAAGTAAAAAATAATTTTCACTCAGCTCATCATTTTTGCAGAGACAGCTTTTTTCTCCCTCGAATAAGTAGCTAGACATCCACTGAAGGCAAAACACAAAGACACGGCAATCAAAAGACAAATTTTAAAGTAAAACCTGTGTTTTTTAAATTTACTCTTTCTGACAGGAATTTGGAGTGCACTGCCAGTAAGTGGTAGTTAGGCATATGTTAGTGAAAAGAAAAAGACTCTGAAAGCATAATTTCAGAGAAAATGCTTTTTGAAAGACCATCTATTCTGGTGAAAAGGCTACTCATCAAAGCCAAACACATACCTTTCACATTTTTGCAAGTTGCACTGTATTTAGCTTCTCTGAAAGTACAACAGGATATTAACATATTTGCCAGAATATGGAAGAAAGTTCTTAAATTTACAGGGAAGAGGGCTATGAAGTCAATGACTTGGATTGCTGCCAAATAAAGAATGCTGCACAACTTATTTTTTCTATATTTAATCAAGTTTTAAGGAGATTTCAAAAATGAACCACACCTGACCCGCTAGAGAGATATTTAACAAAATAATTTTATATGGTTTCCAAAACCCTGATCTGTAGAGCATTAAAATAACATCAAATTAACTTGAAAATTCCACAGACAAATGCCATCACAACATGCTAATTGAGAATGGAACCAGGGCATTTCTGTGATCTGAAAAGATCAAAATGGCACACAGAAACAAATGGAGAGAGCATAAAAGAGAAACATAATCACAGAATCATTTAGGATGGAAAAGACCTCCAAGGTCATCAAGTGCAACCTTTGAGCCATCACCACCTTGTCAACTAAACCAGGGAACAGAGTGCCACATCCAGTTGTTTCTTGAACACCTCCAGGGGTAGTGACTCCACCACACTTTTTACCATCTGAGGTCCTCTTTCACCATTAAATTTTACTGGATAAAACTAGAAGCAGCTGTGGCTTAGATCAGGAAAATACAGAATGTACCAAAACCTCATACAGGCATTTAAAACATCAAAGAATTGTGCACTTTTTCCTTCAGACACAGAAAACCAAACATATAAGTTAATTCCACTGGAGTTCTGCTCCAGGTTACAGATTCACAGCCTGGCTGAAGTAAGAAGGGCCCACAGGGGTCATCTGGTCCCACCTCCCTGCTCAAGCAGGACCATGCCAGAGCACACGGCACAGGATCGTGTCCAGATGGTTCTGGGATATCACCGGTGAGGGAGACTCCACACCCTCTCTGGACAATCTTGGTCACTGCACAGGGAGGAAGTTCTTCCTTATATTCAGGTAGGAATATAAGGAACTCCTGGGAATCAGTTCCTGCTCATTCCTCTTCCCATTGCTGGGCTCCATGGAGCAGAGCCTGGTCCCTGCTCTGAGCCCTCCCCGCAGATACTGACAGACAGGGATGAGGTCCCCTCTCAGCATCTACTCTCGAGGCTGAACAGCCCCAGCTCTCCCAGCCTTTCCTCATCAGAGAGATGCTCCAGCTCCTAAATTATCTTTGTTGCCCTCCAGGAGCTCCATGTCTCTCCTGTCCAGAGGAGCCCAGAACTGGACACAGCACTCCAGGGTGATCCTCACCAGGGCTGAGCAGAGGGGAAGCATCACCTCCCTGACCTGCTGGCACTGCTCTTCCCAATGCACCCCAGGACACCACTGGCTTTCTTGTCCTCCAGGGCACTGCTGGCCCACAGACAGCCTGTTGTCCACCAGGACCTTCAGGTCCTTCTCTGCAGAGCTGCTTTTCAGCTGGTCAGCCCTCAGCCTGTGCTGGTGCTGGGGTTGTTCCTCCCCAGGTGGAGGGCCTGTATTTGCCTTTGTTGAACTTTAGACAGTTGTTCTCTGCCCATCCCTCCAGCCTGTCGAGGTCCTTCTAAAGGGCTCGGGATCAGCCGCTCCTCCCAGCTTTCTGTCACCAGTGCTAAGGAAGCAAACTCAGATTCTGCTAATCCCTCAGGTAACTGCTTGCTACCCCAACCACAGAAGAGAAGTGAAACCTATCTTGTGGGATCTGCAGAGAAGGAATGCCCTGCAAGAGCCAAGCATACCTTGCTTTTACAAAAAAATACTACCTCTCCTGACAAGGTTTGTTTTATCTGTGCTTCTATACCTTCAAAGCCACAACAAAGCTATCAGAATAACATGAGAACATTATTACACAGTGTTACTACAGGGAGAAAAAAGCCATCTAGACAACAAAAGAATAGGCAGCAGCAAAGCAACTGCAGCTCCTACCTGACACCAAGGATGAGCAAATCATTTTACAGTTGAAAAACTGACCATGAAAACGTGTAATTCTTTTCTAGAACACTTTGAATTTCACTCCACGTGTGCAGACTACTCTGTTATTGGACTAATGGAGTAGTACTTTCACGGAAGGGGGCTGTCTCATCTTTATGCAGGATTCAAATGCCCACAGGATAAAGCAGAGATGCCAGAACCATTACAGGTGCAAAACGGGATTCATGCTCCTCACCTGCATCTCTGCAATGACTCTTTCCCTGAGGTCTGTGCTAAGCTGCGTGGACTCCACACAACATGACAGCAGAAAGCATTAGTGGGGAGTCAATTGATCCCCTAGCTGTGATTACAAGGCCAACTAGAAAAAGACACTAATAAAGATTGAAGAATAGCAGCAGTAGGTGGGGAAGGCTGGGGGCTACCTAAGAGAGAAGCAGAGACAAAAATGTGGTGAGGAAAGCAGGATAAAGAACTGAAGCAGCAGACCAGGGAGCTGTCATCATTCTCCATCAGAGAAGGGGACACTGACCCAAAGGGATATTGTGGGTAGAAGATGTCTTTGACAAAAGCCAGCACAAAACTACACTGGAATGAGAGAGTTTTGAAAAAATACTGATTTCCTGTCACCCTCTTACCTGTAACAGGATTAACCACAAAAACACCTTTAGCAGAAAGTACATGCTAGTTCACCTTACTTCTATATTACCAAAACACCTGTTGCTATCAACAAAAGGTGTATTTACTGTTGTTTTACAATTGTTCCCACTCTCAGTCAGACACCAGCTCAAAGTTCAGCTCAGGCATGGAAAGATCCTGTCCCAGCTCACAGGCCAGAGTTTTGCTCTTACAGATTTAAAGACAAAGTGTCTATTATGAGAACTTCTGAAATCAAGACCTTTGTGAGGTCTCTTGGCAAATCAGGTTTGATTTTGATCTGTCTTGCATATTGTCATCTCCATGGAGAAGGAAGGGTAACAGAGTCATGTAAAACATTAGCCCTTGGCAAATGTATGACAAAACCCCAATTTAGCTGGTGACACTATTTAGGAGCAGGGCAACTTGCAGTCCAACCAGCTTTTCTGTAGCTGGAGATGCTCTGAAGGAACGAAAATGTAGTTCATCAGTGGGAAGCTAAAACTAAGGAGGATATGAAAGAGGCAGCTCTGCTGAATAAAAAAGCAAGCTCACAGTTCTGTAAATATCTGAGTGTTAAATGACTTGACAAAGCTACACTCACAGACAGCATGTTACACCAGATCCCCTTCACTGCAGCTCCCCTCAGAACCACCAAACCAGAGTGGGTACCAGCCATCACATTAAGGTCCCTGCCAGGTCAAGTTGGCCTTTCAGGTCACCTTACCCTGGGCAAATACTGCCCTCAACTAGAGCTGGCAGAGAGAATCAAGTGCAGTGTTCCATAAAGCAGAGAGCCAGCAGTACTCACAGGAAGGGGAAAGAAAAGAGAAAAGATAGCAGGGACATAGTTATTAACATGCATTTTACAAACCACATCAGTGTGAATGATTTTACAAACCAAATCAAGTTTACATGGTTAGCAAGAGTAATATTGCATGGAGGTAACTGGCATATCAAACTTCAGAGTGCAGGAAAAAAGGGAAGAAGGACCAAAAGCTTATACTTAAAAGAATAAAACCAGGTATTACATCTTGCATAGCTAATTACTATGAATGAGGAGTTCCTTGCAGGATCAAAAGGCTAATAATGAGGCAAGCAGGAACGATCTAATTTACATTGGAGTAGAACCATGCTGAACACATTCTAACTTTGCCTCTACGTTTTTCATCTCTGATGAACAAAGACACTTTGAAAGCACAAAAAAGCAAGTTCCTGGTCTACTTGGAAGTATTATTTATTTTGTAGGCTTCACGTAACAGCAGGTTTCAGAAAAGTACTCAGCCTTACAAGCACTCAGTGGGAGCAGATATCAAACTTTTGAGAGAAACTAACTTTGCTAATCATCACTATATAGGTTTTCTCTACAACTTCCTTATCTCTCAGATCGTCTATTCTCAAACAAACAGATATTCAGCTTGAAATTCCCAAACCATAGGGACTACCCTGGCACCATGAGAACAATCTGGTGTAAATGCATACCTAAACACGGTAGTATCTGATCGTCCCTCAACAAAATGTTGCAGAAAATAACAGAGAATCAGAGAAGAGTTTGGGTTGGAAAGAACCGTAAAAATTATTGAGTTCCAACCCCACTGCCATGGGCAGGGACACCATCCACTAGACCAGGTTGCTCAGAGCCCCATTCTTAAACAGTTCCAGGGATGAGATATGCAGAACTGCTCTGTTTCAGTACCTTGCCACCCTCATGGTAAAGAATTTCTTCCTAATATCCCATCTAAACCTATTCTCTGTCAGTTTGAAGCCATTCCCTCATGTCCTGTCACTCCAGGCTCTTGTCAAGAGTCTCTCTCCATATTTTCTGTAGGCTCCTTTCAGGCACAGCAAGGCCACAATTGAGTCACCCCAAAGCCTTCTCTTCTCCAGGCTGAACAATCCCAATTCCCTCAGCCTTTCCTCACTGCAGAGCTGCTCCATCCTTGTAATCAACTTTGGTGTTTCTCCTCTGGACTCGCTCCAGCAGGTCCATGTCCTTGCCATGAAGGAATCTTCCTTCAATCAGACTAGACAAAGGTAACTCATTCACTGCGTGAAAACAATGGCTAATCAAGGCTGAGAAACTGGGGAAAAGGAAAAAAAAAGTATTTATTATCCAACAAGCCACAATACCAAAATTATGAGTCCTTAGCAGAATTGCACTCAGCAAAAGGGTGCTGTTGGCTAAATCCTGGCCATGCTGAAGTCAGCTGGAACACTTCTGTTGACTCAGAAGTAACCAGGCTTCACTTCCCCTATTTTACCACCTACTTGGTTACTCATTTTGCCACCACAGTTCTTTCTATATTCATATACTGGCCTGCATATCGCAGGAGTTCTCTAGGTCTCTTCCTTTTTTTAAGTTTTTTGTGAAGGAAAAGGAATAGTGGTTTAGCATCTTTATCTGCTTACTGTGTGGGGAAAAAGGGATCTTGCAGTATTTCTTCCCCACAAACTCTACCTGAAGAAACCCTCATTTTAATTTTCTCCAGAGATCCCCAAGCATAGATTTAGCTGTGCAGTAACATCATACATTGAATTTAAATGACTGTAAAGTGCCTGAGGGAATTGTTATAAAGAGCATCATACTCATCCAAGAATAATTTCTCTTTGGCTTTCTCATTTTGACTGGCATAATAGTGGATCACAGAACAGATCAGTGTAGCCTTCGCATTTATTGTCTTCTTTCACCTAAACTGTCTGCTATTGACCCCAGTCCCAACACTTAAATTTGCAGCATTGCTCCACAGTACCAAGCTACACTGTGCACAGAACAATCACCAACACTAAATACAAGCTTGTTCAAGCAGAAAGGTGACATTAAGCTCTGCTTTGGAGTATTGGGTATTGATGTGTTGTACCATTCCAAAGGATAAATCTGAGCATACATTTCTGAGGGCACCACACAGTTAATTGGCACATATTTTCCTTAGAGACAATTAGAAAAACAAAAACATTCAGAAGTTTAAAAAACCCCAACTATTCAATTAAAAGACTTGTGGATGTTCGGCCTAGAGAAAAAGAATGTGGGGAGGCTTGATAGCAGTCATATGTGAAAAAGATAAGAAAAAAACATCTCTTAACTTATAGCCAGGGGATAATTTCAAGTTAGATGTCAAGAAATATATCCTGTGCATAAGGGTAGCAACTTACTAGATTGGACAGCCTAGTGGGTTGTGGAATTTCCATTACCGGAAGCTGTAAAAAACTATTAGATAAATACTTCTGAAAAACCTGAAAGATGATAGATTTAGATTAGATGTCAAAAAGAAATTCTTTACTATGAGCATGGTGAGATGCTGGAACAGGATACTCAGAGAAGCTGTGGATGCCCCATCCCTGGCAGTGTTCAAGGCCAGACTGGATGGGGCTCTGAACAACCAGGTCTAGTGGACGGGGTCCCTGCCCATGGGGCATAGGATGATCTTTAAGGTCCCTTCCAACCCAAACCATTCTATGATGCTGGTAGAGCTGTCAGCCACAGGGCAGAGGCAAGAGGGCAGTGACCTCTGAGCATCCCCTCCAGACAATGACTTGGCACAGGTTTCACTATGATTCCACCAGAATGATCTGATGTTGCCTTATGTTTTGCTGTAGCACTGCCTTGTTGTCATGGTTTGACACTGGCCAAATGCCAGGCACCCACAAAAGCTGCTTGCTCACCCTCCCCTGCCACAGCTGGGCAGAGGAGAGGAAAAAAATTAATCAAGGGTTAATGAGTTGAGATAAGGACTGGCAGAAAACACTCCAAGGGCAAAACAGACTCAGCTTAAAGGTACAAAGTGAATTTGTTACTAACAAAATCAGGGGAGGATAATGAGAAGTAAAATAAGCCCTTAAAAACACCTTTTCTTCCCCCAACCCCTC
>VZTH01003440.1:197707-235251 GCA_013397815.1 Aleadryas rufinucha | reverse complement strand
GCACAGCAGAAGAACCTCTTTTTCCTTAAGCATAAAAAGACCCTTAAAAGAAATGCAATTCTGACCAAATCCCACGTTATGTTTTGTTATCCTTTGTGCAAGTTGGGTAAAAAGAGAAAGGCACTAGAAAAGAAAGGTGTTTAAAGGTTTGCTCTGATTTGTTTTCTTTTTTTCCACTTTTCATTCTGTTAGTAATAATTTTTTCTTTATATTATTTATATTATTATAACTGTTTAAGTGTGGACCTGTTTTGCCCCGAAATTCCTTTCCGTTTTCCTCAATAAATTCATATTCCCCTTATGCATTTAATTGGCTTTCGTGTGCTTGGCACTTAGCTGCTTTAAACCACGACACATGGGACTTAATAGGCTGCAAACACTTCTGTCACATCCCATAAAACTATAAGTAAGGAGGTGTTATACACATGAGAAATTGGTCTATCAGCATTCCATAGCACATTTATCCCTACCTGACTGGCTCACTAAATGTCCCCATCAGCACAAGGCAGCAGCACCCCTGTATTACAGCAATATCCATGTGCTTAAACTGTTGTGTGAATCCAGACTTTGTCTTAAAACAAACCTCCTGCCATGTCAGAGAATGAAGGCATCCAAATACGTCTGCATGACTTGGGAGCTCCTAAAAAACTATTTCAGGTCTCAGAGCTAATGGTTGGGATAGAATTTGGGTAATTTCCTCCAGAAAAAACGATCATCTGGATCCAGTGTCTTTCATCCAGACCTTCTGAAACTGGAGACCATTAGTCCAGTACATTTTACACTGAGGGAAGTACAGCCATTGGAGACTGCTTCCATGAGGCAATATTAAAACAGCTCTACTGCAGCCCCTAAACTGGCATGCAGGATCTCAAACCTCTGCCCTAACCCCACTCACAGGATTTTATAACGTATTTTCAGCTTATAGATCAAGGGCTCACCTAGGAAAGTGTGCAGAATTGTCTTGGCAATAACGTACCCTACAGCAAAATATCCTGTGAATGCCTCCAGCAGTCTCCCTGGGACTGATGGACTGGACTAAAGTCAGTGAGCCTAAGCCATGGTCTTGGATTCAAGTATTCCTCCTTCAAACCATCTGCAAAGCAAGGAATGTTTTTATGAAAATTGCTCTTATCCACAACAAACCCAGACTGGCACTGCCAACTGCCCCCAGCCCCAAATGCCCATGGTTGGCAGAAATCTCTAAGACAGTCTTTGAAAAAGAAATTATAGAAGAAGAAGAAAAAAAAAAAAAGACATCACCTCTGCACCAAAAAGAACTATTTTTTTCTGCACTGGGAATTCACAGTTAAATTACACAAGTCCAAATTCACTAGGCCATTAAATGTCATATATTGGCTCAGTTCACACCAGTACTTTCAGTTTCCTTGCCTTTGCCTGCCACTACAGACTAACCCTTTGGCCACCACATTCCAAAGTCACCTCAGGTTGGTGGTTACTGGCCAGTAGACAATCTGCAGCACAGATTTTATTGCCAAATTTCTCCTTAAAGTATAAGAGTATACTCCTAAGAGTATAAGCTTTGTAGATCAAGAAGGAGAAAGCAGCCTGGATTCCTGGTCTGAGCAACCTGCACACCTAGGATTTATCCAGGGCATCCTGATGGAAGAAAACCACTACTGTCTTATTTTCCCTATGTCCAAAATGTCACTTGGAAGCCAATGCATGCTGCATGGGAATCACTCAGGTGATAAAAGTAGTTCCAGAAGAGAACCAAAGCCCTTCCCCTCCACATCATATCAGGTTGTAAGGACTCTAAATCAACCATGCCTGGCCACGTTAAGTCGATTTCTGAACTGTAATGCAGCAGAGCTCTCATTACATGTAAAGCTGAGCTTACACTCCCCCATAAGCAAGAAGACATAAAGGAGCTCTTGAAAGTCACTATATAATCTTCCTAGAAGATTTGTAACTTTACTACCCCTTCTTAGTAGCTTCAGCAGTGGCATAACCTTCCCTGACTTTCTCCAAGCTTGCAGACTCCACTAAGCCACACTTCCATCTGTATTTAGGAATACGTGGGAGAAGGGGGGGGAGGGGTGCTGCATCTCTGCTACACATAAAATACCTTCTGACCATAATCTGGTATCCTTCCACATTCCAGTAAAATTTACATGAGCCATATCAAGAAATCAAATAACAATACAAAAGACATAAGTATGTAGTATTCTATAAATTCCTACTCATTCTTCTGCCAGGTGGTAAGAGCTGGGCACAAAATGGACCCAAACTTAAGCCTCAAGTAAGCCAGTACTGGTATTAAGCCTATTTTAAGCAGTATCTCACCAAAAAAGCCAACTACTGCAGAGAGAAAATTAATGTAATGGGCCCTGATCACTGAATAATTTGAATATATAGTCACATATACAGTAAAACATCTTTAAACTTAACAAGATGAATTTTAATAACAAAATTCATAAATAAAATGAAAGGCCAACAGGTGGACAGCATATAAAGGATAAAGCTTTCCCAAGAAGCAAAGGTTTCACTGCACCTGTAGGTGGAAGTCTTGGTATATAAACAAGTTCACTGCCAGAAAAACCTCTGCATAGAGAAATGATCTCCTTTTAGTATCTTATCAGTTATATAAAACCACAACAAAACAAACAAAGCAAACCTAAGTGTGTTGCCTTTGGGCAGACTAGAACCCACCTCTAGCTCTGTTTTTACACCCCGAGCCAGGCAGCTCATACGCCCTGAAATCACTTACAGCCATCACAAGTGTGATGTCCCTGTAGCTTCTCATTTGTGCCCGCTTCCTTTAATTATTCTTTTGCTTGCAACAGCTCCTGCTTCCAAAGCAGTAAGTTCATGTCACCATAAAGCAGATGAACATTGACTAAAAAAAGCCCATCAAATTCCCAGGGCGCCTCTGTCCCTCTTTGTCTGTGCTTCCCACTTCCTCTTTGAGTTCAGCCTTTTTGCTTTGTACTTTGCGATCCCCACAGCATAACATTTGTAGTTGTGACCTGTAGGTACTGTAAAAATGATACTTCAGGGAGAACATTTCAGTTGTGCAGCCAATGAGTAGAAACATGAGCTCTTGTATTACCAAGGAAAGAGAGTAATGGATGCTCAGTCACTTTGGATTTGAAACACAAAGGTTGAGTCAGGGCAGCTGATCCTCTCTCTGCCTGCGGGCCAAACTGACACTTTGCAGCCAGATCCAGTCCTTCCCTTCCTCTCTGTTACATTTGGAAAGGTCAGCATCTATTTATGTGTTTGCACCGACTGAGACAAAGCCCATTCAGCATGTGCATTATTGCAGATAAAATGCACAAAAATCAGGCTCACCCAAGACAGCCGGGCTGAGCTGCTTGGCTGGAGACATTCAGCAAGCCCAGGGTGACCAAAGCCCACATCAACAGGGGAAAGAAAGCAACAGGGACACAAAGCAACTCCTTGGTCTGTCTCAACTCACTTCAACAAGGACATGTTGCCCATCCTTTAGTTAATTACTTCAAACTAAACGCGTTCCAGCTCAAGATTTTTAGCATAAATTTGATTTTCACCAGCAGGCACGTTTGCATCTTGTCTCTACGGAGCAGTTTCAGAAAGACTGTGGCTTTTGCTTAACTGACCAGCCAGAACAGAGGATGCTCTATTATAGCCTTCCTAACAGGTCACAAAAACTGGTCCAATTACACAGTTCTAACTGGTCAGGATGGAATCATAGAGAAGGTAAGGGTTTCTCTCAACTAAATATTAAGCCACATTTTTGTTTTGATCACCCTGATGCCAATGGCTAGAGATTTTCCAGGACTGAAGGGAAGACTCATGCTCCAAAAGAGCACAGTTTGTCAGGTCTCTACAGATAGTATTTCTTCTCCCAGTTTATGAAAAGCACTGTATAATACAATTTCTTGAATAGTAAAAAAATTATTAGTTGCTTTCCCAAAACACAGGTTTTATTTCACAATACTTAAATACCTCTTCACCTTTTAGTATACAATGTTTTCCACATTTCCAATAACTAATGTTTATCACATCTTCATTTTGAGTCAATATAAGTAACCCAAATCAAGAACAGAGTTTGCATATTAAAGTAGGCATGGGGAGCAGGAAAAAAAATGAAGGAAGAAAAAAAAAAGGACCAAAAGGAAAGCACCAAGAAATTCCCCCACATCCTAACTAAATATAACTCAGAGGCAGACAGGGAGGTACTATTTAGACAGCAGTATTAATGAAAATGGAAATAAAAGCTGCTTAATAGAATGTCTGTAGACCTAAAATTTACGTCCATATCCAAGACATCAAGAAAAAATATCCCATATGACAGCCAATATTTCACTGTATTTCTCCAAGCAGTTATTAATTACAGAACATTACTGAGAACAGAGTACACTGCTAGCAAAAAATTATCAGAGCACTTCCAAAGCCAACAGCAAAGGCTGTAATTCCTGCCTCCTGGCAACACTGCAGCCTATCCATCAGATCCTAGCCCACAATGCTTCAGGTGGTTTCCCATTTTACACACAATTTCTGGATCACCAGGGTCTAAAATGAGTCCAACAAAACAGAGTGTTTGCCCTAAGCAAGGGACCATTGTCCCCTTAAAGGGGTTCACTTTCTTTACACAGCTCCAGCTTCACATTCCACCCTGGATCTGCACAGCCTCTGGCTCCCATCTGACCTTCCCCAGAACCTGCTGCTCCTACACCTCACCTTTTGCTGCAACCAAAGTGCCATTTTCTTCCTCGGGATGTTATTCCTGTTATTCTCATGCAGTAAGGGGAAAACCCTGCAGACTCTACACCAAACTCCCTTTCCCAATCTGATTTTTTTTTTCCTGAAATAATTACAAATCATTCTACGTGCTGCAGGCTATAACTGTAAGAGCAGGGAATTTGCTTTGAAACAGCACCAGCAGAAGGACACAAAATCTCTGGCTAAATGAAAGATGTTGTGAGCAACAAAGAAAAAGCAAATAAGCTCCCAAAATTTAATAGGTACCCTGAATGAAAAGCACAAATCACAGAGCACAATCATAAAAGAATTCACTGTCACCCAATACACCATTCGGAAAACCCAGAAAATGTCAGAGAATGTCTCCACTTTACATTTATAATTACAGAAACTTTTTCTCTGCCTTTATATTAACGGCAGGAATTTAGACTTTAAACAAATATTTATATTATATATGTAATTTGGAAAATATCACCTTTCTCCTGATCACAAAGTACCCAGAAACAGATGCCACATTTCCCAATTTTTTTTTGTGGCTGGCAGTCATTTCCTTTGGATTTCTCCAACACCATTTGTGATGATTATTCATGAGAAGCTCAGTGGAAGCAGCCACTCTTGTAACTGACAGCTTCTGCAAGTGAAACTTTACAAGGGATTTGAGCAGCTAATGAATCATATTTTAGTAATTTATAATAATTTACTGGTACCAAAAGTGTCTAACTGCTTCAAGTGAAATACAATGAAACCTGAATTTTTTTTTCAATTAACAATTTTATTTTGCCATATTAAAAAGTGAAGTTTAACATTTGAAATGTCTTTTGAAATGTATTCACTCCTCTACCCTCCAAAACAATACTTTACATGGCAAAGTAAAAAGTTACATTTGATTTAATTGGGGTTTTTAACCTCTTGGGGGGATGAAGAAAGGAGACCTCAGAAATTTACCTCAGTTCCTTCTTGCTATAGGCTTTTTCCAACAAGCAACAAAAATCAATTATCTGCACAAAAAACTAAACACTGGGGTGAGCGGTTTTTTCCCCTCTAACGCTAAAGACAGCCTGAAATTTGTTTTTGAAACTCTTGAGGAGGAAAAAGATAGCGAGGAATGACAAATTATTTCAAAAAAACCATTTGAAACTGGGGCTTGATGCATTCTCTGACTCCAAAGCAGATGAGTGTTAGTTCACATTTCTCTCACGTGGTTCTGAGTTACATCCCAGCTACTCATGTCCTTACATCCCGCTTACTCAGAGCAGCTAAAAACGACTGCAGGAATATATGGAAGCCTGGTTTCTCCTATTCCAGTCAGATGGTGAAGGGTGGGAAATGCTAGTCATGCCTTGTGTCGTGCCTCAGTGCAACACTGCAGACCAGAGCTGGTGGCTGAACTTCCAGACTGTGGGAAGTGTGTGTCTCTGTCCCACCAGGGACAGCAGTCCTGGACACTCACCAGCACACAGCCCTGGGCTCTGTTTAATAAAGGTCCACAATGGTGACAAGATACANGGCTAAAAGGCCCTTAAGAATACATAAAAGTTATACAAGAGAGTATATAGAGGAGGTATATATGAAAAGCAAAAAAGCATCATGGCATCACCAGGACCTTTAGTTGCCAGCCTGACTTCTCCTGATTGCTGACTACTGACCAGTTTCTCCACAGGAGGGGAAAGATGGTGCAGTCAGTGCAATATCTCATTTCCGCTTCCAAAAATGTTAATTCCCGAAATCAAGGGGTAAAGTGACACAGAGGGGTAGACTAAGAGGAGCCACTTCCAGCAGCTGGAATTACTGGTTCATGCAAAACTCTGCAACATCAAATTTTGTCCTTATATGCTCCTGAAATGGAGCACTGAATGACTATTCCCACATAAAAACTTTTCTTTTTTTTCAAATTTCTCCCTTCGTGGGTCAAAAACTTGAAAAAATAAAAGGAGTAATATAATCACTCAAAGTCTGAGGAAAAAAGGCAGCAACAGAGCTGATTAAAAAAGAAACCCAACAGCTGAAGTATTACATTCAAAAAGAAGGTAAAATGAAAAAAAAAAACATCAAAACCTTTTAACCTTTTCACTTCAAAGAAAAATTGAGAAACTAATGAACTGATACTAAATTTATATTTTCATGAAATAGCATTTTTAGTGGAAAAGCACTCTGTCAGAACATCTTGACCCAGCTGTAAGAATTTTATCTACAGATTGCTCAGAAGAAAAACTATTCTATTTTGTATTGCGCACATTCAGAAATAAATGACATTTTACGTATTAATTTTGGACATATTTATTTCTATACAACATGAAATACAGGAAGTTCCCTATTTAGTTTTGACTTACATTATCCTATAAGTTAGCCACTGGTTCAGGACTGAGAAGTCTTCTGCAATCACCAAACTGCTCAAGCCCAGCAGACTGATGTGGATGGAGCCATTTTTATTTATTCCAGATGAAATATTTTTTTGATTATATCAACATAGCTGTGGCCCTTTGCATTCCTGTTACATCCCTTGGGCATTTCAGAGTATTAACCATATTTTGTGAGTTGTTTTAAGCTTCTTTATACTTTAGAAAGGAATATTCATCTTCAGGAAAATCACTTGCAAGCAAGCTAATGAAAGACACCATTCTTCAAAGCAGGAGCCTGAAAAATTTAGGCAAGTACTTTCCTTGAAACAAAGACAGAAGTAGAAAAACGCATTTAAAAATTTACTGCAAATAAATCCTCCTTGGCTTTTAAGCCTACCAGGATTTTGTCTGATAAAGGCCTACAAAATTCCTCTGGGCAAAATGCATAGGAGTAACACATCAGATTAGAGGCAGTGGTACTCATGAGGAAAGAAGGAGCAGTCGTGAGTAGCACTGTCAGAAACAAACTGCCCATCAATTCATTAAAGGGACAGCATTCCTGGCTTGGAACATGATGAAAATTCCCCTTTTCCACCACCAACCCTACAGCAGCATCGGCCCACCCCCTTCACAGCCTGCTTGGCAAGCCTAAGGGACACTGAAGTCCCAGCTCCTTAGCTCCTGTTGTCCCGCAGGAGTTTCTCTCTTCAGGACTTCCCAGATCTTTACTCTTGATATGGCCAGCTGATAAACTTTAAGGACAGGTGTTAGGATCCTGGGATCCAGTGGAGTTGCAAACACTATGATTTCTCTCTAACATCTCTGAAGGAGCCCACCTGGCACGAGAGGAGGTAGGACACCACCGTGGCCAAAGAGAGTGCTAGGTTTAATCAAAAACACCCCCCACATCTGAAATCCCAAATCCATCACAAAACAGTGACCTCCCTCTGGCAGCCCAGGTGGAGCTTTCCTGAAACCCTGGAGAGGAAACACACACACTGTGCACCTGCTGCCCTTATCCTTGTGGTACAAAGTTCACAGCTCTGCCAAGGATTCCAGTTTTCTCCAATAAACAGTGCAATATTGTAGCAACAAATCACACTAATCATCGTAAACAAGACTTACAGCCACTGCTCTACAACACATCATAAACTTTCTATCAGTCTCCAGAAATCCACTCCAGCCAGGAAGCCCCTTTCCAGCTGTACTGCAGGAAAAATCCACTCGCCAGGCAGGTTTCAGCATCTACTTGTTTGCTCAGCTTGCTGGGACACAGCAGCTGGAGCAGCCTGAGGGAGGCAGAGGTCCATTATCCAGTTCATGGCAACAGGGACAAGTGACAAGACAGAGGACCTGGCATCCTGAACAAGACACAGCTGTAACAGCTCCTCTGGGTCATGTCAGCACAGACAGGGGCTGCTCCCATCTCCTCTGCCCCACACTGCAGCTTCCCCTCACTCCTTCTCCGTGAAAAGACACTCACTCAAAGTAATAACTCTGTTTTTGAGTTCTAAAGACTACTTAAAAAAAACCACCTAAAATTTCTTTGATGTTTTATTTGCAGGATGAAGTTAACAAGCAAGAACTCTGCTACACATTTAACTGAAACAGCAACAAATGAGAAGCCCTGTGTGAGTGACTCAACACCAACTGGGAGGCTGAAGAAATCCTTACACCTTGAATATGACAGATCAAAGTAGTAGGTATATCAATTAATACAGCCAGATGTTCACCTTTCTTTAAGTGTGTAGCCACATAAAATATTTGTATGCACCATACAAAATTCAATATAACAAACTCACTATTTAGTATCGGTTCCTGTATTAATTAAAAATACAAGAAGCAGCCTAGATTAGTATTACAAATTGCCAGCGCTCAAAACCCCTGCACTTAACCCAAAGCACTTTTGATGAACATTAATAACCAAGCACTTCCAGGATTCAAAAACACAGCAAGAATCAACACAGTCAAGCTGTCGCCTTCTCTTATTGGGCTCATGTTGTTTGCCATCAGTGAACTTCATTAACTTGGAAGTGACTTGGGACACCTTCACACAAAGCATTGTCCCATCTCAGCTACACAGATCTGACCTGAAACAATTGCATATGAGGGATTAGGCTCACAGTGACTGCATTCCCTGATTGAAATGCAGAAATCACCCTCTTAAAATAACCAGAACCAAGCATTTTAAAAATCAAGACAGGTGACCCAAATTCATCCCTTGTGTACATCTCAAAAAGCAGCCAGGGAAGTATTAACATCCATACAAACAAAATTTTCAGAACATGGAAGTAAAAAAGCAGATGCTGTTTGGTATTGAGAAATGAAGACAGAATTTCTTGATGACCCTTCAGCCTATTTATACTCATTTGTATCATGTTACCATTTAGGATTTTAATACTTAAAATGAAAATAAAACATGGTTACTAACCTGTGGGAAGAGAGAGTAAGTTGCATTGTCAATTGTGACAGAATATAAAAATTCCCCGTCAAACCAGAGGTTCTTTCCCATGGGGGAATTCATCTTTGTCATAGCAAAGAGCTGCCCAGGGTCACAACATTCTTCCAGCAGCTTCCTAGAGAAGGGAACAAAAGAGAAAGTGGTATTAATTGGAGCCTTGTCACACCTTTGTTAATCATCACCCCTCATATCCATGTTCCTGCCACTCTCAGGTGCTCCAAAGCCACCCTTCTCAGCCAGCAGATGAACCATGGGACTCTTTTTTACTTACAGAAGAGCCAGAAAACCTGCTTTTATTTCAGAAAATCTTAGAAACAGACAGAAAAAAAATTCTTAATTTTCATTCAGACTGACACAGAAACAAAATCAACATTCAGTAAAAGAAACTCCATCATCCCATGCAGCCCATTTTAATGGATAAAAAACTGGTCTCCAACACATACAGAAATCAGAGAAGCTCCTTTGAAAATTAGATCCAAGGAATATAAATATTCAGTACCAAACCTTATTTATGAAGAGCAGGCCTCCTAAAACCCCACAGTTACATAACTTATGTATGGAAATTGTGGCACCTCTCTTCAGTTACTGGATGTCCTTGTGCTACATTCCCAGCAGTATTAGAGCCTGCTTCCTAAGTGAAGGCCAGCTTGAGTCATCCCAGTATGATGGATATATATAGAGAGAGTGGATATACTTGTTAGTGTCCCTGCTGAAACTCCATATCTTCTTACTCCTTCATTTCCCAAAAATACTACTCAGCCTTAGTAGAAATTGGAGGGCTGGTGAGGTGATTGAAGGTTACCCTGAAAATCCTGTACCACAGCAAACTCAGCAATTAATATCCTAAAATACAGAATGATGAAAAGCTCTAAAGGTCCAGAATATCCTATCTTTCCAAAGCCTGCATGGCACTAGGAAGGGTGACACTCATAGATGTATGTAAAACACACATTGCAGAATTCTGCCATTACAGTGTAATATTGTGTTACCATATATATCCCTCATATATTTTAAAGGTAATGCCCAAGAGACTGGAACCATTTCCAGTGGCTGCACAGGAGCTGTAAGCAGAAAACATCAATTATTAGTGACTACTGAAGTGCTTGGTATAGCTGTTCTCCTCTGCAAAAGAGGAGATTTTATTCAAAACCATAAAGTCATTCAGAGAAATTTACATTTTAGCATTTTTTCAAGTTTTACTGCTACTTTTCATCTCTAAAAACCGGTATTTGAAAAAAACCATTATTTTTCCCTATCAAAAACTGATTTTGCCCTAAGTTCATAATTCTCTGCAAATGTGTGATATTTTTCAGACACTTCAACTGAAGTAACAATAAGTTCCCAGCAACAACTTCCCTAAGAATGTGGCAGAGTCCACAAGGCTGGAGATTTTCAAGACACAACAGGACAAGGTGCTGCATATTCTCATCCAGGTTCCATTCCCACAAAAGGTGGGAATATGTGATCATCTGAGGCCCCTTCCCACCTTGGGATGTCTGTAATTCTGGAACTGGCTGTTGCAGAGCTGGTTTATCTCCCTGTGAGCAGGACACAGCATCCTGTCAGCCAGATCAGTGACTCCCATTCCAAGAACACCAATGGCTTTATCTACAACCATCAAGGAAAGGCTTCACATCAGTCTCCTGCTGATGCCCAAATAAAGCCTTAATTACAGAACTGTGAAAAACAAATTACAGGAAATTTGAAATCTCTCATTGAATAACCTTTGCAAAACAGTGTAAGACAGGCATGGAATGCTGTTCCAAATACAAGATTTGAAAGTGGAGATTTTTCTGGCTGTCGACAAACCAGTTGGCAGATTTTGGAAAATGATTTCTCTCTCTCAAGTGGAAAGAAAATAATTCTGCATATTTTTCTCTTCCCACAGCCAACTCTTTCAAAAAACATAAGTTAATCAAAGATCAGCTGGAGCCATTTGTTACAAAACTGTACAACAAAATTAAAATTTTCCAGTGAAATTCTGCAACTCACACCTCCTCTGGGAAGTTTGGTCTGAGCAAGAAGCACAAAGAAACCCCCAGATAACTTAGTGGAAAATTATCTGGGGAGTGTTTTATACTAATGAATCTTTTCTTAGCCAGGGTAGACTGAAGAGCTAAGGAACACACCTTTGTACAACTCCCTCCCTATTTATTAGATGAGATATATATCCCTATTCTTTCCCATTCCCAAAAACGCATTCTTCCAGTTCCCGCTGAACCCTTCATTAACAAACCTATTATGAAAAGCAGTAGGGGTCTCCTGGAAGGGCCACAAATAGGCAGGCCACTAGTTCAAGTATGAAGCTGTGTGTATGAACACAAAAATCTTGTGCACTCATGTGTGCTTTCTGTCAGAAAAGAATAACTATTAAAAGTCTCTCTTTCTGATCCAAATCCCAAAGTTACAAAGCAAGAAAAGCTTCATAGGAAAATGTTCATTTAAAAGCAGAATGGATTCAAAGACAAACCTATAGTAGGATACTTTGCAGGATCAGGGAGACTGAACTGTTTGCTGAGCTTGATTAAAATGTAGAGTAGAAATGTTATGACAGAATTTGCAGAACTGCAGCAGCTTTTAGCCAGGAATCTCAGTTCACTGCAAGCATTCCTTCACTCACAGGACATAAACAATATGCTTTTATTCAAAGTTCTCTCCAATTCAGAGAAGACCTGTATGCAAGAGGACTTAATATTGGGATTGAAAAGGCACTGGGGGCCCTCAGATCCAAGAGCACTTAGGGGACAAATCCCTACTTACAAGGAGAAATGTTCCTTGGAGAATCTCACTTCAAGCACCTCAGATTTCAGCTGGAATTGTACACCAGGCAGGTCATTAAGCAAAAGGCAGCCTCAGCACTGAGGTCTTAACATGAATCCATCCACAAAGCTTTCATAAAACTCCCAAACCACTTATTCTTCATCTTAAGTCAACAAACTTTGCAGTCTGATTTCAGTTTGCAGACAGTTAATGCTTAATCACACCCTGGTTTGACTCAAGGCCCAGTCAGTAATGACTCAGGAGCTATTTTGAACATCCCAAATGCAGCAAATATAATATCTGAAAGAAAAAAATGGACAATTCCATGACATGGGTTGTCAGCCAGGAGGTCACAGCCCTTTAGCTGTCTCTTCTCTGCAGCTGGGGGGGGGTCCTGCCTCCCCAGCACAGCAACATTTCTCCAGCTGCCTTGGGATGCTCTCCTACATGGAGCATGAAAGCACCACCAGCACTGTGCAAGGCAGGGGGAGCAAAATTCTTTGTCTCAGCTTTTTCCTTTTAAATCCATGCAAGTGAGATGTACCACATTAATGTGAAAAAGATCAGACTGACGGGGAGCCACTTGTCAGGCAGCAGCAGCCAGAGGAAGGCACCTTCACAAAGCTTCTCCAGGGAAGTGGTGGAGTCACCACACCTGGAAGTGTTCAAAAAACAAGAATGATCCAGAGCACATGGATGGGGAGAAGACAGGAGAGACTACAGCATGATGCTGCTCCTGCAGGTCCCAGCAAATGCCAGCAGTCCCCTCACTGAACAAGGGTATTGAGTCAACCATTGCTCAAAAATGATAACTTATGAGACTTATTATTTCATTACAGTATGGCTTTAATGGAGCACTGAAATAATGACTGAGGCTCACATTCAAGTGTGAGATAAAAATAATTTGTGAAACGAATTGCTTTAGTCAGACTCTGCTCAGCTTGCCTGGATTTAGGTGGCATCATGCTCACCTTGATCCAAAATGGAGCCAGGATCTGACAGCACAGCCTGACATAAACCTTCCCTTTACATGGCAGTTCCCATTCATCTCAACTTCCCTTGTTTTGCTTTGGGGTCAAATGAATCTGAAGGCCCAGGAAAAAAAAAGTATCTGGCTTTGGAGTTTCGGTCGGTGTCAAGACAAAACCATCAGGTCTTCACTCACAGCCAGGGTTTTGTGGAACTGCTGGAATCCAGAGCATGGGTGGTTGCTTGGATTCACTAGGGAAGATTTGCACAGCTCTATTTCACTGCCATTTATTGCTTCCATCTACATACCCCCTAGCAGAGGCAGGAGGACATACCAAGAGCCTTGTGGAGTCCTCAACTAAATCAACACCTACTTCCCAGCAAGTGCATCCTCTATTGGAAATACTTCAGGGATTAATATCAATAGAGGCTCTGAAACACATCTGGCTTGATCACCTGTAACAGTCTCAAAATCTAATCCTGAAATTCTCCTCATTATGTCTTTGGTGTAATGTTTCCATAAGAATAACACATCCCCACGTTTTTGCAAGAAGTTTTGGTGGCAGAGGAAAAACAAAATCACTGCTTAATAAAATATTGTCTTTAATAAATTTGCACCTTGTTAAGAGTCTGATTTTTCGGCACTTCAGATTTTGTCTAATTTTTAAATTATTTTTCCTCCCTCCTTTAAGAGATCCTTAAAGGAGGCTGCTGAAATCTCAACCTCCCCTCTGATGAGCAAAAAGGCTGGAATTTCCTGACTTTCTTGCTACGAACAAAGCTTTTTACTCTTTCCATAGTTCCTGTGGCTATTCTCTCTTTTTCAAGATCCACCCCTAAATATTTCATTCTAAATAAAGCCTGGAAATGTTATTTCTAGGGTAGCCACCCCCTGCCAACTACAGGGACAAACTGACCTCTCATTACCCACGCATCCCATGCCATCCAAGAACAGATAAAAAATCTAGGCCCATATCCCATCTCCCGGAGCAGGCACCAGCCAATGCCTGCAGCTGTAAGAGAGCCCTCTCAAATAGCCACATAATGGCTCTACTTGTGGCCATTTTTTCCTCCAAGCTGGCAGTCTGGGAATTTTATGGCCCTACAGAATGCTACAAAGCCATTCAATAACAGTAAAATCACTGGTTCCACTACAATCAGCAAGCTTGGAGCTGCAGTTGGCATTTGGCTTCAGAATATTCTGTGAAAACATTGTTGGGTTTGGTCACAAACACTGAATTTCTCTTTCCTAAAAAGCTCAATCTAATACTTGTAACTGGGGATTAGCTTGAAGAATGTACTGAGACTTGGAGGTTTTCATGGTGTTTAAAGCACCTTACTACTCCAGCCATACCACCCCACTCAAGAAGAAATTGAAAATTATTCTCAGCACAACTGTTTGGGAATATGATCTTAAAACTGCCCTCCTAAGAAAGATCACCTGGACAAGTACCAAATGAGTAAGAGAATGGCCAGTGCAAATGCTCTTGATATCCACAAAAGAATACCAAATCAGGGTTTTGGGACAGCAGTCATAGTTGAAGCTCTAGCTAAAATTAAGACCTTTGCCAAACACAACATGTAAATCAAGAAGACATTGCTGTGCATAGGTTCACTTCTGAAAATACCCAGTTACCTAAGCTTGAAGAATATGTCTAAATGCAATGAAAAAGAAACATGAAAAGAGTGGATACCACAGACCAGAACACAATCTGATTTACTCCCCAGTCAACGTCCCTACAATATGGTAAGATTTAACGAAGACTAATAAAGTCATGACCATTTTCCTCCCCACATTTATTATTACATTGTTTCTTGATATGAAACTTTCAGCCTGTTTCAATGCCCCCTGCAGCAATTTCTGGTGCCTGGACTTTACAAGGATCATGTAATATTTCCCCAGCTTCCTCAAGAGAGAAAAGTTATCAGTTACAATAAAAAGGTTGCAGATAGTAAATCATGCCTGGCACTGCCACCTGCATGAAAGGAAAGAGGTTGCATTGCAGAGACCACAGAATAAAGACAATTCATGCAAATCGTCTTCATTAGCTTAGCAATAGAGCTGCTCTGACTTTTTAAAGTAAGAAATTAAACTACAAATTAACGACAATTTGCTACAAATTGCCAAATTAATAGCTGCGGAGGAAACTATGAAATCAAGCACTTGCACCTTTTCTGCATCATCGGTATCTTTTTAGAACTTTTTGCCAGGCTTTTTTGAGGTGCCTAAAAGGGAAACAAAGTATTTTCTTTAACCTGAGAATACAGTTTTCACTACCTACTTTTATTTATCCAGAGAATATTTGGGTTTCATTACCTATTTTAAAATCACCGATCTGGTGCCACCCACACAGTAGAATTCACAGTTCTGTTTCCGGGACTGCAAAAGGAATATAGAACTGTTTTTGCATCCTGTGGGATGATATGGTTACCCCATCCTTGCTGCCTTGGCCTCAAACAAACAAACCCTGCTGCCTTCCAGAAGATAAAATCTGAGCTGTCAATCATCGCAGCACCTCACCCTAATGCCTGATTTTGTTTAATTCTTTTTTTTTTTTTTTAATATATAAGTGATACATTTTTCTTCCAGACACGTTCAAAGTGTCATAGAAAATGGGGGGTTTGATTTTGATTGTACCTATAGATTGGAGAAATACCTGTTTAGGTTGGAGAAATACAGATGAGGCCAAAGGAACTCCCTTTTGGATTGAACAACATTTGTGAACTAGAAGAAACCAAAATATAAAGCTGAGAGAATTGGGATTTTTCAGCCTGGAGAAGAAAAGGCTTTGGTTGACCTAACTGGGGCCTTCCGGTGCCTGAAGCGACTGAGAGATTATTTACAAGGGCCTGGAGTGACAGGACAAGGGGGAATGGCTTCAAACTGACAGAGGGTGGGTTTAGATTGGATATCAGGAAGAAATTCCTCCCTGTGAGGATGCTGAGGCCCTGGCACAGGCTGCCCAGAGAAGCTGTGGCTGCCCCATCCCTGGAAGTGCCCAAGGCCAGGCTGGATGGGACTCTGAGCAACCTGGGATAGTGGAAGGTGTCCCTGCCCATGGCAGGGGAGTAGAATGAGATGATCTTTAAGGTTTGTTCCAACCCAGGCTATTCTATGATTCTGTAACTGAGTGAATAAAAGTCTACCAGATCACCTGACAAGCTTTTAGTTTACCTTTCCTCCTGCCAATTCTTTCACTTAAAAATGGAGCAGCTTTGATCTGAAAAGCTATTGAAACACAGCATTGTTCACTTCCTTTCAGAGAAAACACATTTTGATTCACGCAAACTTGCTTCAAATTCCTGTGCACAAAGCCTGCTTGCAAGCTTTGAAGCACAAATTATAAGGTATGAATTATAGAGTATGAATTGTAGGACTTGGTCAGATGAAGTTTTTCTAAGACTCTCATATCAGATGTATAAAAGAGCTGTATTATAAGGAAACCACCACAAATTGTGACTAGCAATAGCAAAGATATCCAAATTATTTACACAGTAAAATCTACTGGAATGCAGGATGTCTCTGAGCTGTCTGAATTGCTTCCAACCACATTCCCAACCACATCCAGGAGAGACAGCAGCAGTGACTTGACATCTTACCTGGGAACTGCAATGAATAGCCACATTCCCTGGACAGGTGAGGAATCTGAGCACGAGCTCAAAGGATGGTTTCTGGGTGGCAGCCAGAAACCTCACACAATGCTGAAATCCACTGGAACTGCTCCTTTGCTTTGTTAATGCCACCACCAGCAGCCCCTAAATACAACCGTGTGAGAGAAGACACAGGGTTCACCTAATTTACAGTATTTGAAATGCAAATTGAGGTCACTCCAAGCCTTCCTCGTAGAGACCACACCTTTTAGGGTGGGCTTCATCAGACTAAACACCTACTTCCTCTCTAATGGCCATAAAGGAACAACTGCCTTAGATAAAGACATGTACATTTGATAGCTTTATTACAATCCATGAAGCCAGCCCTGCTGCTCCAGATCCTAGGAAGTCAGTGGAGGCTTCTGCAGCAAAGGTGAGCTGTGAGAGAGGGACTGTAGCATCCCATGGAAGGATCCTGTTTGCCAGCAGCTCCATCTGATGGTTCATCATCTCTGCTCACCCATCCTTCCCAGTGTCAGAAAGATGAACTGGCACAGCTGCACTGACGGTGCTTTTGTCACAGAGAATTCAAAGGCAAAGGGGAGCAGGTCAGGGGAGGAGATTAATTGCTACATGTGCTACCCCGATTTTTTTTTTTTTAATCTTATAAACCTGGCAGGAGGAGAGCAGTTTTCACAGATATGAGGTGAAATTAATGAATGGCTGTCTCACAAAACAGCAGAACCATCAACTGAGACACAAAGTTACACTACATGAGGTGCTGCTGCAGGAGGGAAAGATCAGTTGTTCTCACCACTTCGCTCCTTCCTTTCAATGAAATCGCTGCTTGCTTTGTGCCACCACGAGCACAGAGAAATATTCAGCTTCAGCAAGGGCACAGGGTGGTTGTTCTCTTTCAGGAGAAGGAGATTCACTAAAAATTAATTGAGCAGCTCTAATCTTACATTTGAGCTTGCACTATCTAGAGTGTTGATAGGTCCCACCTGGATCTAAGCAATTACCACACCGCAGTGACCTCCACCTGCTTCTGCAACCCAGATAAAAGCCCTGTAAGTACTGCTCCTTGTAAAAGTGCCCCTATGCTCCAATCCAAAAAAGTCCACAGAGTGCTTTTCACTCACTTGATCAATTCAGTCATACCCCTCAATAGAAGGTGAACTAGACAGAAAAAAAAAAAAGATCCTTCATTACACAGATTTTCTAAAAGCAGAGACAACAGAAATGAAGAGGAAAGGAATACTCTTGCACTGGTCATTCCAAATGGTTTTTGATGAAAAACTGTAGGTGGCCAGGCAGCCATTGCCTATGCATGTGACAGAGACAAGAATATGTAAAAGTATCACAGGATAAGGCATGAAAAACCAATATATCTTCAAAGGCATATGAAGGTGCACATCTGGAGAAAAGTTTTAACCCAGCAAAGACGGATGAATAAATCTGAAGGAATAAGACTGAAGGAAGTCCAGTTTTGAAGAGAAACTTGTTCCTCTCATTTCTCAGAAACTGCTTCCCACATCTCATAACTATCAATTGTTTAGGAGGTGGAATGAGTTTTGCCTGGTTGGGAAGCATCCATCTGATGCCTGGCAGCCAGCAGGATGAGCTGATCAGCCAAACAGGAGGCCAAACAAATAGGAAACCATGGGTTTGACCTCTCTCTCTTTTATCCAGTTTTTCATTAAACTGGTAGGAACTCACTACCTTTAAGACTTCTATTATTCTGTTTAATTTGGATGAAATTTGCCAGTGAGAAAAATTTCTTAAATTGAGTGGACTATGATTGAGATTCCAGTTATATCACATTTCCTACTGACTGAGAAGGGGGAAACAATCCAATGAATGCCAAATAATGCCTTGCTTTAGCTTCCTTGAAATGGACATTGACAAAACAGTGTGCTCTTTGTTGCTTCTGTACACCCAGAATTATACACCAGTTAAGCTGTAATAGTCTGATTTTGAATGAAAGCCAGGATTTAATGCATCACCAAGCACTGACACTGGACTTCACTTACAGCCCTCGCTGCTGCAACCACCAACATCACTTCTGTAAACAGCTGACCATCAGTTGGCCGAGGATCCCGAGATATTTCTGAACTGAGTTCAGTGGTCCTTCTGTGTGCTGACAGATGGCTTCGAACAGATGAACAGGAATGGTAAAATTACCACAGATTAAAACAGAGCCATTTATCTGAAACCCACCTTGAACTTGCAATTCTCCTGTTTGCAGGTAAAAGCTTAATTTTTGAAATTTTGCTAATGTGTTTTAAATCTTGCCCGAGTGCTAGGTGCTATAAAATCAGCTTTATTGATGCAAACACTTTGCTAAAGGCACTAAGTAGATTAAAATAAGGGAAAGACATATCCAAATTGGAACCTCTTTTTATTAGAAACTCCAATTCCAAGTCTTTTTACAGATTTACTGAAATGAGGTAAGATCTCAACAGCTCTGGGTTGAAATGAGTCTGTTCTTACAGGGAAGATCAGCTGAGATGCTTTCACAAGTCACCTCCAGACACCTGTTCTAAGAACAAGAGGCCATATACCTTGTTTGTCTTCACACCTTTCTCTTCTGTAGGCCCAGTGAAACCCAAAAATCAAGTTTATTGATGATCATCAGGGACTCTGTTATGATAAAACAAAAGCAGAAAGCAAATGCTGGACTACAGGATTTCTTTTTGCTACTCTCCTAATTCCATTCCCAGTGGCTGAGTGACAGCTGTGTGTTGCATTAATTGATTTGAGACGGTCAAAGCTCCCTTTTGCACTCAGGAAAGATATTTTCTTCTTTTTTTTTTTTTTCTTCTTTCTGAACATATCTCAGTAACAAACACTGCCTTACTCCCGCTAGCACCACATTAGGACAAAATGCTGATGGAGAAGTAATCTTTTGCCATTTGGTCTCAACAGTGCTGCCAACCTACTAACAACTTTCTGTAAAATGCCTCTACTGATTACTTAAAGCATTCTCAAACATCCTCTCTGTCCAATGCTCACTATGGCAAAGAAACCTCAGGAGTCTCTAACAGGAGGTGGGGAAGAGTCCAGGAGATTTTCTGACTTTCCTCCCACATCGTCTCATTTCAGAGTCACTCCACTCCCTCATTGGCAACCTAACCTGAGCCAAGTCCCTCTGGACAGAGTCACAGCACCAATCCACTGCTCACCACAACCATCCACTTGGATTCCAGGGTGTTTAAAACACTGGGAATTTCCTGGGCCAGACTTAAGCAGTGGGGATCTAAGCACTCCTTGTTTCATCTAAACATGTAATCCACATTTCTATTACTTAACAGCTGCTTCCAAGGACATGCAGAGGCTTATCATCTGAGCTATTCCAGACCCTAAAAAGAGCTGGCAGGACTTCTCCCAACCCACTAGAAAGAATTTTCCAGTGTAATCAAGGAACATAAACCTGGCCTTTCACTACAAATATTCACATGGCGCTGGAAGCAGAGTTTCCAAAACTCACACTTCCAAAGCTCCCAGAAGTTCACAGGCACCACTAGAGCCTGTGTCAGGGCTCTGAAACAGTCCTTATATATTACACATTATATATTATGTAATCCAAACAGCTTCAGCCATCAAGGTCATCACATATTTACAACTTTCAACCCATTGCACGCTGTTTTGTCGTTATCATTAAGCAAATAATATTTGGCAGCACTCACTGCAAACAGGTAGTTTCACAACACACTACAATATTTAGAGGTTCTGGGGTGGGGAGGTTTCCTGCACAGGCTCAGAAGAAGAAGCAGAAGTAGAGAACAGAGAGCTGGCAGTGAAGAAGAAGACGTGAGCAGGAGACAGGAAGCACGTTTGGGTCTATCCTAATCTAAGCAGTTTGCTGTGCTATGCTCTGTGCTGCTGGGAATAAATCAGGAATGCACAAACCCCATTACCCAGAGCAATCAAACAGCTTCCTAGGGGATAAACGTGATTTATGTACTAAGCTGTTATAGGCCCGAAGTCCTGGCAGAAAATGTAACTTATCCAACTTCCCCCTCTGCCCAATCTGGTGGCCTTTAACAAGCTAACACTCCATGCGAGATTAGAATTCCTAAAAGCCTGTCAAACACAAACCACAGAGATTACTACAGGCTGTGACTCCTACCCATCTTTGCCGAGATGTTTTCTTTTCCATCCACCTCTCCTGCCTCTGCCATCTGTCGGACGTGCCCCCAGCTATACAATCACATCTCCCCTGCACAGGCATGAGCGGGTGGGTCTGGGAAACCCTGGGCTTCCAAGTGCTGCAGAACAGCTACAGGAAATGTTCCTGGCAGAAATCAAGTCTGGAGTTTTACTTTCCCCTCCTCTTTCTGACTGAGCTTCCCATCCTTTATAGACTTCTTTATTCCGAGAGAACCCAGTCACAGGATCCATTAGAGTAAAGGTAGTAAACAGGAGACCTGTTGCTGTTTAGGGAGCTGCCTGGCATACTACAACAAAGCAAAACATGCCACCTTGAAATGCCTGCAATATATATATACTTCAACACTATGAAATTCTAAATAAGAGCCAAGCCTGAAACGTTTGACATATACAGCCACACATATCACAGGAAACTATTTTGAGCTGAAGTACTGTCAAATTCCTAAGTTTAATTAGCTGCTGTGCTCCAGTTTTCACAGACTACCCATAATCCAAAGAAATCTAAATATTAAAAATACTTGAGCTAGGTTCTGAAAAGATCTGAGGGAGGAATTTATAAACCAGCAGTTTCAAACAAGACATAAAACTCGCAGTCATGCAGTCTTTCAGGCTAGTGTATCCAACCTGAGTTTACTTTTACCCAGGAATCCACACCCTCAGTTCCAAAAGAGTGAGGCGTAGTGCTGGCAACAGAAACCTCCTTTAAAAGACTCAAGGAAATCCCTGGATCACAAACTCTGGGTCCACTAGGAGACTTACATCTTTTCCCCTGACACCCATAGGAAGGGCAACACAGAGTGATGCAAGCAACCTGGGAGATTTCTGGAGTGTGTCAGGGATAATTTTTGGTACAGGTATTGATGGGTCAGCTTACAGCTGGATCTACTATTCTACTATTCACTACCAAGAAAGCACTGATTTGGGATATAGAATCAATAAAACCACTAGCCCATGAAACACTGCATTTAGGATCCTGAGGGGAGTGAGGAAGGAAGGTGGCAGATTCTCTAATTTATTGATTGAGCTTGAACTCATCAGTCTGGCCTGGAAATAACTGATAATCATTTAGGAACATTCTGGAAACTACATGTTGGAAACAAGAATCCCATAGTCCCTGGCCCCAGGAGATGGCCACCAAGGACATTCTCTCTGTCTGACCTCTCTGTCCCCAGCTTCTTGGGGCAGCACTGGACTTATTCCACAATGAACTGACTGAGTCTGTGGTTTTCCTTCCTGCTACTGAGTAAAAATAAAGAATGTGCCCTATCAGGCAAATAAATGTCAGTCTTGACCTGCACAAGAAGACTTCCATGTTCACACCTACAGGATGTGTACTACACAAAAGTTAACCCAACATATATTTTTCTTTGACTGAGCCTTTCATTACATTCAGAGCTCCCAGGCCTGGTACAGCTGATTTGAGAGCATCCACTAACTGGGCACTCCAACTGCCACCTTTTTAGGTCTCAAATTCATCTTGAAAATTCACCTTGCAGCTCAAGAATGCATGACAAGTTACAGAGCTCTACTGAATCATGGCCAGTTGGTCTATGCTACTCATTTCAAGAAAATTAAGCAGTGAATTATTTAGGAAAAAAAAAAGGATGGTTTGGAAGCAACAACTGAACAATTTTAGAGAGCAATAATTCAGTTTCCACAGTAATTAAACTGTTTACTACAGGGTTGAAGATGAGCTATTTAGTTTTCAGCAGCATGGTGACATTTTCTTTTCTGGTACAATGTCACAATCTAAAAATAAACCAGATAAAAAAGAAAATTAGTACAAAAAGGGTGTATGAGCTGAGAGGAAACACATTTTTAAAAGTGATTAAGCAGCAATTTAAGAACTAGACATATATATTTAAGAACTAACCATTCCAAGAACACCTGCACTTCCTAAATTAAGCATAATGAAGATTAAGAAGGAATTGATTGTTTATGTAAGCACCAAGAACATGAAAGGTTGTTGTAAGTAACAGCAGTAATTTGGAATGAGTTGCTAAACTAAGTTAGTGAAGGCTAAATGAAGTCTCAAAATGCTAAGAACCTGAGACACTGATTTATTTTGGGAGATCATACTACTACTACATTTATTGCATGACTTTCTCTGCAGCATTTGCTGCCAGGCCTTGACAGAGACAGGAAACTAAACTAAAAGGACCTGATGTAATTATTAGTCCTGCTAAAGACATTCCTGTGTTTTTATGCACTGTAATAAAAGTCCCTTATCAGTTGATTTATGCCGCACACCTCTCACAAACCTCCTGCAGATCCCCACAGGTGTATTCCTACAATCATTGGGAAGCAGGCATATTTGGGGCAGAACCTACATGGCAGAAATGCTGCAGAAGAGAGAGAAAGACAACACCCAAGACCCAAAATTTCACTGCTTTGCACTCTGCCTCCCACACAGCAAGATCACTCTGGAGAAGATGCTGGCATTTGACAACCAGAAGCATAGAAGCTCCACGTCTGCCCCCACAAATCCCTCACCTTCCCAGAGCTGTTCCAAAGCTTGGAACCACAACTAGCCAAGTGCAAGTGGCCAAGGAGTTCTGAAGTAGCTGAATATCCTCAAAACAGTGCAGCTCAGAGTTCTTTCTAAATACACATTATGTATGCATCCCTTTAATGCCAACAACGTGTATGATCCTACTAGAACATACAGTGAGAAGTCATCTCATCAGAAATGCAATGGATGGCATCCAGACAGAACAAAGCACGCCTTTGTTTTAGAGTCTCACCCCAAAACCATAGTAACCAACCCCAGTTTGAGATGTGAGAAGTCAAAGGATTGCCTGCTGTAACCCATCATCCCTCAGCTTGAGCCGCTGGTGCCCCAAAGGACAGTCTAACCTGCAGCAAACAAAGTTCACTAGATGTCAAACCTGTGGACTGTCTAGTTGGGAAAATGCAATCAGAGAACAAAAAAAACAGAGCAACAAATGTTGTTTTCCTGTCTTTTTGCTAACCATATGGACATTTTCCCTACCACAGCTCTTAAGTAGGACAGGTACCAGAGATAGCTGCAGTGAGTGGGCTGTACTCCACATATTTCATCACTCCACTTCCAAATCTCACCACTTCAACAGTCATCTCTAGAGCAAAATGATTCTCCCATCTTGTGGCATGAAAATACCCTCTCCCATTTATGTTTTCATGGCCTCTCTTATACCTCTGATTTATGAAACTGGACCCTCAATTTACTCAAGTGATCTGCTCCCATCTGAAACTTGAGCTTCTTCTCTGAGATTATAATTTACCTCACATTGTTTCAATTAATTGTTACTTCCTTGGGTTATCTTGCTTAACCAACTGAGCTGTCCTTAAACTGTCCACTTCACTGAATGTTTTACCCTTAATTGATTGCCTTTCTGATTTAGCCACATACTTGTTCTCAAATTTCCTAACTATGGTCTTTCTCTGCTATTCTGCTTCACATAAATGTTTATTTTATTCTCTGCTTTTAATGTTTCTACTTCTTCAGTGCCTCTGCTGCTGAAGACTCCTTGTCTCTATTGTGTTGAGTCCTAGCAATCTTCCACCTCTCTCCCAACCTCCCAAGGCTTCTCCATCTCACCACCTTCCCTCCTGCCCCCTAAGAGCATTTTCTTTCCTTCTGGAGTACTCCATTCCGCAATCCCTTCCTTTCAGCCAACAAGAGGGTTCTGACACTTTTCCCAAGAGAAAACTCAGTTTTTAAGTAAGAATAAGAATACAGGAAGGAAGGCACCCTGTTCCTGAGAGCAGCCAGCAACCAGGACAAGACTAAACGCTGTCAGAGCTGTGCCCCCTGCCCTGTCCAAGCTGGATTCTGGGGCAGCACCTCCTGCCTCTCACTCCACAGCACTGTCGCTGGCGACAACATAAGTTCAGGGATCTGGGACACAACCAGAGCCTAATTTGCACCACTATTTATAGAACATATTACTCTTTGAAGTGGGAAGAGTTGCTGGTGACAGCTGAGCTAGTTCTGGAAATGATCCAATGCATTAAGGCAATCCTCTTCCAAAACACCAGGGCACAAGTTATTCTGGAGCTGGCGTGCCTATGGTGTCACCTGGAAATTCCCAAGGGACAGCAGGCACAGCCCCCACCTCCAGGCAGGAAGGGATGTGAGGGCAGGACCAGGGAAAGGAGGGAAGAAATCCCAAGGGTGCCTCCCCACTCCTCTTTTCAGTGGAGGTGTATCAGCTTGCTCAGGGAAAGCATAAGCCCAGAGGACCCAGAGTGCTTTTCACTGTGAATTAACTTTCTGAAGGTTTATGGTCTTCTACAGAACCAACATTTAAAAGCTGCTGCTAAAAAGAGCAAGCAAAAATCCTAAACATCCTTCAAGAAATTAAACCATGGTATCTACTCACTACGAGGATAAAAGTAAAAACTCACTAAATAAATCATTCAACCTACTTAGTCCTGCAACGAGGCACCTTAAGACAGGAATATTGCCTGAAAGTTGGTTTAAAAATACTTTTAAAATCATGTTTATGTGCTCAATGACTCGTCCAGTGTGTTTTGGGAGATCCTCCTCTGCAATATACTCAGCTCATTCACTTTAGACCCAAAGAGGTGATGATGAAATGACAATGCCTGGCTATTTCTTCCTTAAACTTGTTTAAAGCTAATCTGTTCTTAGCAGTTATCCAGGTGTTTGAGAAATACCTGTACACTGGCAGCAATTCATGACTGGAAACAACTCACTTCTCAGGCCTTTGGGGTTTCTTTTTAATTTCTCTAAGGCAAAACAAGTTATTGATCTTAAATGGAAAGGAGTAAGATTCTCACCAGACAGACTGCAGAGCCACACGAGACACCACCTGAAAACAAATGATTAAGCCAAAAGTTCTTTGGCCAAGAACTGATTAAGTTCTAAAGCTCTGAGCAAGCTCATATTCATCTAGGTTGACCCCTGATTCCAAGTGACAGCACACTGCACATGTTCTCCTGGTTATGCCACAAAGAAGAGAGCCTGCACCCCAGTGGAACCCCAGCAGCCCATTTTCCTCCACACCAGCAGAGGGAACTTTGCTTTTCTCCATGATGAAGATCTGCTGTTCTGCAGCGGATGAGAAAACAATTGGTACTAAACTTGTAAAACCAAGTATGGGGATGATGTCTGTGTAACTCAAGTCACACCAACAAAATGCTTATATAGCTTGGGTTATAAGATTTCTGTGTAACCTTAATATCAGTATAACCCAAATCATGACCTTTTATCAATGTGACTTAAAGAATATCAATATAACCTTAAACATAGCTTTTTATACTTATGTAGTCTGAATCATAGCTTGTACTTATATAACCTGAATCATAGCTTTTACACCTATAACTTGATGCTTATAACTTTTGATACCCATATAATCTAATATGAATAACATTATTGTTTTTATACAATGTAATAGCTAGTATGTAGCTAACTAGTTGCTTATGTGCAGAATAAAGAAAAAAATAAGAAAGAGATAACTTAGCAGGTGAATAGCTTTAGAGATAAGTAAGTGTAGTACTAATGAGAAATTGGCAAGCCAAAGCCAATTATCCACAAAACAAAGAATTTAGACCGGTTAAGACCAGACGGACCGAAGAGCATCACAACTGCGCACGGCTCGAAGACAAAGTTGAAAAGTTCAAGTGCGAAGAAGACTTTAGAAGCCTTCATCAAAGACCCCCGAAGACCCCCGAATTGGGGAGGTGCATGCGCAGTGCAAAGAATTATCTAATACCCATGAGATCATGCTATGTAAATTAGTTCCGGCGCGTATGTGATGATGCTGTAATGACACAGTAACCTTTAGTGAAATTTTACTGTATAAATATGCCACCGCACTTGACAAGGGTGGGTGAGTTAGGAGGAGATATCCCCCTCACCACCAGCGCTGCAATAAACAAATACCTGCTCTATAGACATCGGTCTATGGGGATTTATTTCCAGCCTATCTTTCGGGCATCAGGGAAATATAAGATAGAATTGGGTTATAGGCTGTGGGATGTGCCTCCAGGAGCACATGGCAGCACAAAGGAGCACGTGGCAGCACTGAGAGGCTTCTCTCTGCCGGACCCTGGGGGAAGGAGGTGCCAGCAGCAAGACCCCTGGAGGAGCCTGCAGAAAGCTGACCCCATAGAAGGACATTCAGAAAGCTTGCTGCTGATGTGACAACATGGGCTAGGTCCCATAGTGAGAGTTACCATGTAAGGAGATACTGTGCCTTGGAAAAGTGCATAAAACCAGCTCGTTCCTTTGAATAAGCGATTCAGATTCCCTGCCGGTCTGGGTCCGTGTTTCAATCACCGACACCAACTCAACATTTTCTCGCAGATTAGGTGGGGAAAAACAACAAACTCAACCTTCTCAGTACAAGACTTTCAGTAGCAATGGCCTGTTAGACAAGTGAAGCACAAAACTGTTTGTTTGGGGTTTTTTTAAATGACAGAAAGCATCAAAGACTCAAGGCAAAAATAAACACTCTCAGATGCTGGATCCATTAGCATTCACTGAACTACACTAAGTAAGTGTTTTTCACTTGTTCTGTTGTCTAAACAGAACTACCAAAACACATGATTTCTCTAATGATAGGTTAACTTTTTTGTTTTTATCATTTTTGGATCAGAAAGCTCAAACTGCACACTCTGACATTCCCTTCTGGATACACTTAAAGGCAACGGCTTAAACAGGATAGAAAGAATAAATATCCCATGTGCACTTTTACTGCTCCATCCAACTTGGAATACACAAACCTGGAGATGTTCAGCATTTGTCCATAAGGCTCAGCAAGTGTGTTTGTGCTAGATGCTTGCTGGCTGCCAAG
Organism: Aleadryas rufinucha; assembly: GCA_013397815.1. Lineage (NCBI taxonomy): Eukaryota > Metazoa > Chordata > Aves > Passeriformes > Aleadryas > Aleadryas rufinucha. Next base: position 207,452 of record VZTH01003440.1, on the reverse strand, counting down.
ACAAAATGTTCAATAATATAACCTACGAAGGAATGCCCAGATTGGTTTTGTTTCTCCTATTCCCTTCACTGTTGCAGGTTCCTTAGTTAAAAATGCATCTAATTATAGGCTGATATGTAATTCTCACTATAGCAATCCCTAGCACTTAAAAACTGTGAGTCAGGCCCCCAAAATGATGATTAAGCACAGAAATTATGCATCTGAATAACAACAACCCACACTGGATTTTTACTTGCCTTTTGGGGGCCAAGCCACCATTCACATTTACAAGCATTTCCCTTTAGCTGTGAGGACTGAAACATTCCTTTTTATTTCTATCCCATGAAAGCAAGACTGTCACAAATTCACTTGATTGCAAGAGCTGGAACAGCTATTACAAGGGTAGGCATTCTCCAAGTCATATGAAGTGCCCCAGCCTCACAATATGTAGTTCAGCATCCTTTCCTGCTTTGCTCAGAGAGGAGTAAGCATCACCAAGCCTAGTGAAGTTTTGCAGGTGGACATCCCCTGGCCTGCTGAGCCTCAGAGCTCCAGAGCCTGAAAACAGTTGGAATCCTGGTCCTTGGCAAAAGGTGTCCTCATACTCCTGAATTAAGACCATCACAGTCATAAATCTTAAACTCCTCTCTACATAACTGAGGAACAGTGGTGGATATTTAAACTTTCTGAGAACTTAGAGGTGAGCTTTCTACTTTACAGACATATGTAGACAGACCAAAGTTTCTCAACCCATTTCTGAATTATATCATAAAAATTACAGAGGTCTAAAAGCAAAAAAAAAATTAAATACAGCATGTATCTGTAGGCAGAGAGTTCACGTCATCATTCCCATTCTCATCTGATCCAACAGCATTCCTCTGCTCCTGCCTCATGAACTTTGCATCTCCTTTCCATGCCATATTACAGCTACACTCTATATGGATTTATTCTCATGCTTTTTACATTGCCATTAAGTAGTAAATGGCACAACACAGGAGACTGCAAAGAGTCTAAACCTCACTCAGACAAGTAAGAAGATAATGTTGCCCAAGTGGATGCTAGTAAATAACCCACAATGAGCAAGGATAATCTAAAGACTACATTCCAATTAGGAATGTCTGCTGCAGCACTTGCTGCTGTTGTCTAATGACAGAACTCACACACGGAGCAGAAGTAGAGAATCTGAATTTCACCAGTAGCTGACAATTCATTCTTTATACTGTAAGGAACTGTGAGTTACTATCCAGGAACAGGGATTCATATCTCCAGTGAATGCTACATAAGGAATAAAGAGCACTTCTATTCCCTTTGAAATAGATAAACGCTTCAATGGAAGTCACGGAAAGAAGAAAAAAAACTATAACAAAAGCATTGCACACTTCACAAGTAGTAAGCTGGTACCCCCAGGTTCTAGCAGCAGGAAGAGCCAGCACCCACCAAACCTTCAGCAAGAGTATTGGATCACTCCTCCAGGGAACATTCCCACAGCCTGTCACTTGCCCAGGTATTCCCTTCACATTAAAAACTGCACTAACAGATGGAAAACCCACCCCATTAACCAGAATTCCTAATCTGCATAGCTGGGATCTCACTACACACATTCTTGGAAGGAAAATCCTTCAGAGCACAGAATTGTCTCTTTGCAAGCTTATGGCACTGTAAAAATAATAATTATCACTGTCCAGAAATTATTCACAGACTTCCCAAGTGACTCCAGTGGTGACCTAGACCTGAAGTTCAGTTACAAGAGATAACCATGTCATGTACATAGCTTCCTTAACTCCCTTTATAACTCTGCTTCCTTTGCTGTACATGGAACCAAAAGAAGCACATGGGGAACCAAAATCCAGTGTCCCCTGGCAATTAAAAGTAGGAGGATTGAAGCCTAGATGAGTAACCTGACAGTCTTCATCCCATTTACCATTAGGCCTAAATCTTACTGACTCACTGAGAAAGGCAGGCATCAATCAGAGAGCTTTGGGTTCAGCATCACCTCCTCACTGCATACTTCCAGCTTTTTGGACTGGTTTCCTCAACTCTTTCAGCACTTCTGAGTACTTCCTACAGCAGTAGGTCCCTCATCACCCTGCCCTAGGACACACCACACTGCAGGACCAACAGCATCAGTAGAACGAGGGAACCTCCAAACATTGAGGCAGATGAAATAGAATTCCCAGAACTGACGTTTGGCCAAGATGGACCACATAGGAAAATATTAAAATCTTTTCACTGGGGAAAAAAAGTATGTTTTGTTTGTTTGTCTTCCATCTCTGACAGGAAATACAAAGCTGTTTATTTCTCTGTTACAGCAACGGCCACTCCTGGCATTCCCAAAATATGCAGAGCAAGTTTTTCCCACAAGAAAGCAAAGAAAATAGCTGATGATCTCTTTTACCAGCACTCCTTAAAATACAGGACAGCTATATAGAAACTTTTAGATTAAAGCTGGTGGTGCTTCCTCAGAGCAGAGGCAACCTTATAAATAAAGCCTTTATCTTGCTAATACATGAAGGCAGAGTCTGCAGTTTACCTGGAAAGCCTGATAGCCAATAACTGGAACATGGAGGATGCAAAACAACAGATGCCCTGAGCATCAGTGGGAGTTGCAAGACTCTGGAGAAGGTGACTGTTAGTTCAGATGGGGAAGGAGATAAAGGAGTAAATAATTTCACACAAGTTCTTTGTATCACTGCTGTGAATGTTAATTGGAAAATTATAAAAGGAGCCACTCAAATAGTCTGGGGCTCCCCTCAAAGCTGAGGAGGGCCTCAAACAGCTTAAGAATGGGAATAGGGTGAAGAAGAGGTGGAGGGGAAAAAAGAAGGAAAAAATATAAACACAATGGTTGCTCAGGAAATATTCAGGATGCTCTCAGCAAACATGGAAGGGAAAAAAAAGTTAACCATTTCTATTCAGCTGTTCCCGGCAGCTTTAAAAGCCTCACTGTAGCCACATCTCCATTTGAAAAGAGAATCTCTAGACCAAGAAATTCAGGAGGGCATTTTCCAGCAAACGGAACAGGAGAAGTCAAAATAAAGGTCTATTGATTTAATGCAATAACAACAAAAACCCCACACCATCCTGGCTAGCCATAAAATATTGTGTAACAATCTAATTTCACAACTTTCACCTTTATCCTGAATGGAGCAGTGGGAAAGTGACCTCCAGAATCCTGGTGAAAGCCCAGATTTAGTTCTCCACAATATAATTCACCTTGTTAAAGATTTCAAATACCACTAAGGTCAAGGCAACAGGCACAGCTTCTTCACGAAGCTCAGAGCTTCTGTAGCAATTACTCTACAGAAAAAATGCTCTGCCAGGGTCCAGGGACTTATCAGTGCCTTGTCCCACCCCACCCGCTGTTTATCTAATCAGGTTAAATTCCGAGACCTAGGAGAAGAATCTCTGGTCTTCTGTGTGTAAAAATTGTGACATGACAAAACCTGAATCTACACTGAAGTTTACAAACACTACTTAGCTTGGATTAATGTGCTTCAGTCTGAATTTAACTGCATGCAGCTATGTTAAAATGATTTAGCATTAGGAGCAATTTCCCTGCATTTTGAGAACCCCAGGCAGCACACAGAAAAAGATTAATGTATATCCAGGGATTTAAAGTTTAAGTATTTTTTGGTGCTCAGAAAACTGGAACAACAGAAGACTGCGGTCCAAACAGCTTCCTCATTTCAGCGAGGTTCATCCACACTGGGGAAAGACAAATTCTAAAGGGAAAAAGGCAATTCATTTTCCATGCATTCACCTACTAGAACTAGCCTCAAAATAGGAATTTTCATATATGCCATTGAACACACATCAAATGGGAGCAACACTTTTGACTGCTCTGAAGATGAAAATTATAACCAGAGGAATAAATCACTCGATACTACATTGTGTGGATGATTCCGTGCTCATTCCATCCACTACACAGCAAAGGAAGGGGAAAACATAGATGGGAAAATACATACCTCCAGTAGTGTCTGGGTGTGTACATACCAGACTTTCAGGGCCCCAGCTGGGTAACCTAAATTCCAACAAAGTCTCTGTTCCTCCTGTTCCCTAGTCCCTGGCTGTGGGCCTTCGGCTGCTCCCAGCTAACAGGAAAAGAGCCTCAGGGAGCTGGCTACATCCTCCCATAAATACTGGCAGACTGGGGTTTTTACAAATCCAAAGGAAAGCAGCAATCCAACACTTTCCAAGATGCTACGGATCTCAACAGTCTGTTTCATTAGGACTGCGAATCAAAGTCTGTAAGAAAATGCTACTTAGGGTCAAGGAAGGACGAGAGCAGGAGCTGGAACTCAGGAATTTAAATCAATTCCTATCTTGCCAGCACAGCTCTCATCTGCAAAGACGCTGTGAGCTAACTCAGATAACTAATTCTCATTGTTTTCATGTCATTCAGGTATCCACCTTGAAGACATGGAGCCAAACCTCTCTACAGCTTGCTTTCTTCATCACATCGTCCAAATAATAACATGGAATAAGAACATTTCTTTCCTCTCACCTTTAACGTGCTCTTCAAAATTGTACTTCTTCACCAAAACAACTTCTCATCTCAGCAGGAAACCACAAATTACAAATACTCAATTTATCACCAATGAAGCAAATACAACAGCAACAACAACAAAATCAAGTAAAATGTTGATGAAAACACTGCCAGGCAGTAGCAACACCTACTCAGGACAGAAAAATGAACTGGATTTGGCTCAACATGTGGGCATATCCATTAGTTTCAGGGCAGGGCTTCTTGGGCCACAGAGGCAGAACTAACCTAACCCAGCATCTCCACGTCTACTCCTAACTCTGTCCTTCACATGTGTCTAATGAAAGCAGGAATAATTCTGTATCTGATGAAGCTGCTTAAGAAGGGCCAAACTCTTATCTAAAGTCAACCAGAGCACTACAAAGTTTAATCTCAGATTTGCCTTGAAATAGCACAGTGAGGATCCCAACACTCATGTAATTTGCAGTGCTGACATAAAAAGAGAAGGAAAAAAAAGCCATCTGAACTAAGGAAAACCTTGCTGACTCAGCAACAGCATCTGTCTTACCCAGCTGGGGAAGTGACCTGGAGTTCCAGTTCTGTGTTAATGCAATCCAGAATGAACAATGATGTGCACAGGGGGATGCTCCTCGTGTGACTGCACTCCAGGTACAGACAGGAACAGCTGGCAGAGAGCAGCTGACAGAGGAGGTTTCAGTGGGGAAAGCCCCTCTGGCACACTGGGAACAGAGTAGGATTTTTGCAAGGCACACAAAGCCAACAGTAGGAGAGGCTTCACAGTCTTTTCACATTCACACTGCAAACACCAGAGTCTGGATATTCTGTCCAGTTCAGCCACCGACCCTGCTGTGTGATTTCAGGGCAGCAGCTTCTCTGCTCTGTCCATGGAAAATGGACAAGAGGACAAATCTGATGGAAAGGAGTGGAGAAGCCACCGGCCAAGGTGAGCATATCCAGTTTGGCCATGTCAGAGGGGACATCACTGGAGAGCAAAGACAAGTTGTAGCAGATGCTCTGGATTGGAGTCAGGTCATGAACAGTGAGTTCACAGGGGACATCTGCCACCAGTTTAATCAAGTCACCCTCAGAATAATCCCTGGTGACCTTTCAGCATCACACAAAACTGCAGCAGCAGAAGCAAGAACACAAGCTAAATCTCAAGGGAAGCCTTTCTGTTGTCTTGCAGGGATTGTCCCATCTCTTCCTGAAGAGCCTTTAAAACACTAACCATCATCCAATCCCTTCAGTGGGACTCCTGACAGGCCAAAACCCACTGCCCCCCACAAGCATATTCACTCCCTAGAGGAGGTCCATCCTCTTCAAACAAATAAAAGAAGTGTCATATAAATACACAGTGCTTGGGATTTGTGGTTTTACGGAGCTTGTAAGGCAGATAAAACGATCCAGTTCTGCCTTTAATGAATTGCAGTATCTTAAATAAAACCATCCTAAAGGTATTACTGTATGTAATTTACTTTTGCAAACAACAGACAACAATCAAAAACATTTTTGCCTAAATAATCTCAGCAGCACTAGGCCCTAAAAGAACTCCTAAGCAATCTGTAAAAACAGTTAGGGCTCAATAACATTAACCACCTCAGAGGATGACAAGCCATTACATTGTAAGCAGATTAGACACATCCGTCATTAGAGCCACCAGCGGCTATCTTACTCATTTTGATCACTTTGTACTTCAAAATCAAGCAGTTTTACCATCTGACAGAATATTTAGCATCTGTCAGACAGGAGATGCTTTCACAGTTTGACTGCCCTGAACCGCTAGTGTCTTGAAATGTAAAGGAATCCATGGCTATTTATACAGGTATTTATATTTGAAAACCAGTTCTGGAAATCCTCATTCAAACACAAACCCCCCATGGAATCATTCCACAAGAACCAGGCCAGACTGGGTTCTTGCATAAGCAAGGGTTTACAGGAGTCAGATCTTTCCATAAGGTTTCTGGCTGTACAGAGAGGAGAAGGAAGCAGCAGTGGAGATTGAGGAGCTACCAGCACTTGGTTGCCAGGGTTCAACCCAAACTACCCCAAATTACCCAGATGGTTTTGCTGACCTCGCTAAGTCACTTCGTGAAATTGTCCTTGATCCAGGTACAGAAGTCAGAGGGGGAATATCCCTTCTGAGGTTTGAAAAGTATGATTTCATCAGGTTAATTACCCAGCAACTACTTCAGCAATAGGAGTCCAGTGAGTTTATAGGAGAAAGTTCCAAACCTATCAGGTGTTTGCTCTGTGTAGCAAGAACCTGGCTATACAATACCACAAATGCCACTGTATTACACAAAGCAGTACTATGAATATTTGCACATGGATTTTTAGCACAGATGAATTCCAATTTATGCTTCAAACTGAGTAAAATCAAAACTATTTGTTAACCAGAACATGGCAGGAGGGCTAGGGAGAACAGCAATTAACACTGTTCTTAAATAATATTTTATTAATAATACATTAAAGCACAGTTAATATTAGACTATTATGGAAAGCCTTATTACTTGAAAGTTCACATGCAGGTTTTCTGTGAAGCTCTATCCTTCCTTTCCCATTCAAACAGAGACTGACATTCACTGGAATTTTCCAGCAGAAAGTGAAATCTGGAGTTTTTACAGCAAGCTTGCTTAGGGACAGCAGAACCAGAGCAAAGAGTTTCTGTTAACCTCAAATATGCAGCAGCTTGCCTGACATGGGCTTCAACTTCAAAATCTTCTATCATGAAGAGAAGCAATTTAAGCAGTAAAAATAGACTTCTACATCACAGCTGTTGGAATAACATAGTTTACTATACTCACTACATATCTCCAGCATACAATTTACCTTTAAAATTATTTTTGAAGCAGATTGATTTAAAGCTCATTGTATTTAGTGCTGCACCAGCTCATCAAGAGACACAGAGAAGAAACAAGAGCTCCTTTTATTGCATGAGACTCTCTTCAATAGCATCTCTGAGATAATCACTATGCTTAGAGAGTAGAAAAACATATGGGCAAGTGGAATAGCTGATAAGCCACACAGAGTTTTTGTTACTAAACCATGTGGCAGAAATGGTCTAAAACTGTTTTGTAAACTGAAACTGCAGCAGCACTACCAATCTTCAAACATTTGGTTTACAAACATGACAAGTAATAGATCAAACTCTTTCCTACATAACCTGTGGGGTAATTTTTTTCAAAGCTGGATTCATCCACCCCCAAAAATGGAGATCTATGTTGCACAGGATCAAGATCAATTAATATTCAAGAAAAGCAACATAACTTCTAGGGTTAGTTAAGTGCTTTAGGAGAGGGATCCTGCATCTGTACCTTATTGCTAGTTCTGTATTAAAGGGAGGACTTCTTCCAGGCCTGTCTAATGAGATAATATTAACACACACCTGCTTATCACCTATCATTGCTCAGATTTCTTGCAGGCTTTGGGGACCAATGGAAGAATGCACCTTTCAAGAACTGTGAAGTTTCTGTTATCCCAGCAGACAAGATATTAAGCGACCGCATCAGCTCCAGTTCATGACAAAGGCGAATACATTCAGAAAATACTGAAGAACTTCAAATAAAACTGTACACCACTTGAAACCAAACAAAAATATTTTTAAAAGGGAAAATAAGTCCCTTGAATTTTGGATCTGATTCATTGGGTTTTTTTGGAGGCAGTTTGATTACCACTCACTCTGATCTTTAATTTGCTCCTTGGAGGACAGGGAGAAAAAAAACAGCTTCCCTCCAGGAAAGGGAGGGAAATCTGCCTCTCTTCCAATTCCCTGTATTTTACCCAAACATGTGAGAAATTTTTGAGGGGATGCAAATCTCCACTGCACATGCTTTTAAAGCAGAGTGATTAAAAAAAAAATCCTCCCCGCTGCAGGGACCCTGTTGGTTCTCCACCTCTCTCAGCTGTGGCAGCCTGGCTGCAACATCCCTCCTCTCCTGTGCAGCTGGGCAAGGTGAATTAGGCCCCAAGGATTATCGCCATTTCCCAGCCACGTCAAAAGCAAAGAGGAGAAAAAAGGTGCCTTTTCACGTGGCTTCTATAATAAACCGCATAGAGCCAAGGACCGGCGCGGGGCTTCCCAAGCGCTGCTCAGAGCGGGCATGCTGACACGAACGCACATCCACGCAAACCTTTCCTTGCGCATCCCGGGGAGCTCCACAAGCTGGGCTTTCTCCTGGCAGCAAGCTGGCAGTCCCCAGCACGGAGGGAAGCCGGGCTGGCAGCCCTGGGCTTTGTTAGCAGCCACAGGGGCTGCCGGCGCCACTGATATCCGGGAAGCGAGAAGCATCCCATTGTGCGGGCAACCGCCGCAATCCCCGGAAACCTCATCCCCCTTGGAAAGGTATCCCTGCGAGGAGAATCCTCCATCCCCCGCGCCGAGCCCCTTCTCCTCCCCACAGCGAACGGAGCCACCCCAAAAAAAGTTTTGCTGGGCAGAAAGGGCCCTGCCTGCCTGCCGCCCGCAGGGAACAAACAAAGAGTCGGGGAAGGAAGAATAAAGTTTGGGGCTCGGCGGGGTGGGGAGGGCGCCCGGGCGGGCTCCGGGCCGCGGACTGGCGCGGCTGCCCGTTCCCGGNCTCCGCTGCTCCCCGCCCTCCCTCCGCCTCCTGCCGAGCCCCTCGCTCGCTGCCTTGCAGAGGACCGACCCGCTAGATTTCTACCCCGCCCGGGCGGCGGGGTGCTCCGGCCCNTGATATCCGGGAAGCGAGAAGCATCCCATTGTGCGGGCAACCGCCGCAATCCCCGGAAACCTCATCCCCCTTGGAAAGGTATCCCTGCGAGGAGAATCCTCCATCCCCCGCGCCGAGCCCCTTCTCCTCCCCACAGCGAACGGAGCCACCCCAAAAAAAGTTTTGCTGGGCAGAAAGGGCCCTGCCTGCCTGCCGCCCGCAGGGAACAAACAAAGAGTCGGGGAAGGAAGAATAAAGTTTGGGGCTCGGCGGGGTGGGGAGGGCGCCCGGGCGGGCTCCGGGCCGCGGACTGGCGCGGCTGCCCGTTCCCGGCTGCCCGTCCCCGCTGCCCTTGGGCCGCGCACGGCGGTACCTGAACAGGGCGACCGCAGTCTGGTTCCTCCTCCACGCCTTGCCCTGCTGCAGCAGCACCCCCTGCACGATTTCCTTCTCGTCAGGCAGCCGGTACACGGGGAACACGTAGAGCCAGCAGAGGACGAAGACGCCCAGGGCGCTGGCGCCCACGGGCAGGCGGGTGCGCGGCCACTTCCACGCCAGCCCCGCCATCCTCCTCCTGCTCCCGCAGCGCCGC
>VZTH01003440.1:43642-197585 GCA_013397815.1 Aleadryas rufinucha | reverse complement strand
CCGCTCCGGGCGTCGCCGCCGGCACCCACCGACCCACCCTCCCTCCCGGTGCCTGGCTCTCTTCCCCGCCAGAGGCCGCACCGGGCTCCAGCGCGCCCTGGCGGGCACCGAACCCTGCCCGACGGTGTCGGCGATGCCGACCCGCTCTGTCCCGTCCTCCCTCCCCGCACCGTGACTCCCCGCGGGCCGCCCCGAGCGCTCCGTATCTGCCCCGGGAGCCCCGGGGCCGGGATCACCGCGCCCGCCCAGTCAAAGTGCATCCCGCACGAAGTACATCCTGCAAAAAGTACACAGAAAAATCTGTGGGTTAAGATACTTCTGGGAGAGTGTAGCAAACCGGGGGCACGGCAGACCCAAAAACAGAGCGTGCCACTGCCAGCAGTACCGATTCCAAAGCAGCAGCTCTTACGAGGAGCGGCTGAGGGCACTTGCTCTGTTCAGCCTGGAGGAAAGGAGATTGAGGGGAGGGAGACCTCATAGCTGTTCTGCATCTTCCTTGTGAGGGGAAGCTGTGAGGCAAACACTGATCTCATCTCCTTGGTGACCAGTGAAAAGACCAGAGGGAATGACATGAAGCTGTGTCGGGGGAGGTTTAGGCTGGATATTAGGAAAAGGTTCTTCATCCGGATGGTGGTGGCCACTGTAACAAGCTCCCCAGGGAAGTGTTTATGATACCAACCCTAACAAAGTTCGAGAAGCATTTGGAAACACTCTCAGGCACACGGTGGGATTCTTGAGGTTGTCCTGTGCGAGAGCAGGAGCTGGATTTTGATGATCCTTTTGGGTTTCTTCCAATTCACGATATTCTATGATTCTCTGTGCCCACTAGTGTGGTTGGGTCTTTGAAGAGAACACACTGAGGGTTATACCCCGGGTGGAATGGGGGTGGTTGATGGGTGTTCCAGCCATCTGGGGTTGTTGCTGCAGTGTTCAGAGTGAGGGAGAGTTGGTAGAGAAGCCACCCACAAACCACGGAGCAGCAGTATCAACCTTGCACACCTATTGCACACCTGGCAATGCCCAGCTCAGGCTTCCCACTGGGAATCCATCTGCACACCAGGATGAGGGTGCCACATGCACAGCCCTCAGCCCTCCTAAATCACCAGTCTCACCATTTCATGCCAACAGAGTGACTCTAGCAGTAGAAAGCACTTCTCTGTGATAATCAGGTAGGCTGAAACGTGGGAGACATGTTCAGGTCCTCTCAGTATCCCAGAGGCAGATCCTAGTTTCAGAGCCCAGTCTCCAGTCCCTGGCATAAAAGGCAGATTCAGCCCAGGCTGATACCATCCATTTGTGTTCAGCACCTCCAGACATACCTTTCAGACCCACTGAAAAACACTGCAGACTGCCACATAACCTTAGGAAGAGTTTTGTATGAGTTAGTAGCCAGCTGCTTTCCAGACTTTCAGCACAGGGAGACTTGACTACTTTGGGGCAACTTTCAGGGTTGAGTGGTAATTAAGGGATTGGGTGAAGGAAGGAAATCAAGAAGAACGTTTGACACAATTAGTTTAGTATGTCCTGACCACAAGGCAGCAATAAAATAACTATAAATACTAGCTGGGTGTTTCCACAGTGTTTTCAGGTAGAGACCCCAGCAGATACCTAGTTCTCAGTAAAAAAATAAACTTAGAAATCTCAATGCACTTTCAGTGTTTGAGAGAAGGAAAAACATTCTCTTTCACAGTGTGTCACTGTGTAGAAATATACACTGACAAACAGAACATTAACTTCATGATGTCTAATTAACATAAAAATGCCAGAAACATGTAATTGCATAAGAAATATTCTTTTCATTCATATTTCATATGCTAGAGCTGTCTGGAGTGTTATAGCTGTTTTCTCTGGACAAAAATGGGAAAGAAACTGAGCAAGGCATTTTGGTTAACCTCTAGAAAAAAAAATATTTAGAGCCAGATAAATATTTTCATTTTGGTGAGGAAACTATTTATCAACAGCAGAATAAATCAAAATCTGTTCAGTCACATCTATTAAAAACAAACAGAACCATTCAGTCTCTGGAGACTAATTCAAAACATAGTTAGCTATGGTCATTAAAAATAAAACAAGTGATTGAAATGTACAGAACTGTATCCCAAATTAGATTCTGACTCTTTGCTCACCTTTGGTTGAGAAGAGAGACAAACTAGAGGCCCTGTATTGCTCTGGAAACGAGAAAGAAGAAAAGAACAAGAGAAAGTAGGAATGACTTATTCTTTCAGTATCCAAACTGCTTGCAATGAACTAAGTTAAAGAACAACCAATATACACAAGATTTTGGGATATCTTTTATTTGTGATCCTGTGAGCTATTCCTAAGCCTTTCCTCCCTTTTTTCCTAAATCTATTTCAGCACGAAGCTCCCAGGCTGTTCACTGATTTCATAGCAGTCCATGGTCTGTCTGGTGCCACGGCAGTAACTCCATCACCATATCCTGCCTGCCTGCCTCAAGGAGCCGCATGGATCAAGACAGACATGAGCTGGAGCTTGTTATGTTGCCACTGACTTGCCACAGGGAACTGAAAATGCCTGACCTTGTTCTGCTCTTGCACAGGTGGGAATTACAGACACACCAGGACAAGCTCAAAGCCAGGTCTGTTACTCTGGAGTCAAATCTGTTCCTAGGCAGCATTATCAGTCGCTGTCCTTTCCCTCTGTCAGTGAGCCCTGAAGAGCAGCACACCACTGCTTTCTTCTGGGAATAACAGCTGCAGGTGGAGAATAAACAGGAGGTAAGAATAAACTGCCGAAAATGAATCTTGCTTACAAACAAATAGCCTGAAGTACTTCAGTGACACTTTGCAATTGGTGAAAAGCTGTAGAGATGTTGTGATCAACAATCTTTAAATCGGAGTAGAAAATGGATATTCAGGCATGATTCTACTCTGTTGAACTCCATTTTAGTGAGAATTGATGGTGAGTGTAACTTCACCTCCATTACTTGGTTCCAAGTAAGATCCCAGCCAAAAGGGCCAGGTATCCCGGGCAGGGTCTGCCCACCGCAGCAAAAAAAAGATTAAGTTGTTCCTGGGAAGTGCCTTTAAAAAGCAGCACGGAGAAAAGCAACGAGTGAGAGCATGAAACATAATGCCTTTTAAATTCTCAGGTGTAACAGCGTGACTATTCACGGATCAGAAGGAAAAACGCCGTGCTGTGATTTTCCCGGTTTCCCTCCAAAATGCACCAGCAGGATCCCCTCCGTTCCCTGTTGCATTCCCCCGCTGCCCCTGCGGGTGGAGCTGACATTCTGCTCAGCCAGCACCTTTCCCAAGCGATCGAATCCAGGTTTTCTTCTTTCCCTTGCTCACAGCCCAAAACACACGCGAAGATTAGAATTACCTCCTTCAAAATATCCAGGTTTTGCCTCCTTTCATTTGGAGTATCGTGTACTCCCACAGGCACCCCCTTGTACCTCGTCTTTGCACTCTTTCAGCTCTCTCACTTCCAAAATAACAGGGAATTTCCCTCCACTTCAGCATCCCACACACTTTCTGTTCTGCAGAATTTAGCAGAGGAGTTGCACTGGAATCAGCTTTCAGTGTATGGCATCCTTTTAGTTGATGAAAATGTTACCATGCCATATACCTGGCAAATCCATTCTCTTCCCAATGCACTCAGTTACCACCTGACTAAAATTCCTTGCTCTGTGCTGTGCCCTCAATTCTGCAAGTATTTCATGCTCCATTAGTAGAGTCTATGTGGAAATTGGATTTGTTTTCCATGGGAAAACGAATCTGAAAGAAAAGCAGGCATTCTGTGTGGAACCCCAGCCCTTATTCCCCACTGCCAGAAATAACCAGTGCTCCTTTGGTACTTTTTCTTTTTTTTTGACCCAATGTACAACACAAAAATATTCAGAAATCATCACCTGTCTGAACTACTACTGTAGACCAGCTTTTGCATGGTATTATCTGTGAACAAGCTAATTTCTCTGAATTCCTTCTGTTGACACAGTTCTAAAAACTGGCATCTGAATCTCCCTCTGTAAGAACAGCACAAACACTGTAAACTCCATGAATTGATGCACAGTTGCCCTGTTGGTAAATTCCCATTATGCCTCACCCCATCAGAATTCACTCTGCAGCTCTGTTGAAACCACCCAAAAATATGCATTCTCATTGATAAAGCATTTTAAGCCCCTAATTTGACAGACAGATTTATATAATCCTATTGGAGGGGAGAATTGTAACCACAATATCAAATCAATTCCTGCAAAGTCATTGTGTCCAAAAGCTAATCAGTTTTTACCTGGCTTGTACCAGTTATCCTCTGAAAAAAATATTACTAGTTTTGCCACATGTTTTTCCCCTCAGCTGTCATGCTGTAATAGTATCATTACTGTGACAACATCTACAGTCATCCTTCCAGCTGCAGAGAGGAGTCAGAATGCACAAGAATGAAGCACAAAATGGGGGAAAATGATTTACTGGTGAAAGACAGAGCTCATTCTCTAAAACAGAGAACCTCTTTTACTAGCAGCGTTGAAAGGACTTTCAAAACATCTTTTTATGCAAACAGTGATGTTGGCTGGTAAAAAGGTGGAACAAGAATGAGTGAAAACATGCAGGAGTAAGTGACAAGGATAAGGAACGCATTAGCCACAGGTGCTTTGCTTTTTGGTTTTGCATGGAAAGAAGGTTTTATCATAAAATGGAGGAACACAGGCAATTTTTGACAACTTTACCACTGCTGCTGTACATTATTACAGTATCTCTAGGGAAGCCATAAAGACCAGACTTCTGTTCTACAGCACTGGCTTCAAGATGCCTCTTTAGTACGTTTTAATGCATGTAAAAATGCCCATGGAAGACATGGATGGGCAGGATAGATGGGCAGGAGCACCAGTAAGGTGAAGATAAGTACAGTGAAATTTTGGGTGAAATTCCTACCTATGCAGCTCTATGAGTTTGTCCTCACTGTTAATAGGAGCAAGCTGTGCTGAACTTAAGGGGTTTACTCACAAAAGCAGCTACTCAGAAGGGTAAGGGACTTGCTGGATTAGTATTAATTAAGTTCTGTTGGGCCTAGAGAAGAGAAGGTTTCATGGAGACCTCATGGCAGCCTTCCAATATCTGAAAAGGCCTAAAAGGAACCTGAAGAGGGACTCTTCATCAGGAACTGTAGTGGTGGGACAAGGGGGAATGGGTTCAGACTGAAAAAGGGGGAAAATGAGGTTAGATTTACGGAAGAAATTCTTTACTAAGAGAGTGCTGAAGCCCTGGCACAGGTTGCCCAGAGAAGCTGTGGCTGCCCCATCCCTGGAAGTGTCCAAGGCCAGGTTGGATGGGGCTCTGAGCAACCTGGCCTACTGGAAGGTGTCTCTGCCCACAACAGAGAGTTGGAACTGGATGATCTTTCAGGATTTTCCAACCCAAACTATTCTATGACTTTATGTATTAGAACTGTCATGCCAAGGATATTGTGGCTGGAAGGTTCTATTGTATAATACACCATTTAGGAAGGAAATGAAATGCATATAAAAGGCACAGTAGAACATGCACACCCACATGCACAGAGACTACAAGCACATCTCTGAAGCAAACAGGCTCTTCCCTTGTAAGCGCAGTTCCTCTTCCTTGGGGACTCAAACAGATTCTGACCTCATGTCTGACATTTGCTGAAGTTTTGATTTGAGCAATTGCTGTCAGGAAGCCACCATTCATAATTTAGTGTTGGTTAAGAATCCTGTTCATGAAAAGGTTGTGTCTGATATAGAGGGGGACATAATAAGTTTGGTCTCACAATAAGTAATCCCTCTAGACCAGGATGAAGTGAACAGAACAAAAGCAGAAGAGAGGAAAAAGCTTGTTAATGTTGTTTCTGTATCTTTTCTTCTTATAACAATGATCCTTAGTTCTTGCTAGGGAGAAACTTGAATTTGTGTGAGGCATCAGGAGACCTCTCTGCTGCTGAGAATTAACAGCAGATCTAGATGATGTGATTTGTTCAGCTGTCCACCCTGGAAAAGGTGATAAAGAAAAGGATGAAGCAAAAAAAGAGGATGCAGAAATGTGTTTAATGACAACTTTCAGCAAGGGTGGCTGAAACTCTCAAAGCCTGGACAGACAAGTGTCTAAAAAGAAGCCTCACAAATACTCTGGCTGTCAGTGGCCTCCTCTGGCAAACACTCAGACCCTGAGCATAAGCTATTGCTCTGAAGGGTGCAGGATCATGGGCAAAACCTGATCCAGCATCCATAGTAAAAATGGAAATCTGACTTAAAATTGAGCAAAGAGCCAAGGCTTCAGTGATGGGAAGTGAAACAGCCTGGCCAGATGGAGACCTCAGGCACAGAACCAGCGCGGAGCGCTGAGTTCTGTGCAGAGCTCGGGTTGAGTGTCAGGTTTGCATTAGCCAGATTTTCCATTAACCCATACATTGAAGGCAAAATTTATGTACTGGCCTCATAACAGTCTTTCCAAATATATTGATTGAGATATGTGTGCAGCAGCAATATGCATACAGCAACACTGGTATACTAGAACCAGAACCAGGACCTCCTTGAATTTTTAAGTAGGCCTCAGAAGTGAGTTAAAATTTTTCTGGAAGAAAGCTGTCATTACCCTTATCTCAATTTAACAGAGAAAACAGACAGAGACTTGAAAAGGTTTGACTGATGATCAAGCTAGATCTGTAACAGAGACTCCTTCAAGCCTAGTGCAGCGCTGTGGGACACACATTCCAAAGAAATTCAGCTCTGATTCAAACTGCTGGATGCACCAACAGCTAGTATTAGTGAAGTGCTTCAAGATTATCAAGATTTTTTTTTAATGGCCTCCAAATTTAAGCAGCATCACTTCACTGGGACCCAGGCAGACAATTTAAAGTTTGGTTAATGGGCAAACAATAATGAAAAATTTATTCTGTCTCTTCACAAAAATAATTAAGATAAAAGCAAGGCTTGGCACAGAAATTGTCCACTAAAGGACACAGATGAACTTGAAAACAGCTGGAGTATTATTTTTCATGCTGGGTGACAATACAAAGTTCTAGTGAAGGAAGAGGGAAAAATCCTGTGACTGAGTGTGGTTTCTGAGGGAAAGCAGCCTCCCACAAGGATCTGTAGTTTTTGCCCAAAGATGACATCAACACTATGACTAAAAACTCAAGAAATGCAGGACCAGGAACCAACATGCACATTCCTCTGCTGAACTTCAGCCATACTTTGCATCCCAGACCACAACATGTTTAGTTCTGGAGCTTTGTAATTCTTATTTTTCTCAAGTTACTTATTCAAATATGAATCCCTTTGAAAAGATTTGAGGGGCTGTGCTTTCACTCTGTTTTGAGATTAGTCCTGTAAACCATTTGAAAGGCAGGAAAATAACAGATTTCTCTCTCGAGAAGAGACCCAGGAGATGGATGGCTTTGTCTGACAAATGTCACACTGTGATGTCTGTCATGTAGAAGGGAAGTTTCACAAGTCATTAATTCAGCCAGCTGGTGGGACAGAGTCTAACAGATAACATAAACTGGTTGGGAAGATAAATATAAACAAAGCCCTTTTATTTGGAGACTCAACATACTTTTCAACCTGCCTATTCACTTTGTGGGGAATTTGACATCATAAGTTTATTCTATTTTAACACGGTTGCACAAAGAATATTTTTTTGAGAGGGTAACAGAAAATTGCCAGTGTATCAGAAATGGAGCAAAGAACAAAATCTTTGATGTGCAAATAATTAGTCACCTGGTAGCAGGTGTAATTCTATCATCATTAACGTGATTTCTGCTGAACTAGAAGGGTCAAAATATAGGCTGCTGTGTAAAATACATTCTGAATTGAGATAACACATTATTGAGTGCCATTCAAAAATCAATTATTAAAATAAAGTCCTTACTTCCATAGTATAATGACTTTTGCGGACTTGAAGATTCAAAAAGACATTATATTCCTGAAAAAATATTGGGAAAAAAATGTATAGTGATTTAACCAAACTACAGGAAACCACCAAGCTTCTTCATGTCAGAACATGAGGAAGCTGTAAATTGTGGTGAAAGCTGTTATTTTAGTCACTATAATCACAAATTGAGAGCAAAAGGAAGACGTGGATATCTCTTTCTAGAGTTGTCTTCAGAGAGGGAAATGGAAATTAAAACATTATCTGTGAATTGTCAAACTGAATCTGCCTGGACTGTGCAGAGTATAAAAGAGAAGGAGTCTGTCACTGCAAGTGAACAGAGAGCCCATGATTTGAGAGATGGAAGGTAGATTTCTCTAAACTGACCCTGGATTCTCCAGATGCTTGCCTTCAACTTCTTCTAGGTTTGAACTGGGTTTAGATTTGGCTTCTGTTTCTAGTTCATGAGTGTAGACTGGAGNGTTGCACAAAGAATATTTTTTTGAGAGGGTAACAGAAAATTGCCAGTGTATCAGAAATGGAGCAAAGAACAAAATCTTTGATGTGCAAATAATTAGTCACCTGGTAGCAGGTGTAATTCTATCATCATTAACGTGATTTCTGCTGAACTGGAAGGGTCAAAATATAGGTTGCTGTGTAAAATACATTCTGAATTGAGATAACACATTATTGAGTGCCATTCAAAAATCAATTATTAAAATAAAGTCCTTACTTCCATAGTACAATGACTTTTGCGGACTTGAAGATTCAAAAAGACATTATATTCCTGAAAAAATGTTGGGAAAAAAATGCATAGTGAAGTGCCATGCAGTGCTTTGAAACAGCTTTGAAATGTAGGCCATTTAACCAAACTACAGGAAACCACCAAGCTTCTTCATGTCAGGACATGAGGAAGCTGTAAATTGTGGTGAAAGCTGTTATTTTAGTCACTATAATCACAAATTGAGAGCAAAAGGAAGACGTGGATATCTCTTTCTAGAGTTGTCTTCAGAGAGGGAAATGGAAATTAAAACATTATCTGTGAATTGTCAAACTGAATCTGCCTGGACTGTGCAGAGTATAAAAGAGAAGGAGTCTGTCACTGCAAGTGAACAGAGAGCCCATGATTTGAGAGATGGAAGGTAGATTTCTCTAAACTGACCCTGGATTCTCCAGATGCTTGCCTTCAACTTCTTCTAGGTTTGAACTGGGTTTAGATTTGGCTTCTGTTTCTAGTTCATGAGTGTAGACTGGAGGTCTCACACATCCTGCAGTGCTGGCTGGGTGATGCCTGTGTGGGATGTCAGCCCACATCACCACCTACATTCTCTTCCCAAACAAGAGGGGAAATGTCTGTCAGGGGGGTCTCATTACAACATGATGGACTTCTAGGGTGCTCTCCCCATTCCAGGGGCCATGATTTATAGTAGCTGATGCCACAAATGGGTGGAATGTGCCCCTGGAAAGGCCTAAGGCAAGCTCAGTGCCTACATCCAAAGGGGACTGAGCAATGGAAGGGTGTGGGGAAGGCTCGCTGGCTCCAGGCTCAGAGTTGAATTTTATCTTACAGTCCCAGCTGTCACAGCTCTGTGATACCATAATTGACATTGTGGTGTCCCACCAGGAGCAGAGGAAGCATTTCCAGAGGGTGATAGTAGTAAGCAGCAATGTAGATATCAACTTCCCTCCCTCGGAAGGGAGGGAGAGTGTAAAGACGTATTTTAGTAGGAAAATGTGCTCACATGCCCGAGATTTGTGGCAAACTTGAACATTTCTCTTCAGCAGCAAAAGAAAACACAACTCTGCCC
Organism: Aleadryas rufinucha; assembly: GCA_013397815.1. Lineage (NCBI taxonomy): Eukaryota > Metazoa > Chordata > Aves > Passeriformes > Aleadryas > Aleadryas rufinucha. The sequence continues at coordinate 187,933 of VZTH01003440.1, read as the reverse complement.
ACATGTAGTTCCACACTGTGGACAGAGCTGTCAAAATACTTCCCACAGCTGAGACCTGGAAGACAGGCAAACACTCTGTTGCTGCTGAGATCTATTACTAGAACAAATAATGTGCTGTGTTTTGCAGTTACAATAATTACAAACATCAAACATCTTGCAAACATCTTGCATTTCTTTTCCTTCCACAGATTTTCCAAACTGTAAGTGCTGAATAAGCAGATAACTCCTCAGATGGAAATTTGGGAGCTTTGTTGGTATCTGTTTGTGGTTTTACGAGGATGAGTTTGTTAATAGAGGCTGAAGAGGGAAATGAATGTGGAAGGACAGCTGGGTAGATATGCAAGTGATGGCTTTTCGTCGGCACAGAACTGATGTAACAAAGGATGGTCTGTCCCTGGGGTCAGAGGTAGGTGCTGTGATTTATGATTGCTAGGTGTAGTGGGTTAGAGCTGAGTTGATGGACAGGCTTTTGGATCAATGACGCTTCTCATGATTTGCATATTTAAACTGTGTGGAAGGTTGGTTAAATGGGCATTTCATGGGTCGGAGGGACGGCCAGGCCCCCTTCCCTGGAGAGGGCAGAAAGCTGCCGGGAAAAATAAAAAGCCATCCCGGCTCCGGGGCTGTTGCAATCCGATTTAAACCCAGAAAAGCAAAGAAAGCTAAGTCTCTGTGCATAAACCAGAAGGAATTTAGAAGGTTCTAAATATTCCCAGAAACGAGATTAAAACCAAACGAGGTTAGATGTTGGTGCCAAAAAAATTGATATATTTTATTTAATAGTAAAAGAGGCAAAGAGAAGGAAAGAGAAAAGTAGAGAAAAATTAGAAAAAGCCAAGGTTACTTAAAAAAGAAAAGCATAGGACAGGTCACCACCACACTATTACCTAGTCAAGATGGGGTAGGGGGGAGTGAAGCAGTTNTTTGGGGGTCAGTGGAGCTTCTCTGCAGCCAGCACAGTGTGCACTGACTGAAGAAGACACCCTGCAGCCAGCAGCATAAAAGGAGTGAGGCTTTCTTCAATATAAAGCCCAAACAAGATCAGTTTCTTAACATGGTGGAAAGGTCAGAAAGAAAGAAGTCAGAAAGAAAGAGAAAGTGAGTCACCTGGGACAGAGTCAAGATGGCGGCAGGGAAAAGGAGGCGGAGGCGCACTTCTTTCGCACGTAGCTTAAAAATGCTTTCTGCAGGCTGTGTAAAAGACTGTAATAGTACAGACTGTTTTATCTCTTTAATCCCATTTGTATTACATGGGTGTGGATGCTGAAAAGCTTTCAGCAGAGAAATTTTCCAGCTTTCTGCAGTATTTTGTGAGACTGTAGCATATTGTGAGAGCCCTGCTTTTCCCACACAAGCTATCCAAAACAAAGCTACGGTTTTCTGTAAACGATTTTTCTCTATCTACACCTGCAGTTGTTATGTAGTATTGTTATGATACTGACTAGAGAAATATTTTGGAATGGGTGTTGTAGAGTTCAGCCAATCACCCTGGGAGGTGGATGACCAGAGGTCCAATGACCTTACACCATGTAAGAATACTAAGGTATAAAACAAGCTGTATATTATTAAATAAATGCTACTTCTCCTTTCTTCCTGAACCGAATCTGTGTTGGTTTTCTCTCCATCCCCACTACAACAGCACATGGGGAGATGGGAAATTCGCGTGCGGCCTATGGAGATGTGAGAAGTACGAATTCCAGGCCATACAGAAGCAGTGAAAGGCTTTCAGAGATTTGGTGAAGAAGAGAGCCCTTGTTTTCAGGCCAGAATGACTCATCTTTAAAAAAGACTGAAACCCTATGTCTATGGGCCCATGACTGCAGCATGGATACGCTGTGAGATTTTCCATGGGAGAGATGTTTTCACTGCAACAGGTTTTCTTTTTCGGGCAGACTGTTGCAGGTAACAGTTTGGAAACCATGTTAAGCAGAAGAAAACTCCATTTTCCTCAAATGTTGGAGAGACTTTTAAAAACTGCAACACTGACCAGACCTATGTTTTTTTTTTCCTTTGTGCGAGTTAGGTAAGAAGGGAGGGGGAGTGCTGCAAGAGAGGGGAGTGTGCTTTTACTTTAATTTCTTCTTTTTACCTTGAATTCTGTTACCAATAAATTTTTCTTTATGTTGTAACTGTTTGTGTGTGGACCTGTTTTGCCTTGCATAGTTTTCCTCAATATAATCGTGTTTCCCCTTATGAAAAATAACAGATTCGTGGGGTGTGGCACTTAGCTGTGTCGAACCGCAACACTGGGTTTGGAGCATGGATAAGGGCTACAGTCAGGCAGAATTTCAGCCCTAGGATTTAGCCATAGCCTTTGCTGTTCTGCCTTGGGTGCCATCCAGATTAATTCCAATACTGGGGGTTTTTCTGCATGACACAGATCGCAGGAGCAGATTCCCTTGGCTTTTCAGTCAGTGTATGTCCAAACAGTGTCTCCAAATTTTTGGGTGATGAGTTCAAAATATTCCCATGCCTAATTCCAGTGATTCATTTGATGATTATTCAACATGAGATGCCCTCAGGAGTCAGATTTCCAGAGTGGTTAATTACTCACAACTCAAATGATTCAGTAGCTCTAAAATACTCTTATAAAACCATAGGAAGATCGTATTAAACCTAGAGAAACTCAGCAAGACATTTCTGAACTGACTACACATGATCCCTTCTAATAAAAAAAGGATCTTTTAGACCAACTTCTACCAAGTGTATTACCTAATTTCATAGGGAACTGAAACATTTGTCACAGTGTGGAACAAAAAATGGGGAGCTTTTAGAGTTTAAGCTGATTTTCATTGTGTCTGTTAAGATTTTCTTTCTCCTGATTGTTAACTTAGGAGCATTTGAGCACTGTACAGCAGTGTTCTACCCAATTCACTTAACTCAATTTTGTCATAGGATAGGAATTAACCCAAGCATAAGTTTAAATATTTCAAAAATAACATAAAATTATAATAATTCAGAGGGAAGTGGATTACATTTTCCATTCCAAGGAAGGCTCCTGCCTTCCTTAGCAGATACCTGTCTTTCAAACCAAAACACCTCTGTATCAGACCAGAGTTTGATTTCCAATGTCTTCAATTCTGTACCCTGGTTTTCAGGAGCAGAAGGTTTTGTCCTTGTTTCTCTGCAAGCCATCCGGTTGTGCCTCTCGACTTTTTGCTGGGTCACCTCCAAGCATTAACTAGAATTTGTCAACAGTTAAAACTGCATGAAATCAGATGCACGTTTGCATCTTTAGGTAGGAATTCCCACAGCACAAATATGTTTGCGCTGCTCATTTATGTTCATGATTGTGTATATCTGGAAATAGCACAAATATATTTGATAGAATCACAGAATGGCTTGGGCTGGAAGAGAACTTTAACATCATCCAGTTCCACCCCCACTGCCATAAGCAGGGACACTTTCCACCAGACCAGGTTGCTCAGAGCCTCATCCAACCTGGCCTTGAACACTCCAGGGATGGGGCAGCCACAGCTTCACTGGGCAAGCTATGCCAGGTCCTCGCCACCCTCACAGGGAAGAATTTCTTCCCAATATGTAATCTAAACTTACTCTCTGTCAGTTTGAAGCCATTCCTCCTTGTCCTATCACTCCAGGCCCTTGTAAATAGTCCCTCTCCATCTTGTAGGCTCCCTTCAGGTACTGGAAGGCCACAATTATGTCACTCCAAAGCTGCCTCTTCTCCAGGTTGAACAATCCCAATTCTCACAGCAGAGCTGCTCCATCCCTCTGATCACCTTGGTGTCCCTCCTCTGCACTTGGTCCAGCAGCTCCCTGTCCTTCCTGTGCTGGGACCCCAGGGCTGGATGCAGCTCTGCAAGTGAGGTCTCACCAGAGGGGAGCAGAGGGGCAGAATCCCCTCCCTTGAGAAACTGGAATGCTAAGGAAGAAAATAGATTTTGTGAGTATTTTACTGCCTCATCCATTTAAGACTAAGAGTTAGTTTTCAGAAGTTTCCTTAATCCCAAAAATCATAATTTCCAGTCTGTTCTAGATGTTTGAAGATTTACAGCTCAGATGTCACTACTCAGAAGTTGTATCAGCACTTGGGTGTTTCTGCTCTTCATTCCAGCCATACACACTTCTATCCTTTGCATGACTGCATTTTTTTCACTAATTCTGACTGTTCTGAGGCTTCAGGTGCCTTCAGTCCTCTCATTTTAGCAACTGAAGATTTTTTTTGGACATGATGCCAGAGAACAGTCAAAAGTATTTTAATTCCCTGTCATTAAGGTAGTCAGGGCTACTATAATATGAGATTTTCTTAGGGGAAAAGTAAGCATAGCTGGTAAGCATAGAAGTAAAATTCGTATTTCATTTGATTTATTGTCATCTGCATATATCATATTTTCCTTTTCTCTTGCTGCTTCACTCCCACCCATTCTCATAATCTGCAAATTACTTTAGTCTGAGATATTTCCTGTGCGTTAACTGCATTTAATTGGCTGCCAATTCAGTCTTCTGTTTCTGCACTTGCATTTCTATTTAGGAAACATGATGAAAATTAATATCATAATTATACATTCAAGCAAATCACATGAATTAAATCTGTGTCTAGCCAGCCAAAAATATCTGTGGTTGTCACTGGAGTGTATTTTTTTTTCCTTCTCCAGTAGCATCACAAGACAGTGTTGTGGTTTAACCCCACCCAGCAATTGAGTACCACACAGCCACTCACTCATCCCATTGATAACTCTATCCCACATGAAACCTGGGCAGACAGTGGAAAAAACTGCTCCTGTGTTATTCCATGGACAAGTACTCTGTGAGAAAGGACCTCTCACGATTTGAATTGTGAAGAATTTATTAGCTTACTGATACAACAAAACACAACAATAAGAGGCTTAGGTTGGCTATCCGCCGTTACACAAAGCCAAGCGCAGCGCTGGGCGTGGCTCAGCCTGTAGCCAGACGCCCTCGACGGCCATGATGCTACATTTTGTACCCCACAGACCCCACCCATCACCTCCCCTGTGCCCTTCCCCTGGGACAGAGGTGATTGGCTGGAGATTGAGTCAGTCCTTTCAATTGGCTCCTTGCTTGCTTACCGTTGTCGATCTTCCTGTCATAGGTTTGGTCTTCACCCAATGATCTTCTTGCATGTACCCCTTTATGCTAAAATCTCACTCAAACTCCTCCTTCAATTACATCAGCAGTATTCTGGAACATTCCAAGCTTCTTCATCACTGAAATATGTTATTAACATAAACTATAACTATTATTAACTTCAATTATAGGGAAAACGAAGATATTAACTTGACATAACATTAACTGTTCAAAGAATCCAATTACTTACAAGAAATTCATTATCCTGTAACAAGTAAACAGCAACTATTAGCATTACATATTAACCACAACTCTTCTCATTAATCAATTATCCTGTGTGAAAGCCAATTCCAGCAGCCTGTTTTTAACAACGCCATAAAGGAAGAACAAGCTCAAGCTCTTCCCCTTTTTAAGCACCATCTTTTCAAATTTCTCACAAAATATTTATTCTGATTTCCTTAAAGCTCTTACAGAAGATGTGACACTGTTCATCTTGGAACAAACTTCTAACCAAACAAGGCACTAAACCCATGCACCTTCTTTTGTATTTGCCCAGTTGCAATATCCTTTTCACCTAAATCTTAACATTCTTGTGTTCCACCACCACAGGAAGGCATCCCATATTTCCTTAGAAGGTCTACATTGTGCAATAGCATCTACATTGATGCTTCATTGACTGGGCTTGAACTGTGCTCTTAAATTTGTCAAAAAACCTCACAGAGGGCTTTGAAGAAAGCAAACAGATCACACTGACAGGATCCAGCACACTGATTCACTTTGCAGAAAGTATTTGAAACCAGTTGTCTGTGCAAGTTTGTAACAGAATGAGCTGCAAAGAAATTAATGACACACAGTTGGTATCTTCCCCAGAGCAGCTGTTTGATATCAAACCAGTCTATGCTTAAACCACCGAAGTCATTAATCACTCCCAGCCTCTACTGTCAGACTTCCTAATGCCTTGGACAACTGCTTTGAGAAGTCTCACATCATTTCCTGTCAAATCTGTCTCCAAAGTACAGCCAGAGTGCTTGAGAGATCAGCTGCTTGTCCCATACACCTTTTTAATTGCAGAAACTAAGGACTTTGTGGTTCATTAAATTAAATGAGACAATGTAATTGTTTTATTGCAGAATATCAGGTAAAATCAATGCACATACATTTGAATTATTGCTTGCATTGGGATCTAAGCAAATTTCTGTCCAGGCTATTTTCACATTCCCATTTATTTTGGACACTGATTTAATTGCTATAGTACAATCCCCCCCTTTTTTTTTTTAGAGGGACCTGCTTGGGTTTTTTAGAGTCTAAACTCTATGATGAGTTCAGACAAATCATAATAAACCTTTCTTCAAAGGAAGTAAATAACAACTTCATTGAATTTGATGCCACTCTAATTACATTATTAAAATAATATCAGTTTGTTGTAGAACAGGTGACTGTAAAACGCAATGTGTTGGAGGCTAGGATTTTTCCTTTTTTTTCTTTCCCTCAGGGAATTTTTCTCCCATTTGTTGCCTAAAGATGGGAATGATGGGTACTTAAGAGAGACAAGAGATGTGGCCAGGAGGGGGAAGGGGTGCAGTTGGCTGTAGTCTCCTAGCTGGGGAGTTAGCTTGGTAGCTGGAGGGGTTTTCTCTTGGAAAGTGCAAAAATAGGGTGAGACTTGGATGGGGTCAGCGGCTGGGCTCAGTCCTCTCTCCCTCTCAGGATCAGAGTGGAGACAGTTTCGTGGTTTTGGTGCCAGACTGCTGCTGCCCAGAGGATTCACTGCCACTGCAGAGTTTTGACCTTCATTTCTTCTCTTTACTGAGGGTGAGCTTCTGCTTGCACCAGCAGTTATTGAACTGGGACCTCTTCTACACCTGACCTCACTGGGAAGGACCCTCACCATCTGCTTGGGTGCCTCGAGGGAAGCCCAGGACACCGATCCCCTCCCCCTCTCTGGAGGCACCATGTCCCAGCTGCTTGTGGGAGCCTGGCTGCCACCGCCCAGCCCTGCTGTTTTCTCCTGCTCATTTGGGGTGTTTGCTACACTTTAACTTGACACCCCCTGTCTGCCCAGACTCCCGCTGCTCTTGCCACCATTTTGGGGGTTTTGCTGCAACCTGTTTGCCACCCCAGGCGTGCTTGCCTCTGTTGTTCAAGCCTTGCTGCTGCTCCGAGGTTCATGCTACAGCCCTGCTGGCCACCCAGAGTGGCACTGAGTGGCTGCTCCCTGCAAGTTCTGCAAGGGGAGCCCTTTTTCTCTCTCCCTCGTGCTGCCCAAGCCACCATCGCCACGTGCAGAGAGGTGCCCGAGCTCGCTCCGGAGCATCCCCTGCAGCTGCGGGGGAACCATCGCACCCGCCCTGCCCGGCCGGGAGCCACCAGCGCCCCTGCCGGCTGTGAGCGGAACTGCACCCAAGGGGAAAGGGCCTGAGAGCTGAGAGAGGCCAGCACTGGGCTACTGGTTCTGTTGTTGTTGCTGCCAGTGTTGTTTTGTGAAGAAACGGATTCTTGCCAATTGAAAGTAAGCAAATTTATCAGCAGAACAACAAAAATGGAGCAATTAAGGTTCCAGGTGGCTGATTAACCTAGCCTAGGGAGGAGGACCCCACCCATGCTGGGAGCCTGACCAAGGTCGGTTGGTCAGAGATGAGGATCTCTGGGGAAGCCGCCTTTTATTCCCCTCCCAGGAGCACCACCCCCTCCCAAGAGTCCTTCCCTTAGAGTTAACATGATTGGTGTTCTTTGGCTCATTGTCTGGGTGATTGGAGCGTCAAATGATTGGTGCAGTCCTGGTCCAGTCTGGGTCCTCGATTTATCCCTTTATGATAATTGCTGGCTGACATCCTTTTTCCAGAAGATTCTTCCTTTCCCTGTCAATCAGCTCGGGATCCAGCTCTAACCCATACAGCAACTATAAACCCAAGGAACTCCATTTCCCCAAATTAAAGGTATAAACAGATTTAACTGTAACATCCCCAGCCAACCAAATTAACCCAACCCCTTAAACCATATTTTGAACAATTAACTCAGAAATAATTAACCATTAACTCTTTAACATAAAATAAACAAAAAGAAATCCATGTAACAGGGGACTACAAAAGTCAACCCCCACAGTCACTCATAACATTTGTTTGTCTTGTTTTTTATATATATATAAGTAAAGAAATGTTATTCATTTTCTTATAAGTTTGCCTGAAAGCTCCTTAATTTCAAAATTATAATAATTTGGAGGGAAGGGGGCCATATTTTCCATTCCAAGGGAGGCTCCTGCTTTCCTTAGCAGACACCTGTCTTTCAAACCAAGACACACATGTAAAGTAGAAGTGACATTTTAGTGACTGTTTGCAGGCTTCTGACATAAAAAGAGATCCCTCCAGAGCAGCATACTCTGATCACTGTGCACACAGAACTCCAAGTGATAGAGTGAATTGGTGCTGAGGCTCACAGCTCATAGCACCAGGGCAGGAGGTGAGCACTGGGGGACACAGAGGAAGGACAATTTAGTAACAAGCAACTCTTCATTTCACCTCCTCTCAGCTATTCCCACTCAAGCGAACAGCACCTGGACAGAGAATTGCACTTGGACAGAGGCCAAAGTATAAATAGATCACCAATTTCACTAAAAGATTGGGAATTGAATTATAGCTTTGCAATGCAGAGAACTCTGCTGTCCTGCAAGAGGTATGAACAGAATCCACAATTTCCCAGTGGAAACATGGCAAATTCCTCTCCCCTGTACTGAGCAAAAGCAGAAGGTAAGTGCACGTGTTGTTGCCTAATTGTGGTTAACCAAACTCTCCAGAGACAGGAGGAAGGGGAGGTGCAGCCCAGGGCATAATCCCAGGAAGAGAAGGTGCCTGGTAGGGAGAGGACAGGCATGGATAGATTGGGCAGAGAGGGAATGCAGGAAGAGGAAGGGTTTCTGCCTCCAAGTGCTTTCACTTGCTTCTCTGGCTTTTACAGTGCATGCCAGGAGATAATGTCATCTCTGCAAAGCTTCCCAGGCTCTCTGTTGCACTCCCTCAAAATTTAAGAGCTCTTTAGCGGTTAATGTTCCACTCACAAGGTTCTAATTACTCTGACATTTCAAAAAATTACAAGGTTTCCAGGCAAAGCTTCACCTTGATTGAAGTGTTACAAACATCTGATTTTAAGAAAATGAAGCCAAAACTGGAATCACCCAGCTCCTCTCCTTCCTACAATTTAAGGAGAAATATCTGTACACATTAATGGAAATGTTTTTGCAACAAAAATAAATGTGTGTCATTTAATAAGAGTGTGTATGTTTATGCTAAAAAATGTGCAAATGAATTGAGCTATTATTCCCATTTCCGAAAATTAAACAAAAAAATTCAGACTCCACCTTTCACTCAGCAATTTGCCCAGATTGATACACACAGTAAATTATTATTAGTAGTACATCATTAACTCCAGCTGTATTGGTGCAGACTGTTTTTCAGATGTGTTCATGACATAGGTGCAATGGCAGCAGACCCAGTACCACACAGATCTGTGTTTGGCTGATTGTCATTTGTCACACTACTCACAAGGATGTTGTTTCGATGCCTGGAGCAAGACTAGCTTCTCCCCCAGCCCCCAGAACATCCTTGGCACATTGATTATCCCCTCTCCACCTCAGTTAATGTGGCTGTGAAATGGAGAAATGCCACTAAGCCATTTTGTGAAACATTGGAGGTGTCACTCATTGGAAGTATTAGCTGGTGGGTAACACTTGTTTGTACAATGAGGAGGAGGAGCCTGGCTTGCTCTCACACCATGAAGTGTTTATGCACCTGACTTCTCAAACACCTGGGAAGAAAGCCAGCTTGTGCATGGAAGAGAGCCTGGGGAAGACCCTGAGAGTCCTTTCCTGCCACTGGAAACTTCCAGATCCTGCAGATGCCACAGCAGCACAGTTGTTCCTTGCCAAAAAAAAAAAAAAAAAATTGTTACTTAGATCAGTCATCAAAACTTCCATCCATCCTTATATGAACACCTAAAGGGAACTGAGAACTCTCCAAAAACCTCACAGACATTGATGTCTCACTCTTCCCAACTGTTTGTAATTCGCTGCATCTGTCCTGCTTCTCTTTTCATGTATCCGCCTCCCAGCAAGTCTTTAGGTGCAGGGCTGCCTTCCAGTCTGACAAAAGTGAACCAGACCCTCAGGATTCATTTCCAAGGAAATTTTGATTCCAACTGAACACCAAGAAAAAAATTTGATTCCACTTGAGGAAGAGGGGAACAATCAACCCCACACCATTGACTAGGGACAATGTGCTCTCACTTTGCACCTTTCACATGTACACATCACAAAGCATAAACTCAAAGGTCAACATGGAAAAAAAAAAAAGCAAACTGAGGACTTTCCAACCAGCTCTGAAAACAAGCTGTTAGTTGAGAAAATGGTTAGTGCAGAAGATTCATTCCTAAAGCACAACTGATTAGACTGCAACATGAAGCCAGCAATTCCCTTCAAGTTTATTCCTGCCCACCTCCAAGCTTAGCAAGAACTACACAGGTCCTAAAATAGAGGTGGTTAGAGCACAGTGTGGAAAGAACCACCAAGCAGCAGCAGCAGCAGCTGCAGAGGCTCTTCCTTGTTCTCCAGATGCCTTTTTTTGTACAGGAAAGAAAAAAAAAGACAATCAATGAAACTCAAGTGTACACCTTTCTACAGGTTACATTTATTCAGCTGGACCAATTAAGAAAAGTTAAATCCCAATTAGTAACAGTTAAAAACCGTGTCTGTCACTTCTGGAATAATAATTGGAGAAGAATTAAAATTCCCAGGTAAGAAAGCTGCTCTATGTCTAAAGAAAGACACTAGAGGAAGCTGTGACATTTAAACAGCTAGAAATGAAAAGATGGCATTAATGCTTCCATAGCAGCAACTACCACCCCCCAAAAGGAAAAATAATCAAAACCAGCTAATTTACTGTGCTACTTCAGATATTTCATGCTGAATACTTACACTGGAAACAACTTTTTGTGCCAGATCCAAGACCTTTTGAAGTTATTCACATTCTGCCATTAGCTTCAAAGGGGAACAAGATTTGCCTTGCAAAATAATCAAAAGAGCTGCAACTATTGACAGGCAAATTAACTCATGGCAGCTTTGGTTGCAACAGCTACAGAATTTAGCAAGATGATTAACTGTTAGTGATGTGTTCTGGTAAGGGCCAAATTCCAACACTTCAAATATAAAGGATAACTCCCAAAATATCAGAATTGCCGGATCATAGAATGGTTTGAGATGGAACAGACTTTAAAAGTTCATCTGTTGGAAGGAGAGGGGAGGTGTTGAGGAGGGGGTTCAGGGGTTGTTGGGTACCTGTTGGGAGCGGACACCTTCCACTATCCCAGGTTGCTCAGAGCCCCATCCAGCCTGGCCTTGGACATTTCCATGGATGGGGCAGCCACAGCTTCTCTGGGCAACCTGTGCCAGGGCCTCACCACCCTCACAGGGAGGAATTTCTTCCTAATATCCAATCTAAACCCACTCTCTGTCAGTTTGAAGAGATTTCCCCTTGTCCTGTCACTCCAGGCCCTTGTCAAGAGTCTCTCTGCATCTTTCCTGTAGGCTCTCTTCAGGCACTGCAAGGCCACAATGAGGTGACCCCCAAAGCCTTCTCTTCTCCAGGCTGAACAATCCCAATTCTCTCAGCCTTTCCTTATAGCAGAGGAGTTCCCACCCTCTGATCATCTTGGTGCCTCCTCTGGATTCACTCCAGCAGCTCCCTGTCCTTCCTGTTCTGGGGCCCCAGGGCTGGATGCAGCACTGCAGGTGAGGTCTCACCAGAGGGGAGCAGAGGGGCAGAATCCCCCCCTCCCCTGCTGCCCATGGGGCTTTGGATGCAGCCCAGGATATGAATTTCAGCCCAAGATACAGATGAAGTTGTAACATTCCATACAAAAAAATACTCCTCTGAGGAGAATGGAGGTGGGACATCTTTAGTACATCCAGCTTACACATTTACCTAGTGCACATATATTAAGACAGTGAATTTTATAAAGAGATTTATTGTGCAAGAATGATTTTCATGCTCATTTACAATGAAATAATCAGTTTTAACAAATAATCATGCCATTGCTTCATTTCAACACTAAACATAATATTTACATTCAAGTTTACATCTTTGTTCAAGTTCCATGTACAATATTGTCAGAATTAAGTAAGAATGCATCTTCAAATCAAAGTTTGCTTTTTTTTTTTTTTTACAATAGAGTATCACCACTTTTCAGACATTTACTGGAAATAACAAATTTCCTGTCTTTGCAGTACCCTTATTTCCCAGCTACAGCACTGGAAAAGAACAAAAATACACAAAAAACCCCAAACAAAACCCCGAACACAAAAGCAACCTGCAGAAACCACTGTCACACGCAGAGATCAATCTCCTATTAGCCAGGCATTTAAACAGCAAGGAGGCTGCAGAATAACCTCTGCACAACTGATTTTTGGGAGACTGTTTATGTCATCCTTGAAACAGATCCTGCCTTAGGAAAATGAACCTCAGGACAATTCTTTCACAAAGTCCTAAATAAAACCTGCTTTGTCAATACTGAAGTGAACATCTTGTAATAGCACCAGACACACACTGGAACTTCTTGTTGTGTTCTGGGTTTTTTTTTTCCTACCACAGGGATGCCCAGGATCACAGCTCTGTGGTCTGGCACCTTTTAAAAGACAATTAAAAAACCAAATAACAACCCCCCCACCCCCCAAATATAAAACCAACAACAAAACGAGAAAAAATACTTTTAATGTGCCAAAATTCAAACTATAACTTTTTGGTACTGCTTTTTCCTCTTCACACCCTAGGGTGTAAGGGAATTTCAGAGTCCAGCCCATGTTTTCTTGCCCTGCACACAAATCTCTCCCTTCTTCATCAAAGGTTTCCAACACAGACTTCTCAGTCACCTCCCTGCCACCCTGACCTGAGCTGAGAATCAGCTCTGACAACACAAACTCAGAAATGGTTCTGAATGACAACTTATCGTGGTCCCACTGAGCAGCTCCAAAATGCAACAGAATTCTTCCTTCCTTCCACAGTTCCATGTGATGCCCGCTATTCTAATCCATGTTCTCCTACCAGTGCTTCACCTATTGCCTGGTTTCACAGAGGCCAGGAATAGTAACAAAAGAACCAGAGCACAACTCCCAGTTCACTGCTCTGGCTCACTTAAGTTATACGACAACAACAACAACAAAGTGATTGTCTTGGATTTTGGCTATGAATGTCACAGAGAGATACTGACTTTGAAGATGCAAACCTAAACATTCCCACATTTTAAATAATCTTTATATTTAGCAGAGACTACTTCACTTGTTCTGCCTTCATGTTGTGACATCTCCTGCAGAACTTGTGGGCTGAGGAGCAGTTGTAGAAGGCTGTGCTGGCAGCATTTCCAGCTCGGATTCACGGACAAAGATGACGGCATCACCACTGACATTTATCAAACACTGAGCCTGGAAAAAAAGACAATACCCAGTTACCAAACATTAAACAATAAAATATTTTATGTTTACTTATATCTTCTAGATATAACTACACAGGAAAATCAACAGAGATCGGTAGAAGGACAAATGACTTGAATTTATTGGTGAGGCAACCTGTGCCACATTCTCTTTTCTATCTGCTCACTTGTGTGCTACCAAACACGCAGATGGATTCTTGGAAGACCACCACAGATGAAATATCTGCTATCTGTACTTGCTTTCATTACTGTTTTGAACATATTTAATTTACCAAATATTCTGTTATTGTCTTTACAAATTAAGGTTTGTCCCTTTATGTAAAAAATGGAGCATTTTACATCAGCAACTCCAGGTATTTTTACGTGGAGTTAGGACGGAAATCCTACATTGCAACATCAGAAATACCAAGTAAGTTCTGCACTACTGTGCAACTATTTCCTGTAATTTACTTCATTCTAGCAAGCTCAGTTCTTTTACCCATCTGGGTGTTTATGAAGCATCCTCATAATTTTGTGTTAATACAAGAACACTCTTGGATTCTTCAAACGTTATCCCGAGATATCAAGAAATGCTGTGCAGATATGGCTCTACAGCACTGCTGGTTTTTAAAGACATAAAATGCGTATTTGTATCATACTAACCACAACAGCACTTGTTATTTCACATCCTAATGTACCTGATTTTTGTTTGGGTTCTCCATGAAAACACACTGCTTCATTATGTACGACACAACTGCATTCCCTCCCAGAGCTGCAACATGAGCTCTCACCATGGCAAACACTTCAGCAATAAAAGCATGGAGGAAACCACTGACACCACCCTCCTAGAATGGAAAAAAATATACATTACATGTTATATTGAGTCTAGCTACAAGATGCTGAGTGCTTCTCTTACATATTTATCAGCTGAATAATTTAGTGAATCCTAAATGGTGCGGAGAACTTAAAAGCCATTCACTGTCTAATGGGTCACAGTTACAAATCAGATGGAGAGAGACCATTTACAGGGGCCTGGAGTGACAGGACAAGGGGGAATAGCTTCAAACTGACAGATATAGATTGGATATTGGGAAGAAATTCTTCCCTGTGAGGGTGGTGAGGGCCTGGCACACCACCCAGAGAAGCTGTGGCTTCCCCTGGATCCCTGGAAGTGTCCAAGGCCAGGGATGGGGCCTGGAGCACCCTGGTCTAGTGGAAGGTGTCCCTGCCCATGGCAGGGGGGTGGAATGAGAGGGCCTTTAAGGTGTCTTCCAATCACCATTCTATGGTTCTATGAAGTTCTTGGAAATTCCCAGTAAGGAGTGACCATTATCTCTGATCACTGCAACTTCATGTACATTAATAACTGTCATTAGTTCTCAACACTCACTAAAGAAGTGATCCCTCAAAATAAAAAGTAAGCAAGGGTCAGAGCAGAGACCTGAGCTATTCAAGCTATTTATTTTTTTTTTATTTTCCCCCTTGAAGCCCAAAGGAACTTCTAGCCATCTCATTTCATTAACTTTTTGACTTGATGGTGCTTGTGGGGCATTTTTACTTCTTTGGTGTGAAACTGAAGAATTTAAATTAATGTGAAAGGAGAAGGAAAACAACCAAGTATAAATTTTCCTAGAAAATCCTTATGATTATAATGTGAGCAAGTACATTGTGGGGAAAAACCTATTGCACACAAACCAGGCAACCAACCAAAGAAATAAAAATCCACAGAAAATGCTGAGAAAAGAAACTGATCAAAACAGAGCTCACAGTTGGTTCAAAATACATAAAAAATTTCAAAATTCAAGTGAAAGGCAAGACCAGTAGACTTCCCACATGTCTCTGTGTGTGTGTGCCACTGGAAGAAATGGAAGAGGCAGGCAGAAGAAGAGATTGAACTAAGCTGAATTTCTAAGGGCTGTGCTCATTCCTAAAAGCATAATGTGCCCTGAACAGACTCATAAAGGCATTAAAAAACATATCTTGGATGAAAACTTAAAAACAAAAAGGACAGGTATAATTTTATCAAACCCAGCATAAAGCAGGAATGAAGTCAACTGCAGCAAGAAATCAAAATTCAATACAAGTTCATAATTCTCATGCAATTTTGATTTTGTCCAAGTCTTTTAAAGGTACAGTAACTGATGGGGAAAAAATATGCATTATAAACCTAATACAACATTGGATGACAACAGGTAACAAAACAATGGTAAATACCCACCTGTAAACAGGAAAGCCTAAGAACAATGGATTAATTTGACTTGAAATTATCATTAATTTTTGATTCTGGTATATATTTCAGCACTACCACAAGCAAAACATAAAGCAATACAAACACAAATGCTGATAATTATTTTCTTGTAGGACCTGAAGCACACTGCTGGAGTTGGATATAATGACTGCTCTGTTCTGACTCCATTATAACTCAAGGCAATCCTGTAGTAAGAGTAGTTTGTGACTCAGCCTGTGTAGCTGAAATAATTTAAATTAGCTCCCCTGGGTGCTGGAAAGAGCACAGTGACAGCATCCCAGGGACTGTGCAACATTCCAGCTTCATGGAGGAGCTGAATCAAACACTTGAGTGACCTATCCTTGGTGGGATCTGCTATCACAGATACCAAAGCTTATCAGCTATTGAATTTGCACCTACAGAATCTGCACTTAGTACAGAAATGTCCTGTAACCATTTTCCTGCTCTGACATCCTTTTGGAAACATGGTCCTTTTCACACATGGATTTCTCAAGTTAAAAGGGAAAGTTAAAAGTAACTTGCAAGATGCAAGCAAAGTGTTTGTCTGATCCAAGTTTCTCTAGAGAGCTCACAGCTCATTTTCAGGAAGGCTGATCATTTTTATTAACATCTGCTCTGTAATTTTAGCAATGTGTAATTAGGAAAAAACCAGCACTCTTCAGCACTGACAAACCAGGCAAGAGGTACACTGTTTCTGCGGCCAAAAGCAAAGATGCAGCTCCTTCCCAAAAGGACAGGAAAGTTGTAAGGAACATGGCTTGCATTCTGGCATGCTCAGAGGATTATTTTTTTTCCAGATGCAGACTGGAGATCATGGTTTGAACATCACCTCTAAGCTGGTTGTGTGGTCATGGGCTCCATAGTGGAATTTTTGATGCTCATCACACAAAGTTTTGTTACAAAGAATGCAGAGAATTTAATGTTTAAAATTAGCATAACATTATCTATGGTATGGGCAATGTTATATTAACCAAAGAATTTTAAAATACAAATACACTGTGAAAGTTCATCACTGAGCTTGCTAAATGAGAGAAGAATGGATGACTTATTTTTTTCTTTAGCATTTAATTTGGGTTCAAATGATCCCAACATCTACCACTGTTGGTCAAAGACCCGTTTTTTCCATATAGTTCTGCTTAAGAACTCATTGGTTTCGTGTTCTATCCAATTCAACAGCAATGGCAATTGTTAAGCAACCCCTTCCTAACAGTGCCAAACACAAAACATCTTTGTGTGCTCCATGACAAGAGCAGTACAATGGAACTTGCTCTGCACTCAGCACCTTCCCACAAGTGACACAAATTCCTCCCTGGCTGTGCCACACCTCAACTCAAACCTCTGATTCTTCCAATTAACACAAAATTATTCCCTGACAGAAAAGGAATCCCTGCCACACAGCTCACCTCACGCAAAGAAGTGGTTTCTCGTATAAAAAACATATTGATTATCCCGAGATACTTGGTTATTTTCGCCCCAGGGAGAAAGGAAAGAGGTGTCATCTTAACAACTGAGACAGTGGAGTTGGTGCAGGACGGGACAGAACGGTGCCGTAAGTATCCCTCAGCCAATGGACTTGCTTTTTCAAGGGAAGTAGCTGAAAAAAGGGAAAAAACCAGGAGAAAATAACTATCCAGATCCATCATTGTTCCTCAAAACACAAAAACTCTTCTTTATGGTTTTCCAAATAGCTTGGTGACAGCATTCAGCTGCCTGTGATGCTCAGCCATATACGTGAGAAAGGAAATCATCATGCAAAGCATGCAAAAGGAGACAAGAAGCTGAAATGGCATTTACTTGGAAGAGTGGCATTCCTGCAAAAGGAAAACATTGAGGCAAGCAGCTGCACATACAACAATCAGTTATAATGTGAAGGTAAAGGAAAAAGTGCCAACATTTTGAAACATGTATTCTGCTGGAGGAACGAATTATAGGAAGTGTGAAAGTTGTTGTGTTTCTCCAGTGCAGCATTTTCCATTAAAACAGGTATTAATCTCTGCTAATTTAAGCAAGATAGTCAGACCTGTGGCCAAAGAACTACTAAAAAACAACTCACCACTTGCTAATTTAGTGACCATTGCCTTGACTGTCCCCTTGGTGATTGCTTCCTGTTTCTCACCCCCAATTTTCCAAGATCATACATACACCTACATCCATGCAGTGGATGTTATACAATTAGTAGGCGTACACATGTATGGAGAACTAATTACAGCAAGACTTTATTTTGCTTTTTATGCTACCGGTTCATCAACCCTACGTGAGCTTACAGAACAATGTCGGCAGTTTTCACACTCAGGAGTTCATTCTACATGTGATCTGCAATGCTACTGCTGGGCAGGGCACTCCACTAAGTCACCACTGGGAAATCAGAGATATGTCTCAGATTATCAGAACGTGGTAGAAACAGCCGCCTACTTGTCTTAATTGATCCGCGCCTTATGGTCTGAGCTTTCAGTTTAATGAGCTCTATCCAGCTGTTGCATCTGTCTGCAAAGGAACTGTAATCAACTGACGTTGCTGGAAACACAGACAGAAAAACAAAAGAAAAAAAAACAGAAAAAAAAATATATGGATGATGTCTCTTGCTCATCTCAATGCTCCTTTTTGAGGAAGCAATGATTCGTGTCTGAGCGAGAACAACCATCCTTTTGCAGGTCTGTTTAAAAGGAAAAGTTACAGGATAGGTTTGGACTTGTCCAAACCAAAGTACCGATTTCTGGTGATATCCCAGCTCTGAACCAACTGCCTGAGTGGGACTTCAGCACTGAAAAAACATGCAAATAGAGTCATTAAGGACTTATGCTAGATTAGTTCTTTTAATCTCAATTTAGGTTTTAAGTTATGGCTTTTTAAACTTTATAGGAGCCTTTTTTAATTTTCATTTTCATTGCTTTTTTTTTTTCCTTACAAAGAGCTGCTGATCAGGATTTAAACTTCCCAACTGTCTTTATCAATAACTAACCTACAGACTGAAAAAAAAAAAAGCTTTGGTGATGAGGATAAGAGTCACAAGCTG
Source organism: Aleadryas rufinucha (assembly GCA_013397815.1). Taxonomy (NCBI): domain Eukaryota; kingdom Metazoa; phylum Chordata; class Aves; order Passeriformes; genus Aleadryas; species Aleadryas rufinucha. The sequence continues at coordinate 169,175 of VZTH01003440.1, read as the reverse complement.
AAACAACACCTCTGTTTTAAACACAAATGAATTTTCCTTACAGAACAGTTTTCCTTGCCCCAACATCCTCCCTCCAATACCCCTCCCATTATCATTACAATAAGAAGTAAGAGTTGTTTCTGCTATGACTTTTGGTATTAGTTGCAGGGGTGTTTGCATATCTTTAAAAAAAAAGGGGGGGTTGCAAACACTGTTTCTTCATTATCCTGAAGAAACGGGAGTAACACATGCTAACTTCAAATTAACACAGGCAAAACAGCTCTCTTCCCAGGGACTAATCTTCTGTCAGATAAAGTTATATCAATGTATCTGACAGAGAGGCTGTTATCACTAACAGATCTAACTTTTATAATTAAAAACCACATCAAAATATTAGGATATCATTAAGCCACACCAGAGCATGCATTCTCAGTTAAGTAGTAAACACTTCCTGGATTAAGACACATCCAAAAAGGGTATACCAATACCCCAAGAATGCTCATTCTGTTCTGGCAGATGGTTAAATTAAGGAAACTCACCTCTCTGAGCAGCAGGAATACCTGTGTGGGAACTTGCACCCTCCAGGACTTCTAATAAAACAAAATTAATTCCGTTCAGATAATCTATAAAGCAGAGTCAGGTAATACAGGATAACAGCTTCCAAGAAAGATGGAGTGACTATTTACAAGGGCCTGGAGTGACAGGACAAGGGGGAATGGCTTCACACTGACAGAGAGCAGGTTTAAATTGGATATTAGGAAGGAATTCTTCCCTGTGAGGATGGTGAGGCCCTGGCACAGGGTGCCCAGAGAAGCTGTGGCTGCCCCATCCCTGGAAGTGTCCAAGGCCAGGTTGGATGAGGCTCTGAGCAACCTGGGATAGTGGAAGGTGTCCCAGCCCAGGGTAGGGGCCTGGAATGAGATGATCTTTAAGGTCCCTTCCAACTCAAACTACTCCACGATTCTATGACCCTTACAAAAGATTTTAGAGTCAAGTATGAATAAAACTCACCCTCTATATCGTATACTGTGTACTTTGATTACAGAGTTAGTATAAATAATTCACTTTACTAAATCTACTTTGCAATTTTAATATGTTTATTTTTTAAATAACTGTATAAGATTGTAAACAAATATTTCAAAATATTTTTAAAACAACAATCCTATAAAAAAAGTAAAAATATATTAAATAACCTCCTAATTAAATGTAACTACAATGAAGTTGTGAAGAAATGACAGATGGAATAATTTTCTGGCTGAAAGGCTCTGTCTACAGCACGATATGGAATGTGGAGAACATCAGGAAAAGGGATACATGGGAACAGGCTGCCCTCCACTGGTCAGTGCCCAGCACACAGGGAGCTCAGTCCAGTAATGGGTAGAGACACCTGCAGAAATTTCTGGATAGCTTCTCTTTTGGAAAATAAAAAATGTAGCCAATTAAAAGTTAAGCATTAAAAAAAATAAAAAACAAGAATCTTCTTGCTGAAATTAATCTGGCCACTAAAAATACAAGTAAGTGTGGTAGGCACCCTTCTTTACACAACTGATGTAACAGGCAAAAAAGAGAGCTCAAACATTTACAGTAATTCCCAGGTATTTAATTTCCTCTCAGTAACCATTTTTGGTAGATAATCGAACAAGGGAGAAGGAATTAAAGACAGCCAATTTCAATAACTGAGTTTTTAATGCAATCATAAAAGAACTGTGACAACCATTCTTGAAATGCAGTTCTATCTCTGGTGAAATAAAGCAGCTGTTGAACAGCTACAATGTGCCACACTGCATATTTACTATACAAGTTCAGGCTCCTTTCACTTAAAGGAAATTTGCATGCAACCAGTATTTGGTAGATAAAGTATTTCCCAATCATGAAGACAATGAGATTAATTATATGAGGCTCAGAAAATAATGGAGGTATTTTATATGGGCCATTTACAGTATGAGACAAGCCTAATTATTAGGTAATTTGTAATTATGTCAAATGACACCCAACATCCAGGTTTACAGCATCTTCAATATTCTAAATGCAAAGACAGAACTGCTACAGGAAATACAGACAGAATGATCAGCCAAGCCATCTTCTGTGACTCTCAAAAAAATTGGATGTCATGAGTAAATATACCCATTATGCTTAGGCAGCAAAGCACATTTAAAGCCTGTGAGAGTACAAATATTTTAAAGCCTCTGCAACCATGAAAGAGCAGAACTCAAAATCAATAAAAACCATCAGTTCAACATTCTTCCCCTTAACTGACCTTTAGCTGGTGAGAATGGTTGAGAAGAAAGGGGATCAGAACAAAGTTCCAAGGGAAATTGTAGCTGTTCTTCATTGTCTGTAGATGCTTCAACAAAGAAAACATGGCCAATTGATAATTAACCCCCAAAATAAGATTTGTCAGTAATAACAAGCAGTGTCAATTCACTCAGGTCTGACTTGAACAGGTTAAATCAGCATGTGCATAAAGTAATGCAGTTCTGCAGTTCTGCAGAAAGAGGTGTATGACAACATATCCAGCTGCAACATTGAACACAACTTGTGTTCCACTGAAAAGGATTTGGAGTTTTTAGGAAAAAATAAAATCCATTCATGCATTTTAAATCTGATTCTGCAGTTGCATCTAAGTCAGCTACTATAATAAAAATTAACACTTATTTCACATGGAAGAAAACACTTTACTGTTACTATTGAAGAAGTCAGCTTTAACTAATGTTTTAGAAACATATGGCTCTACTACCTAACTCCTTTCTGAAGAATTGAGTATCCTCAGAGTTCTGGCTGAATTCCCACTTCCAGACTGCACATATACATTTCTACCATATGATGGTACTTCATTAGCAAGGTGACATATGCAGATCACAGTAGCCTCTTCCATTCCCTCCATGTGCTTCACTGAGCTCCAAAACCATTCCTGATCTGCTTAAGGATTTTAAGGAGGTTGGGTTTTTTTTTAAAGTATTATGAATAATTTATTTTCTGCCTTCTTGAAGTATGGACAAAATTTTTACTTATAACAACAAGTATTCTCTGATGATTTACACCACATGTTCCAAAATACAACAGAAATGCCATCATCTGTTACACCAACCTTTTAGAGAATAATCATCAAAGTAGTATCATAGATAGAATAAGAAAGTACTATAAATTTGTCAATTATGTAAAATAAATAACTAATACTTGATAAATAAGTCACCCTGCTGGAGATCAAGTACATGAACTCTAAAAAACCTATGTGTGTTGAAATAACCTCCCTGCAAAAAAAATGTATATTTGGACTTGATGATCCTTGTGGGTCCCTTTCAACTCAGAATATTCTGTGTTCTGTGATCTGTACATGTAACTGAAATTAAAATCCAGACTCATTAGGCACTGGGGATAAAAAAAGAAAGACACCTCACAATATTTACCTCTTTGCTGTGATTTTTCTGTAGGTGCTTTATTGGTTTGTAGTGCTTGGTTTTTGTCATATGTAATGGCAACAGCTGTGACTGCAATCTGCAAATCAGAAATATTTGGCATATTAGGTGAGTTGATCTCTTGTGCAATCTGAAAAATAATTTTGCAAACAAGCAGTTCTTTGCATAGAAACATAATAGGGAAAAAAAACCACCTAAGAATTCACCAGACATAGCAGTAAATCAAATTCTAGCTCAGTTTACCCTGAGCAGCAAATGTTAACTAGGGCCATGCCTATGTGCTGGAAGTTAAAAGCAGCAATTCACTTACCTGAACTAATTCATCCTCTGGTAGAGCAACTGTAAAGTTGACATGGCAAAGACAGCAGGGAATCATAGACCGGAGTTTAAAATACAGACTCTGTTGAAGACAGGATATTATTTTGTGTTACTCCGAAAAAAACAAAGTGTGGTTTATTTCAGAGAAATTAAGGATCAAAACTCTTTTCATAGTAGAAGTCATCTAATGGTATTAATTTTTTCTTGAAGAAGAATTACATGTGTGAAAAGTCAGGAGAGAATGCAATCTACTGTGGAGCTGTCTTTCTATTTCTAGAGTACACTGCCAGTCAAAGGACCCCTTCAGATTCCAAAAGCTTTGGAAATCCCTAATATTCTAAAAAAGGCTGAACCTATCTCTATAGTAACTCACAAACTAATTACATACACTCTGCAGTCTATTTTCAAAATTATGCGGCTTATTATTTCCAGTATAGCTGAATTTTACTTGGCTTCCATTTGAACACTTATTAAAGTATTTGAAATAAGATTCTTACCTTCAACAGATTCTCACAAAGATCATTAAAATTCTTATTGAGTGTTTGATTTGTTGGGTTAATGTTGCTTAATCTGGACACTCTTACTGCTGTGAACATCTGAATTAGAAAGAAACATGTTTATTTTTTTGCCAACATATGCCAATATATTTGAGTGTCTTAAATGCAAATTCATACAGAAGGAAAATAATGTAAAGTATATTAACACATATGTTAACTAAGTAACAAAATATGTTAGCTAAGCAACACAGTCAATAATCTGTTTCCTTTAAGGGGCTTCAAACCTAGCCAAACCTTTTAAAAAGCCCAAACATTTAAGTTCATGTTTACTGTAATTACTTTCATATTTCTGTATTAGGTTCTTTGTTACATAACAGCACTAAAAAAAACCAACAAAGAAACAGGTTCTCATACCCTATTGTTCTTACCAAAATACTACTTTTATTTCTGCCACAAGGGTATCCTTTGAATTTATCTTTCAAAATATACATTTAAATTACTACAGCATATTTCAATACAATTTAGCAAAAAGTTTCAATTTTGAATAACCTTACTTGAATTTCTGGTGTCCAGTTATTTATACCAGGCATAATTTCTGTGTTGCAACTGTAAAAACCTGTGAAGAAAATATTTGGGAAAAAAAAATCTATTTTATACACTGAAATATAAAAATACTTGTAAAAGAAACATAAATGACAAGGTTTTGCAAGTATTTTCCCTAATGTGGTTTTGAATATTGAATAATACACCAGAAATGAGATCAACATTCAAAAAACAAATGTAGAATTCTTGCAGGAAGGGCCAATACCCAAAATGCACAACTGCTCCACCTATTTCTATTAGATAAACTATGCACAAATGATGAAATTTTTTTTAAAAGTGTGATATGAAAAGCTGAAAAGCCAACCTGTAACAGAGAGCACAGAATAGGCTGTAAATGAACTACTGTAGTGACTGAATGCAAATTAAAAACAGAAGTATAATGACTAAACGGCAGAGTAAAGTAAGTAATTAACAGCAAATCAGCAATTCTGAAAGCCTGAAGATACAGTTAAATAAGCAGAAAAGAGGCCAGTCTGGGAGGGCCTATATAAAAGCACAAAATAAGCTTGAAAAGAAACGGTGTGGCAGCTTGCAGAGGTTGTAAATATTAATAGATTGTGTTTCAGAGCATCAAAAGCAGAAATGCTGTTGAAGAATCAAGTAAGATTCAGAAAGGATATGCAAAAATAATAACATGAGAGCAGAAAACATGTTTTTCTTTTTACAGCAGTGTAGTAGAGCTTTCCACAACAGCAGAAAACCAGTCCCTTGTTTATTTGTCTTGAACAAGTGTCTGAAGGAGACACTGAACAAAAAGGCAAATGAAAGATTCCCATAAACCACAGAACAGGCAAAAGGTCAAAGAGCAAATCTGCATCGAACTCTTAACTTACTCCACTACCAGAGAAGAACATTCTTTAATCTTCAAGTAATAAGGTGCTAAAGTGACTGGCCCTATAATTTCCCTAGTACAGGTATCTCTATTACTGATCCATAGCAACTGTTCCAGAGAAGGGAGTTCATGGGCAGATGGAAAAACAAGACTGCAGAGGAGCTGATACCAGTTTCCTAAGGAGCAGTCACTGCTCGTAGGCTCTCAACAAGCACACAGACTAAAGGCACCTGACTGATACCATCTACTTTGGACACCAGGAAGCATTTGGAAAGATCCTTCACCAAGGTCTCTTTTAACAAACTAAGAATGAAGCATCATCAAAGGAAATGTAAATATAAGACTAGAAAAAGAGGGACAAAAATGCTTTATTTTCCCAGTGAAGACATCTGTAATTTTGGATTTTATGCTTCAAACACATTTATAACTTATATGCAGAAGTGGATACAACAAGATGATTGCTGATGGCCTTAATTTAGGGTAATAAAATCAACTGCAGCAGGACTGGATAATCAGTGAGGAATAAAAGATTTGGTGATAGTAATAGATAACTACAAGGATAGTCAGGAGCTCAACACGACTCAAAATTATTAACACTGATACCAGTTATTAGGAAGGAAACTAAAACTTGCTCAGAAGAAACACAGGGAAATTCACAATGACAAGAGGGAGGACAAGGACAAATCAAATGTCCAGAGCAATTTCTATACAATGGACAACTACATTTGCCACTTATCCAGATCCAGGAGTTCTGCTGGGGAAGGTATGACACACCTATACAATGATAAATAGCATAAAGACAACTGATACCAGGCAATAATTAGTTCTCTATTCTATTTTCATTAACCTGGAACCTACAAACTCCTAATTCAGTCTAAAAATCTTCAGAAACAGCAATACTGACAGTTCTCTTGGAAATTTTAAAATAGTTTTTAATAAAACTAGACATATTTTGTCATTTTGCAGCCTACAGCATAAATTAGAAAAATATGGTTGTAACTATACCAGAAGGTGGTGGAACATCTGTCAATAAAGAATGTACATCTTCCATTGCATCTGTATCATCAATCTGGAAAAGGGAATAATTGAGAAAATCATGTTGCTGTGCCAGGAAGAAGTTTCAGAAAGAAATAAAATAACCTCTATTCCATCCAACCTTTAAACACTCTTATTTTAGATCAGACTGAAAACCCTGCTACCTTCTGTAAATACTTCTGTCATGTCTTTACATTCATCCTGTCTTACTGACCTGCAAGAGATTACCTCTAACTTCCAACATTTTCTTATCAAGTGTTTTAGAAATGGTTTATAATTTAACTCCAGTATTGAAGGGTTCTCTGTCAAGTAATGTGTCTCCTTCTGGCTCTCCATGTAAAACGGGTTGTCTTTTTTTTTTCCTTCAAAAAACAACCCAAAAACTAAACAAAACAAACTCAGATATCTTTGCCTCTCATAACTGCCTTCCCAGCCTCTTTCAGCATATCCTCATCACAATGAAATTTTTACTACTTTTTCTTACATAGCTCCAGTGAACAATGATTTTACTCTTGAAAGCTTAGCCAGGAGTTTAATATCTTCTGGAATATTGTTTCTGATATCCAATTAATCAGCAATTGAATATCCAATTTCTCAAAAAAGACAGTAGAAAGTGATTCCACAGATAAAAAGTCCTTTTTTTTCTATAAATGCCTTACAAAATCCTCTTACAAAATTTTTTACATAGGTATTCAACCCTTTTTGCAAAAGCATTGACCGATCTAAATTTATTATCCCAACCTCTCTGAACCTGTTATCTTTTTACCATCCTTTCATACCTCTGTTTTCAAACAAACTGCTGTTACAGTGCCCCCTCATTCTCCCTATCTACAACCTTTCTTCCAGATTATTTTCTATGAATATGTTTATATTTTCTATGGTAATTTGTGAAGATTAACAAAGTCTTAAATGTACCTTAGGCTGCAATTACAGGCTGTGTTTTAAAGTGGTTTGTAGTCAGTGATAGGTATTTTTACTACAGGATGATCAAAACTCCAGCCCTTCTTTAATACTTGCTGGAATAGTAAAGACTTCAAAATGGACAATGTTCAATCTCATCTTTGATTTTTAGCGAATAGAGAGGTAAAAGAAATCTGTGTTCTTTATTTATCTATAGGTGTTGTTCTTTCTAGATGCAGCTGTAGAAAGAACTGGAAAGTATTGTCAGAAGTTGTGAATTCTTAAATTGTGAAAAGCAATAGCTGAAATTCAGAAAATCTCCTTTTACATGCTCTCTTGGCAAATGCAGTTTTCTGAATGCTTTGAATACAACCCATTCTGGAAATTAATAATTCTGAATGTTCAACTGCAACAGTAAGAGCTTTGAAACAGAAAGAAAATACAATCTTTTTCTTTGCTACATATAAAGTGTGGCAACACAGAACCTCAGTGTCTATAAAAACAGATCTCAAGTTTTTGATTAGTCTGATCTGCTGCTTGAAGCAGGCAGAAGGACCTTTCTTAACAGCTCAATTATTATTCTACAGATAGCTACATGTTCATGAACAGCAGGGCAATAATTTTTCAGATATTGTCTGTAGACATAATAGAGCAGTGCTTTAAGCAAATAGAGTAAGAGAGAGAGACAAAGCAACATCTAATACTTCACTTTTTCTATTGATACAAAAGGGAAAAAATCATACACAATTTAGGAACTGTTCTTGGAGATGAGTAAGAAAGCTTTTTTTTTAATATATATTTCAGGAGAAGAAAAGTATGAACATAAGTAGTGAAAATGTTTATTACCTCCAAGACAAAAGCATCCTTCTTCCCATGTGAAAGGTCAAGCTCTGTGACTTCATCAGAGCTTTCTGACTGAGATCTCAATAGCCTGGAACGTTGTCTTGGCTCTGGAATGGGAGACCCAATGATTTCTTCAGGTAGCTCCTAAAAAGAATGTAAGAATTAACAGATGTTCTACACAGCTTGAAAATAATTTCAACTCTACAATTTGTTAACAATTCTAAGAATCAGGTCATTCTGAAAATTATTCTACTGAGAAATATTTCTAAATAAGACCAAACCGATTTGGCCATGTGGCTAAAGAGATCTGAAAATGCCAGCAGCTTTCCAAAATACAGTGGAAAAAGTCTGCATCTCTATTGGTTCTGAATGACTCAGTAAGAAAGTATGGATATACAGTGTATGCATTTGATTCAGAATGTTTTATTTTTAAGAACAAAAGATTTACTTACTGGAGGATTAATCTCATAAAGTTCCTTGTTTTTTGCTATTGTATCATTTATTTTCTTTTGCATATGGGATATGTGCTGCTCATAGGTGCCATCATTTGGAGTCTTCCCAGCAATCTGAATACCCCCAGGTGTTGGCAAGGCTGCTAAATACACACCTGTTGCAGACTTTTAAAAAGCCATGAAGAAAAAGACAATTATATAAGCATGAATTCCTGATATTTTCATATAAAGCTTTCCATAATGCTTATGCTAAAACAGCATTGTAACATGCAAATTACAGTATCATCTCTTGCAACTAAATAAATGGATCTCTCTCTTCTGTTCACTTATGAAAAAGCTTCACTATTCTTTTAAAAAACTCCCTCCTTCTCATTTTTCATGGTGGAACTCTTAATCTTGCCAAAAAATTCCAAACAAACTAAAAATTAAAGCCTCTGCCCCAGTATGTTTTGCATAAGCAAATAGTTTTTTACAGTTTTTGAAGATTTAAAACTTGGCCAAACCATTTATAGCATCACTGAGGTTGTGACAGCCTGACTTCTATTTACAGGAGACAGATGATGAAAGACAAAAGATGCCAGCCAGAATTACCCAAGCACCCCCTGATGCTGGAAGATGCAGCATATTTCACTATTCTAACCTAGCATGACAGAATGGGGTTAGAAAATATTGCTAGTTAACATTTTTTGACTTTCTCTAAGACACTTCAAATCTATCATTTATTTCTTCAGTTCCATCAAAGAAGAGGCAACACACCTTCCCCTTGTTGCCAAAGAACCAAAAGATTTACTGAGAGACTTAACTGACCTTATTTGTCATGGAACTGCAATTCAATTTGAGGAACAGGGATCTCTTTGACAGGACCTTTAAAGAATACCATCACTCTTCTACAATTTCTGCCATTAAACTGTTTAATGTTTCTTTTCCTCTCATCCCTTTCTAATCATCTTGTCTTCTACCGTTTTCAAGGGATTTGAATCTTCTTCTGCTGGTTATGAAAGACAAGTCTGTCCTGATTTTACAGTAATTAAGACACCTTGCTCTTAAAATGATGCTTTAATATGTCTGGTTACTCCAAATCCCACAACACCTGCATGTCCTTCCTGAAAAAATACTGTAAGAAAGCAAAGGAATCCCAGGATTCCAACTGTACTTACTGCCAAGCCCATCAGCATATTTTCCCCCACAGTGATCTGAATTCTCAGCCCAAAGAGGGCGTTCATTCCTCTCAGCTTGAGTTTGTTCATCAGTTGTGTATGCACTTCATACTCCATGAATGGCAAGAGGTTACTGATAGAGGTTGCATTTGCTTCAGCCTGAGCTTTCTTCTTCAGACGGCACAACCTGGCAACACAAACCAGCACAGACAGAGCTTTAATGGATTTGTGAAGATTAAAAAAGATCACAGGGTATTTTGTATTTTGAATTTTTTTTCCTCAGTGTGTAACCTAATACAGCTTCTTTTCAATTCTTCTACATTGCTGCAACAGTAAAATAAAATGCCAGTTCTTCACAAGAACTTCTTGAGACAGTGTCATCTGAAAACTTCTATTTTCACCATTTCTTCTAGTAAGACCCCCAATGCAAACATCTATTTCTCTTGCTGCAAACCTCAAACACTTCAGGTACAAGCATAGAAAATTACTACTGTAATTTCTAGTGGCAGAAATTCTAAAATTCCTATTAATACAGTTATTCAAGACACACATTGGAAGGAAGAAAAAAAAACCCCAAAACAAACCAAACCCAAGGGCCTTCACAGCTAAAGCATTAACCATACTTATCTGAAAAGAATAAAAGGAAGAGCATAAGCAATCCCATCTCTGACTATATGTTAGTCATCTTCCACTCTTTGGGTTTAGTCCTACAAGCTGAAATTCAAAGCCCACACCACTGCAATGACACTTTCAGAGAGAAATTTTATTCAAGAACACATACCAAATGTATGTTTTATAATATAAGGTTTGATGACACACTGGATTTTAGCAACAGGAATTCTTTCAAAGTTCTCCAAAACTTTACTAGACTCAGGAAAAATTTTGACAGATACCTGGCTTGAATAAGACATCCCTTCCCAATAACTATTGCCTCTACAGGAAGGTCAATTGTGGTGAAAAGGACATCAGGAACTTTTTGCTTCCTGCAGTTGTAACAGTAAGTGAGGTGAGCAGGGAATGGCATGTTCAATTCATCATATGGGATATGGCAAAATCCACAACCTGGTGGTGAAGCTTCTTCAATCCTAAAAATACATTATGGAGAACATACTTAAAACATCTGCATCTTGTTAACAATGATCAGTAAGTGCACATGGGTGTAAACACCTACAGACACCTACTTAAACCATACACCACAGCTAAACTCTGCTCCATTATACCAATATGACAAGTATTGCAATATATGAATTAGAAGAAGAAAAGGTTGTACACTACTTGCTAAATGCTATCAATAAAACTTGCATTGAAACTTCTTATGCAGGGATTGAGAAAAAGGACATTCAGTGACCAACAATTTCTATAAACCTGTAACATTACTGAACTGACTTTAAGCAGCATAACTTCTGAATATAATCCATGGTACAACAGTTGTACAAAGAATTTACTGTACCAAACACACCAAAAAGTCTCTTTTACATTCATTGTGTCCAAAACCCTATAAAAACTTAATGAGCAGAATACAAACAACAAACCAATCATCCTACTGAGAAGCAGCACAATATATACTAACATTGTGAAAAGAACAGCAAGATTATTTCCTAAGACACGGTATCAGGTAAAACTTGTTGTTTGCTTAGAACACTTAGTCTCTCTCCTCCATGAGCAACACCCAGGCATGACCACAGGGAAAGAAAAGGCCAACTGCATCACTGCAAACTGATTCTGTTTCACATAAACAATTCTTCTCAGTGATTTTGAAGAGGTGCTTAAGCAAATCTGACAGATTTGGAACATTAGTTATCATAAGACTATGGCGAATATATTTGGGATATGGCAAAGCATGAGCTTGGTCTGTTTACCTGTTTTACCTCTTCTGGCCTTTCTAATCTATGCCAAGACTCTTACTAGCACCAAAATACATATTTTGACAAAAGTGCTCTTTTCTTTATATTATGAACATAATTTTTCTTTCTCTCCATCATACAGTGACTACAAAAACAACTATTTTACTTCTGGCTACAGTTTTTAAAACTCTATCTACACTAGAAGACAATGGTCTTCTGCTAACAAAGTAAAAGAATAAAGAATAATACCACGTTGACTGGCTTATTATGGAAAAAGCAATGCAAGTGCTAAAGTGTAACAAATAGCCTGGCTGTCAGCTATAATAATTCCTTGAAATATTTGATTACTATCCTGATGAATACATAATAAATTACCAATATGCATTAACTAATCTTTTTTCCTTAAAAATAACTTTGTGGCAATACTCATTCTTCAAATTTTATTTGCAAGAGCAGAAACAAAGGGAAACTTCATGCTTGGCCTTCAGTTTCATGATTTTGTTCATCAACTTCAACTAACACATACCTATTTTGGAAAAATCTGGCATCATATTTGTTTTATAAAAAAGCTATTTTATCTCTCATGCAGCTCTTGAAGAATATTTAGAGAGCATATATACACATAAATAGTACTTAATGGAGCATATATACACATATTACAGACTTGGCTTATGTAAGTTACCAAACATCTGTCATTTTTTAGAGTGTGATATAAAGTTGAGAAAAGAGACCTGAAGAGCAGCAAAGGAAAAAACTGAGTTATGATCTGTGTTAGTAGTCAAACGTGTTACCTTATTGAGACTGTTAGAAATAAAAACAGAGTATCTAATTTGGTGCAGAGTTCCATTACTCCTGTGGTGGTGGTTGTTAGTGTAAAGCAGTAAAGTGGTTGGTCCCGCATCCTGCACTGTAACACTGTAACCTACCCTAATAGAGAAGAACTATCTTGGCTCTGAGGAAAAAAATCAACCTCTCCCTTCTCTGACCCTATGGAAAAGAAGCCAGGCTGCCATGACAACCTTTGTTCCAAACAGCCTTCCATGGTGCCATCCTGAAGGAACCTAGGGTTCAGTACTGCTGCTGTGCCAGACGCGGACAAAATACAGACCTCTTCACTATAAGAGAAAAGAATAACAACAGAGTGAATTCCTACTACTTAGTGGTGCTTTTATATAAAATTATCACATTAAAAGGCTAATACAAGTCTCAATGAAGTTCAACATCACCACTAATTTTGTGCACTTGTGCAATTTTATTCATTAAAACTCACAAACAATCCTCTTCTGGTATTTAAACCATAACCACTGCATAAATACGAGATGAAGAAGGATTGAACTGAAAGACTAAAGAGCTTTAACTCATGTTATAAATAATATAACATCAGAAAGGCTAACCAGGTTTAAGTACGGATTTCAGTTCTATGGTTAACAATGCAAAGAAATACAGCAAACCAACGAAATATCAAGAAAAACAAGGCATGATTTTTTACCAAAGTAAAAGGGAAGTTGAGAGCCTCAGCATCTTATTAACATTCAATTTTCAAAATGAATCCAACACTGACAAGGGTGCTTCTTGAAGGATAAGAAGTGGCAAAACAGCAAAATTTTACTAAGAAGAACTAAAATAATGGTACATTTCTCATGTAAAGTAACCAGCTATACTTAGGATTTAGCAGAGTTAAAGCTCTCAGAACAACAACAGAGCTTTTAATATTTCTCAAGTTGTTAAATAAGAAACAAACCTCTAGTATTCAGTACTTAAAATACTATATTGAAAAAAAAAATAGAGAAAATCTTTCCCACATTTTCTAGAATGATAGATATGCCGTTTTAAAATTTGTTGTTTCTCTTTCCAAAATAATGTTTCATACATAACATGTCTGGCAGACCAGTACTTCCACACAAGGACTTGTGCTTCAAGCATGGAATAAAGCTGAACTTGCAATAAGCATGGGAATTCCAATATTTTATCCATAGTCAAACACTACCACATTAAATTCCTTTAGAGAAATGCAAGCATCAAATAAGCCAATACCTGAATGCCTATGCTCTGCACATTCTTTCCCCATAGTTAAGGAAGAAAAGATAATACAAACTATTCATGCTTTTTACAAGGAAACCAACAAGCAAAGGAGTAAATGCTTCATTTTGGTGTGTTCATCCCTCAGTGAAGGAATAATTCTGAGGTAAATATGGTAAACCCAAACTTTTCCAACTTCTCTCCTTAAAAAAGCAAATCTTTAGTGCTTTTACCTTAAAATATTTAGGCAAAATCAACTTGAAAGAAAATAAATTCAGATGTTTGAATTTGCTCGTTACTTCCCAAAAGCAATTGAAAATAGAGAACCAGAGTAATTTTCTGCTTAATATCATCAGACACGCCTGGCCCCAGAACAAGTTTTTTCTAGGCCTGAAATGTGAAGTTCTCCATTTAAGTCCTGGTCTGCCAGTTGTTACCCAATAATGAAAATTCAATATGTATACTTTTAGGAGCAGTCTTAATTATTTAGGTAGATTAGGTTTAGAAAACGTCCTGAATAAATATTGTTACTATAAAGCAAATTGTAGGCTTTAGTTTAAAAGAAAAAATTGTAACATTCATTAGAAAAGGTTTAAAACCCAGATCTAAACATATATAAAAAACACCTAATGCTGAAATTTGATAATCTCACTTAAACTCTCTAAAGTAGTTATAGAATAGACAGTACCACCAACTGTGCTGGAATAGTTAATTTTTAATCCACTGATGATGAAATATGTTTTCTGTGGCATTTTGAAAATCAAGTCATCATCATGATTTACCAAATGCTGGTTGATTCACTGTAGCCCACTACAGCATGACAACCCAATGCCTTGGCATGGGATTTTATTTCTTGTCTGATTTCTGCCCACCAGGCATCTCGTGTCTCCGGTTCATCTGAAAGACAAAGTATAAATCAGTTCACTATTCTGTACTGTGCCGACACAAAGCTTCATGCAGTTAATCTGAAAAGTTGAGTTTTTCATATTCAAGTGTTTTGTTGTACCTGGACACTTTATTTCCTTCCTATTTATCACACTTCAAGCAAACATTAATGGGACTTTCTCACTAATTATCTTGTTTCGCCCCCGTGTGAGCAGGTTCTGACAAATTACTGCATTCTCATTGTTGTCCATATGACAGGTAACACCAAAATACTGTAGATACTGTTCCAATCTCTACCCATATTTAGTTCCAAACCACACTCTCAGTTTCCAACAACACAAGAGCAGTGTGTAACTTGCAACAAAGCATCACAGATACTCTGTAATGCTGAAAAACTAACAGTAATGAAATAGTATTTGTAGTAGTAAACTAGTATTTGACTTGGCTGTACACTCGATATCTTTGAAATAACCTCAATAGTTTTTCCTACTGCAAGCAGTTCTCTCTGTTAACCAGATTTTAAAAATATTTGTTCAAGACTGTATCACTAATCAGACAGTTCTGTGGCACTTCTAACTGTGAGAAGCCATAGGGATTTGAAACTACCTCTACATTTACAACATGAAGAAGTACAGGATGTATGTTGTCAGTGCTTTTTTGCTTCAGTATCCTGGGAACTGCACCTTCCCTCCATGCCCACCAATGGATTCAAATTACCTTTATTGTCCTCAAGGTTATATGTTAAATATATCCTGCCTGCTTTTCTTGAAAACTACAAGATACAAAAATACAAAAAAACCTGTGCTGCTAGAATAAGTTCATGCAATCCATTTATTTTAACTGCTCAGCAATTAGTTCCTATAACTAAAGCTCTTGCCTTGCAAGCTTTTTACATATGGAGTCAACAAATACTGAATTTACAACTAGAATTTGTCAGCTGTTTCTTCTCTCACAACTTCTTACCTGTTTCAATGAATGAATGTACTTGGCAACTGTGTTAATTTTTGATACAAAAAAGGAAAACCAGTAACAAACAATAGGCACTCAGATGCTACCAAGGGTTATGAGTAGAGAGATTCTTATAGAATTTCCCTGAAATTAACTGAACTTAGCACAGATACAAACTTCTGGCTGCTGAGTTCTCCTTGCTGAATCATAATTTAAATATTGAGGTCAAAACCTGAAATGTATTTGGAACCAATTTTGTACTACCAGGAATATTTATCAATACAGTGTATGATAACCCCATTATCATACACTTGGTTCTCTGACAACATGACAAACAAAAATGCAAGATGCAGATATACACATAATTTAAAAGTTACTGAAACAGAAATGTTGTAAAGTAGGATGTATTTATTCATGAATTTACCTCAACTTTGCATTTAGAACTAGGCTTTCATTTTTCTAAACTAAAATAATGATCACTTCCTAATTAAAAGGAAGAACACAGAGGTCTGTATATTCAATTACACCTAACTGTAGGTGGCAATGCTTGTGTAACTCACAGCACTACACTGAGCAGCAGCAGCCTGGATGCTCAGACTGAAGTTTATTCAACTTTTGCTTTAAGAAATGAACACTGAACAGAAAAAAATGTTACAGTGAGCGTTCTTAGGACAGTTCTCTGCAATCAACAAAAATATACACGTTAGGACACAAAACAAAGGATTTCTATGAATTGTATCAATCATGTTCTGTTATATCCAAGTTCATGTTAGCAGGTTTCAGTGCATTACTGGCAGAATCTTGAGGTGCTGCACTTCACTCTCAGTGTGAAAACACTGCTTAACTCAGTGACTGGGAAAATAAATGCTTAAGATGATACTCAGCAATCCTGACTCAGATTCCTGCAGCACCTGCTCTTCTCAGCTTTGGAAACTGAGAATCCTACAGAAATAATCCATCACAGCACAGGGTTGGAGCTCCCCAGCTCAGCTCTCAGAACCATTTGTGGTACAAAAAGTGGGAAATGTCTTCTCTTTGCATGTGCACCTCTGGACAGAGGCTGCTTCTGCTGCCACCAGGTAACAGCAGTAGGGGTGGTTGAATCGAAGGAGAGTCATTGGAAATGGATTGTAAGGCCAGGCTACGATATCTGACAAATTCAGAGTGTATGGAAGATGTGAGACTGCAAGCACATTCTGTGAAAGTTCTCTCAACTCTTTTTGGTGGAATGGACAAGGATCTTGGGAGAAATTCCTCCTTCCCCCTCCAGTCATGGGCCAGAGATTGTTTTGACAAGCAATGTGTTTCTCTCTATAGACTAAAAGTCTAAGTAGTAGTGAAAGTGGTTCTCTGACCATGCAGAAAAACACCTGCTCAATGAGACTGGATCACAGGCAGCCAGTTATAAACACTGACTAAACAGCCACACAAATCCTTGTATTCCACAGAAAAACACCTGCAAAGGAGAAGTACCCTTTTTTCTAGACAAAAAAGTGTCAATTTTCAAAACCGTAACTTTTTACACCTTTTGGTTCCATGTGGCAAAAACTGCTTCTACTTTTCACCAGTGACATTTCTATGCCACTGAGCAAGAAAATGTGGAGTCATGATGAGGATTTGAGAGTTAGCAACAGGTGAAGTGATTGAGGATAAACAGAAAAAGTGCTGTGAAATAAAGGTAAGATTACAGACAAGGATGACATTGAAAAGGAATGTAGCCACAGTGAAAACTGAAATGGAATGAGATGTTGAAAGGAAACAGGGATCCTTAAAGAGAACAGAAAACATAGAAATAGTGACGGGTCCCAAACTCTATGCAAACATTTAGCTTTCCTCCACGAAAATCTATAGTTTAAATTATTGAAGTTAAGAGACTTAACAATTTTCTTACCTAACATCTACAAGAACACCTTATCATTACGGCAAACACATACTGTTGGGAAGTTGCTCAAAACTATGTCTTGCTAAAACAACATTTAACCCTGTATTCTAAGAATCTGTTCAACATCAGCATGAATAAAACTATTAACTACAGAAATGTAATGGATGATTTTCTTTCTTATTAGAGATAAGAAGTATTTTCCAGCCATCGTCTTCAGCATTAACAGGATCAGGCCAAATATCTTTCAAAGAATCCAACAATTTCTTACTGCACAAGAACAAATATTTCTTAAGAGTCATGCATAAACAAGTGTTTGTAAAGAAGACTGGGACCTCTGTTTAAGATATTTGACTATATTTTTTTGTTCCAGAAAGAGGCCAAAAAAACCAATTATGTTTACATATAAGTACTGTACATTCACAGTGTACATGAACTTACCTTTGCATATTAAAACACAAAATAATTGTCTACAATTAAAATCAAACACCATAACATTGCAATAATAAGTTGATACAAAACACTGAATGCAGTGCAATGTGTAGCATTCATATTCTTCTGACAAATATTTTCACAAGCAGCCTTTTTTGACACGAGCCACACAATTTCACATGGGGATGCCATCGTAGCATTTACAAGTTTAGTAAAGCTAAGGATTTACATAAACAATTAGAGGAGTTAGGGAAGCAGGATGGCATGTGTCCAGCACACTCCATGAGTGCCTGTTGGTTTTTTTGCTAAGGCAAAAGCTTAAGAACTAAGGGTTTGCAAAGCAGATTCAGCAGACAGGAGCCAGAAACGGTGGGTATTTTGGCGCATGCTTGGATCAGGTGACAGTACAGACTGAAAACTATGGCAGCTCACTGAAATGGTTACAGAAAGTAATGGCCCTGGATTCTAGGTGGAAGCAAAAAGGCAAGCATACAGAGCACTCAGTCACAAGCTTTTCTAGCAAATGTACCGAGTAGTTTGGACCAAGGTTCCTCTACAACTTTAAGCAGAAAAGTTTGCAGGAAATTCCACTGCTAATTAAGCGCCCTTTGTGGGAAACCAAAGGCTGAATATTAAACTTACTTTATTAAAGTTTCCAAATTGACAGGATATTTATAACCAAGTGGAAGCAAAGCACTGTTTCTATAGTTGAGGACCTGAGAAACAATGTTGTCAGCAGTACAGTGTTCTATAAAAATCGTGCCAACTCAAACCTCCTGCAACTGAAACTTTCCAAACTGATTTTATTCAGCAGTTTTATAAGATACAAACAGCACTTCTGTACCTGGAATGTTCTTCGAATTAGCTCTATCCACCACCAAGTCACCCATCTCCTTTAAAATACAAGGTTGAGCTGTACTATCCATGGGACAATATCCTGGGTAAATCTTTCACCTAGACACTATCACTTTCTGATTCATAAGAAGCAACACCATTCTCAAGTTACAGAATCACAGCATCACCAGGTTGGAAGAGACCTTCAAGATCATCGAGTCCAACCCATGCCCCAACACCTCAACTCAACTAAACCATGGCACCGAGTGCCACATCCAATCTCTTTTTAAACATGTCCAGGGATGGTGACTCCACCACCTCCCCGGGCAGACCATTCCAGTATTTTATCATTCCTTCTGTAAAAAATTTTTTCCTAATATCCAACCTATATTTTCCTTGGTGCAGCTTGAGACTGTGTCCTCTCGTTCTGCCAGTTGTTGCCTGGAGAAAGAGACCAACCCCCACCTGACTACAACCACCTTTCAGGAAGTGGTAGAGGGTGATAAGTTATTTGCTAGAGCTTCACTTGTACAGGTTCTTTCAAGATTTAGCCAGAAGCTGCATTGTGCTAGTCCATACAGATTTTTTAAAACTGAAGGAAGATTAAGAACGGTCTCTTGATGACACAGTCCATACCCAAGAGTTGCTGTATCCTTAAAGCTGAATCCTTAGACATCCTGAGGAAATTACTCCAAAGTAGAAACTGTCTGATTAATTTCAACCAATTTTACATTGTATAATTTAGTAAATATTTACATGTATAACACAATACTCTGACAGGAGGAGGACAATCATCTGAGGAAAATTTTCACAATCTATAAATGACTTGTTCTGTTGTTTCAAAAACGGCAATGGAGGCCAATAATATTCTTTCAGATTCAATCTTTGAGTTTTTCATTAGGCAAAGCCATAATCCACACCTTCAATACTCCCTTATTTTTGTATCTTCTTAATGAAAAACCTAATGACAGCTTATACAGAAAGAAGTGTGGTATATTTCTGCAGGTTTGGCTGGTTGGATTTTTTTGACACCTTCATGAGGTTTATAAGCAACCTTCCCTGGACCTTGAAGTTCTATTTAATCCTTTCGGGTTATCCCATAAACATTGACAGTATCAATTTTCTAAAACATTTAACAACTAAATAACTGCAGAAACACAAATCCTCTGGTCTGTAAAGATTAACACAAAATTCAGGTAGCAAATAACTAAACCTACAGCAGATTAACCTAAAACTTTCAAAAAAGTTTCCAAGCCACTCCATCCTTGTTTAAAAAAACTACTCCCTATATTCATCTATAAGACTAAAAGATGTGCAAATGAAAACTTTTTTACAAAAAGTGAAGGAAGTAGATAATTGGGATATATCAAAGGAAAAGTAGGATACACTAAACCAGCAGGAAACAGTGTAACCACATCCAAAGAGAACAGATACACTTACTCTTACAAAGTTAAACTCCAAATAAAACATCCAGCCTGCAAAACATCATTGATAACCAGTGCTTTTCTGCCAGATGAAGTCAAAGAGCAGCACACATCTCACTTCTTCAGCCCAAACTTCTGAATGAGCAAAAAAAGACTTGAAAGTTGAAGGAATTCTTCAATTACCAAGAAGACAATTTTAAGAACACTTAGGATTAAAACTGCATTTACAGGATGAGATATTGGCTGGCTGATTAAACACAAACCCTTTCATGTGCAGGGCAGTTTTCTACTGGGTCAGTCAGGCCAAATCACTACATGACCACCAAAAGACTCCAAGAGAAACCATACAGAAAATTCCATACATCATTCCTTTCCATGGCAGCTCACTGTTGAGTGTCAGGTTTAATCCCAAAAGACACTCCAAGATGGAGAAGCAGAAGGGTGTTCCCCTTATGGCTTAATACAGCCACAACAGTGGCTATAACTTTTTCTTTTAATTGTAGATGAAGGTCTGATAGAAACAGCACAAGCTGAAAAAAGTATCATCTAAAAAAAAAAAAAAAACTTACAAAAATGTCAAATCAGCAGAAATAATTTAGTGTAGAGCTAAAGGAAAAGAAACCATCATGTGACACAAATAAAATGAAAAATGTAATGTCAAAAGATAAGGCATTTGAAGAAAAAAAATACATTCAGAATATATTAAAAATTAAACTATTAAATAACACTTTAAAATATTTAAAAATGAAGGTTTAAATTCCATCATGCTTAGAATTATCCAAGCCCAAAAATAGTGCCCAGAAATAAAAAAGACATTAAATATAGGAAATAAATTTGCCTCTGGAAAATCAGTTGCATGCATAAATATGTGCCTTTGTTAATCCAGCTTTTAGTGATCATTTCAAACAGTCATTCATCCTAGAATGGTGACCCAGCAGGTCATAAAGAAATGACTTATTATATTTTGTGTCTCTGTTGCTTTGTCACCTCGACACAATAAATACAACCTATTTTAAAACAGGAGCAATCTTCAAAGAAAAGCTTCAAATGACTACTGCAAAGGGGCTGTTACCCAAAGCTGCAGACACTATGCTGTAACAAGACAGGGCTTTCTAAACCACATTTTATCTATTTTATTGCTGCAGGAAAGGGATGGCATTATTTGGCATGAAATGACACTCTCTGAATTTCCTATTCCTTGTTTGCACTCCTCAGGAACACAGAACCTCTGCATTCATTATTTCTATACACTCGCAACTGTTTATTTTGTTTTAAGACAAACTAGGCAGAGAAGCCTCTTTTAACTTCTGGATCCAAGGAGACTTAAAAAGAAAATCTCTTGTGCCTCATATTATCCACTGACATTTATCAGTTATTCCTATAATCCTGTTACAGTCAGTTAGAACTTGTGTTCTCTGTCTGTATATTTTCCTACAAAACTGTCTATAGACATTTTACAAGGCCATGTTTAGCTGTAATTATGCAGCAGTTAGAAACGAGTTGATTCAACCAGAATCATTCCGGTTCTCTTCTAACAATGATGTATTTTGAGCCAGACAAATAGTTCTACAACTGAATGTTTGCAACCACAGAAGCAAACATCAGAAGGCTGAGAAAAGTCAATGCAATCCATGAAGGAAATTTTATGAAGACCATAGTTTTAGTCAAGCCCCATATTTTGAAATGAGGACGAGCTATGTGCAAAAATAACAAATTTCCTGCAAGACCAAGGTTCTCTCTCTTGTGTACTATCAATTCAAAACCAAAGTGTAGTTGTGCAATAAGCAATTGCTTTTTTGGAGCACTTGTGCAAGGAAAAGTTTATACTGGCTTTCACAGCATTAACCAGAATTTAGGGAGAGTTTTAAATCAGTATGAACAGATTAAATAGCATTACTTAGGTAGGCAAAGAATTCTAAACAAATATTTTAAATGCCAAGTTTATTTATGAATCTCTAACAGAACATGTGAATACTATTCTATGCTCACTGACAGTGACCATCCTTTGCTCAGTTACATAAATACCTACTTAGAACTCTCCAAAAAAAAGAATAATTAATGCACAGTCCCAATGAAAATGATTTCATTAACATAAAGGTTGTATCTGCTTCCAGAAAGAATATTGAAACACCATTCACGTTAACCACAGAAATGACTTAGGAACATTCATTTCTCTGGAAAGGCTACAGAAAACTGGAGTCAATTATTACTGGAGAATATCACACCCCTCACTCTTCAGAAAAAGCCTCTGACAACTGCCTTAACCTCTCATTTTCATATCAACACACACTGCTGAAGAAGTCAACCTGGAAATTCTCCATGAAAAGGCAACAGGTCTACCTTAAAATGTTGGGGTTTTTCCTACTAGTTCTGGAGAATAACCACATCAGACACTAACTGGAACATTGTGACATTTCTTACTGTGTTCCAACAAATGGGCCACACTTACACCCCAGAAAGCAGCTTGAAATGTAATTTGCACATTCTCTGTTTGTATTTCTGTGAAAGAAAAACATTCAGTTACAGAATCAAAACATAGCCAAGCTTTCCTCTTGCATTTCCTCATATGCAAAACTAACACTGGAGAATTTCATACCCCAACAGCAAGACTGGGTATCACACAAGAAGCTCAGGAGATGCTTAGGAAGTTTTTAACAATCTTTCATCTTTCCGTGTTTCTGACTACTGGAGCTGAAGACGCACTGCTGGAGCAGCTTCCTGAATGAGGAGTTTAAAATTTAATTATGTGAGAAACTCTATGTTGGTGCTATGAAACAGCCATATGGAAAAGTAGCCTCTATTCAACAAGTTCTTGCACTGCCTACCCTTCTGCTCTGTGTTTAACCTCAGTGCCAAACTTTTGACAAAGATCCAGTTTTCTGGATTGAGGATTCCTCACCTGTTTTTATATTTATAGCACATTGTCTCTCAGAGACAGCACCAGAGTGTATCTTCCACTGTATTACATGCTCTCTTTTCTATGAATTTTTGCTCAACTCCCTACTTTTTTTTTTGAAAATTCATCTTCATATCCACCTTTTTGTATTTTACAAACATTTAAACAATTCTTCATTGAACTATATGCAATTCCCAGATGTTTAAGCAGCTTCTTTGCCATTCATGAAATAGTCAGTCTTTACTTCTGTGTCTGATTTTCAAGCACCTTCAAATCTCTAACTTTTCATTACCACTGGATGCTCTTGTTGTATCTTACACACAATTAAACCACTGACAGGGAAAAAAAATATCTTTCTGCACTACACAGGTTACTAAGCAAGCTGAAATGAAGCCTGAACATTTTCGAAAAGGAAAATAATTTTAGCACACTTATGATTGTGATTACATTCTCTGCCCAGCAGCAAACCTTGCACTGCAAAAACCCCGTACTTCCAGGAATATGAATGTAACCTGCTCAGTCCCAAACCAATAGGATTAACCAGCTCTTCCTACAGACCTACTGACACATCAAGGCTACAGAAACACAGCCAGTTCACAGGGAGGTATTAACTCTACACTTACTGTTTGGCTTAGACCTCTTCACTCCAATCAACACTTTTAGGTAACAAGCACCTCTGGGTAAAATGGTTTTTTATATTTATATATATGCACATTCATTTTCCTGTAATCTCTAAAATATTTAGACAACAGTTTTGGATATTCTGTCAAGAACTGAATTCCTGACTTTCACTTAGCTTCCTAATCTTACATTGTGGATCACTTTCTAGCCTAGTTCAAGGCATGTTTAGTGTCAGTACATAACTCATTTACTCCATTATTCTAATAAAATTCTTTCAATAAAAACATCCTACTAAACAATCCAGAAGAAGCAACAACAAATACCAATTTTTCAAGTTTGCACACAATATACAAAAATTTCCACACATTTTTAACACCTTGGATCAGACTATGCTGTACCAGTCATAGACCTGAGAATTTTATAGTATTCTTTTCATACTGAAAGTTAATTTTAAAAGATTATCACTTTAGAACAAGAAAAGAAAATCAACAAAATCAGAAAAGCTCATAATCATAATATTAAAGGATGCTTATTGTAACAAGGAACAATAAAAATGAGCCAATAGTCTTAGGCTCTCCCTACTTTAGAAGAATTTGCAATATGAAAAATGTCTCCTTTTAAATAACTGTACATTTAAACTGAATTTTAAAGCATGACACAGAGCTGCGTGGCAACAGTGAATTACCAAGAAGGAAAGTTTGTTTCTGGGGGAAACAAGCCCTCAGAGGTCAGCTTTGTACCTTTTTATTGTGAGAGCTTTAAAAACATCAAAGTCTGACAAGGTCTGCTGGCTCGGATGTTATATGTAGAGAAGTTATGCCTGCCTCTCTTCCACAGCATGTTATCTTCCCAGAGGGAAAACATGAGAGGGACAAGTCTTTATTTCATCTGGACTGCATCAATTAATCTATTCCTTCTACAGCTGTATATGGAAATGACACACTTTCATTACTAAAACTGCATTAAAGAAAAAAAGAATATTGGTGCTTTTTTCAAGCCAGGTAATGAAATTATTAAAAAGTTCAAATAATTATGTTTTAAGTCCTGAAACTGGCTGTGTTTTACAATGCAAGATTTATGAACCAACAAATCCTGGGCTACATACTACCCTTCTCTTTAAACTGATAGCTCTCTATTTTTCTTGGACAACTTTTACATCTATTATTATCTATAATACATCTATTATTTTAGAGCTATTATTAAAAACAAATACATTCATCGATTTCCTGAAATTAACAGGAGGAAAGCCTCTGTTGAAGAAAGTGCAAGCTCATGCAAAACAAAACAAAACCAACAGTCCCCTCAAATCAAACCAATAGGCCAAAGAAAAATCCAACCCATTACANATAGGCCAAAGAAAAAACCAACCCATTACATAAAAAACCCAACCCAAACAAAAAAAAAAAAACAACAAACCCACACTTGACATGATCTCAACTGTGTAAGGAAGAATCCATTCTTTCCCTAAATTACTTCCTTCATGGATGCTGAGCTGAAAGTGACTACCAAATAAACATCTGAACATTCAGCTTTCCAGATTGATATTAAATTATTCTTAGCAATACTATTTTATACTAAGACAAAGGTTTGTAATTTTAAAGATAGTCTTTAACAGCATGAAAACATGACATTTAGGCATTTGATGATTAAATAGATTTAAATTTGAAGCATTAACCTAAATATCCTAGAGCATTTCTAATAACTTCACTGAGCTGCCATAATTTCTGTCAGCATATGTAGTACTGAATGACTAATAAAATACCTGAATTGAAACTATTCCAGTCTAGCAGTTTGTATGATCTTGTGTTACCCATAATTCCGACAAAGGCTGAGTTCAAAACAGCAAATTAGTAGATCAGTTATAGAAGCAGAATAGTGAAAAAAAACTACCAACAAGAACACAATTGACAACACCACTCCACAGGAACTGGAAAGACACAGACAGCAGAGTTAATAAGAGGCTGAAATAGAAAGGGAAAAAGGAGCATGCTACAGCAATCTGGCACTAGGTGACCAAAGTGGACAGTATATGGCAATTTTGTCTTATTGGCAAGTTCTTAATCCACCTTCAAATGTTCCCTCCTCTTCCATATTTTCCTGATTTATTCACTGGCCAGTTTATTTGCTTCCTTTAATATTTTACAGACTTATTTCACTCAAATGCTTCACACTCATAACTATATCAGAATTTTTTTCTACTTCTCCACCTTCCCTCCCACAGCCATGTGCCTTCATTCCCCCTTTTGTTCTCACTGTTTTGCAATATACTGAGTTCCAAGGATCATGCATTTTACATTCACTTGTCAGGAGCAATCTGCAAGTCTCACAGAAACACTGCAGCTGTGCAAATACACATCTCTATCTTGCCTTATGTCTTATACTGCTTCCAGTCAGCTGGTAAAAATGGAGTGCATAATGCAAGAAATTAGTTTTTAAAACTTCTGAGCAAAATTGATTTTTTTCCCATTCTGTCTTACATCTATCACACAGCAAATTTTGCACATGAGAGACCTGTATCAGAAATCTGTTAAAAACACAGAATCCTAAAATAACTTTGTGGCAAAGAAAGACTCACATATAAATTATACTGTGACATTTATTTTAATCTTTTCTTCACTGTGTAAATAGATCTTAAAATAGGAAAACAAAAAAGCAATATTGTGTACTAATATACTTGAAAAAAAATCCCTTAAAGTAGGAGGATCTCATTCAAATTAAGTCTTGGATTTAATTTCATGTTGCCAGTTTACTGAATCTTTAGATCAGCAACAATCTGATCGACATGCTTGGAGAATTGCTTGCCTTGGGCCATAGGAAGAAAAGGAAAAGATTAGTTTTTGGTACTTGTTTTTAAGGATGTATTTGCCTTAACTTCCTTTTATTACTCCTGACTAGTGCATGCAAAACCACTACAGGTGCTATTTTCACTCTCCTCTGCATTTTTAAGTGCACTGTCAACTCCAACTTTTTTGCAAAGCATTCCTCATCTGGTCTCAGTGACTAAAGCAACCGAGTCTTCAGAGTCAAAAGTCACTTAGTTCTAACATTAGAACTAGCACATGCAAAATACACCTGTTCTAGTACTGGGGTTCCCAGGAAAATAATAAACAAAAATCTTGAACTACTGTTCAGTAAAGGTTTTTAAGAACAGAAACAAAGCTGTAAAGGTTAAAAATAATGTTGTGAGGTAAATTGTAGCCATTAGTCCTTAAGGATTTCAAGGAGCTGAAAATGAGAAAACATTCGTAGTTAAGATCAAGCATTTAATCTCATTTTTGTTTGAATGGAAAACTTACATTAAGTTTTAATACCAAAAAATGGCAAAAAAATTAATTAACCCCTCAATAATTCAAAGACAGTTTTCAGTGCAAAGTTACTGATTCAAAGTACTTTTATTACTACTTTAACTTGCTGAAATGTTTCTCGCTAAAAACATAACCTTTGAATAACTTATTTTTCAAGCTTAAATGATTGTGTGAAATACACTGCTTTTGCTATACATTGACAGAATAGATCTGTATCTGTTCAAGCACTGACATGTTATAAAGGTTAGATGACAGGCCTTGTGCAAGGAAGTCATTCCTGTGCTGACATACCGGGATTGTGGATGCGATCCAGGAGCTTCACTGAGCGAGCACTGACAACACCCCCAACGTGGACAAGAAAGCCTGGTGGGAAGGTCGTCAAGGTAAAAAATGGGAATTCCTGTTATGATTAAAAACAAACATTAAATGACTGCTTATCAACCACTGCTGAGTGCCAATTAACATGCAATCAATTGATCATTTCCCTGAAAATACAAGCAAAGCAGTTACACTGGGCCAGACGTCCTTCAGGCTTACTGAGCGCTATGGAACCATGTGTCCTCATGGAGCCATTGCATCAGAAAAGCAGAGGTTTTACACAGCAAAAGAATACTTTTCCCCCATAGAGTAGTTTCTGAGCACAACAGTGATAAATAATCAAAACTTTACATATTTGTCTTAACAAAATCTCTATTGATCCACTTTTACCATGGCTGCTAAACACCAGTATTCTACTTTAATTAGCTGACAGAAAATAAACGTTTTTCTCCATTTTTAGGTGT
Source organism: Aleadryas rufinucha (assembly GCA_013397815.1). NCBI lineage: Eukaryota > Metazoa > Chordata > Aves > Passeriformes > Aleadryas > Aleadryas rufinucha. The sequence goes on along the minus strand of VZTH01003440.1, from coordinate 141,274 downwards.
TCTTGTTACAAGTGACTGCAGTTTGATTCTGAAGCACAGGGTGAAACAAACTGAAGTCTTGGAATAATGATGAATGTCTTATTACAGGAAAACTTGCCAAAAAAATACCAAAGGACTGCTCTACTCATAAGCTCTAAATATAACAAGTAAATATCCATCTTTTAAAATAAAGCATAGGTCTTGAAACACATCTGTAAGTTCTTAAACTCAGGTAATTCGCATCCAATTAATTTGCATAAGTTACTTTTTACCAGTTTATAAGCAAAATGAAGAGTTAAGTTTCAGCAACTACTCCAGCTTGTAATTCATAGAAGAGGCAAAGTAAGTAATAGCAGCAATTTTTCAAGACACATATGATAAAATAAAAGTCATATTCAAAAAAGTTGAGCCCAAAACTAGATTTTAACTTCTCCGGAGATATTCTGTAATATGTCTAATATATATATATATATAATAGCACACTTATGGGGGAAAGGCAGTAATTCATGTTCAGCAATTCTAAACACAGAAAGAAAAAAAAAAGAAATCATGCAATCATGTTTTGTATAATCGTAACTGATTAAATCGAACAAATAAATACTGTAATTTTATATGAGAGAAAGTACAGGATAGATTCCTTTCTCACATACTTGGAAACATTACAATTCTACTGAGCTTCTACCTGAACAGCACACATGCTGCAGATTCAATGAGGATCAGGTTCTTCCAGCAATACATGGCATGAAAAGTAATCTTAACCTAAAGCCCAATGTAGATTTAAAAATTAATACTTCGGGATTCTTACCACCCTTGTTATAGGAACTCTTAAAGCTTTTGAAAGATCCTACAAACTTCACGTTTTCTGGATTTTCATTTGTCTTAAACTTTAAAAATTAAGAGGCAAACTTGGAAATCAGCAACCATAGTATCAATAACCAGAAGAAAAAGAAAAACAATCCCAAAACCCAAACCCTGTAGTTTTGCCTTATGATGCAATTAAAAAGCAGGAAGATTTCACCCCAGGATTCTGCAAACCTGCTTGACTGATGGGTCTTCAGGAGCAGCGATAGATCTCTAGAGGGGATACAGTAAAGATTCCTCCAGAAGGTTCTAACAGATTGCAAAGTGCTTTGCAAGTTATCAGAATAGTCAATATACTCAAAATATTTGCTTACCCAGGACTGCAGAAATCAATAAAAATGTTTACTGAATATGCCACCTATATGAAATTCCATTAAGCCTATACTACATTTACATTTTATATATACACATACTCACATTTACACTGTGCTGAAGCAGTATGGAGTGAACAAAGTAAACAATACTCCATGCTCTAAAGCTTGAGCAAATCCAACATTTTTAATCGATATGGAAATTCAGAAGTTTTTTAATTTTCTGTTCATTTCCATAAGGCTGTGTACTGCAAGTAATTTTAACATGTTCAGACTTCCAGTTTGCCTGATTCCCTACACGAAAAACCAGGAGTAAAACCTCAAATAATAACATGGTTTCATCTCAATATATCAATACTTGCAAGTCTGTATTATTTTATCATCAGGTATCATAAGGTGTTCTATCAGTTAATTTGAGCCACAGACAAATTTGGGTAACAGACTCACTGAACCATTCTGACATGATTCTGTTAACAATCTCTCATTCATTCTGACACAGATGGAATTCCATCACTTCATATGATGACTTCTTTTCCTTTTTTAATCTCATTTAGAGGTTTTTTTGAATTTTATTATTATATTACTCAAATACAAGTTCCAGCCTCAATTATGTGTTGTAAACTGTAACAGTTCAAAATTATTAATCTACAGTTATTTCAGGGAAAACAGAGAATTCATAAGAACTAGATGCAGGTCCCATATTATAAATCCCCTCTATTACTGCAACTTGCAAAGGACTACCTTTACATCAAAGTGATGCAACCACAAAGTATTTCAGTGTATGACAAACAAGGATGATTTCCAAGCTACAACTGAAGATGGTCAATCATTTAACCAATACCAATTCACTATTCCACTTTACAGTCATTGATTGCACAGACCATGAAAGAACTGTCACTGTTTTAATCTTCACAACTGCCCAGAGATTTTTTTTGGGGAAGTTTGATAAGGTTACAATCAAACCCTCAAATATTTGCCTAATACAATGTTTAAAAATGTATAAACACACACATGTATTGCTAGTGATCTTTTTTAAGAACATTTCATTCAAAGACACACAAAACAGTGAAGAAGCACATGGAACAAGGCTGCACACACATCTTTCAGTGTAAGTGCCAGCTGAAACAGTTCTCTGATTCCCTTCCAGCCATTCACTCATTCCCATCATTAAACCACTCCCTCAGGTGTGCTCACAGAGCTTTTGGGGCTGAACCAGAGCAGGGAACTGGTCCACATTAAGGTATTGTTCATTTCCTGGCTAATTGTTTTTATTCTAAGCACATTTACTGTGCTATCTCACAAGGTGACCAAACAACCTTACAGTTTTTCTAGACCTGAACTGAGGGGATGGGTGGATAAGAAGTCACTGGAAAGAAAAGTCAGGATTTCAGCCAAATGAATCTCCCAGAGAACTGCACTCTTAACACAACAGATTTCCTGCAGTGCCCTTCAAAAATGAAGGCCAGCAGATCCCCATTTTGAAAAGGCAGCAGAAAAGATCTCTCAAGCACTTGCAGAACGTAAAAACAGGAAGAAAACAGAATCTGTCCAAGTGGAAGTCAGAGACACAAAATACCATTGAGAGCAGCATTTGGCCATTTCTACAAAAACATAGGCTAACTTTTTAGGAGTAAGATAACCTCAAATTTTCATACTGATGGAAATACAACATATATATTTTTAGTTAAAAACATGTAGAAAGACAGCTGTGCTACAGTTACTCTTACAATCCACAGATGTACAGGGAATTGCTAACAGTTATTTATGTACAATGTAACATGTACATGAGTTTTCCACAGCTGTATTTTCCACAGGTTTATTTTCACACGGAAGAAGTTGAGGGATATTACCCTTCTAACAAACTCTGTTCTGTTTGCAATGAGGGTTATTTAAGTAATACACCAAAACCACATCTGATTAAAAAAAGCTGTTGAGACATGCAAGTAAATGAACTTATTTTAAGGTGCCTTAGCATTACCATATACCCAAATAAACTAAGTAAGACTCAAAAAGCTGTTTGAGAAACCTGGCCCCGTGGAAGGTGTCCCTGCCCATGGCAGGGTGGTTGGAATAAGATGATCTTTAAGGTCCCTAAAACTCAAAGTATTCTGTGATTTTATGATATATTGAATACATGTGGAAATATATTATACATACTGAATTTATTCTTGGTTTTCCCAAATACTTGCTATCCTAAGTAATCCAGACAAGTAGAGTGCACTGTTTATGTGTCTAATATTAAAACAGACAAAATAACTTACAGATGTTATTCATTCTAGTTAACTCCACTTTAAGGCAACCAAAAGAGGTAACACCATAGCAAAACCATATCCAATATGAAATTTTCAGAAGATAGAATGAACATATTTTTTATCAATTAACTGTCCACATGCTTTGCTGCTACATCATAATCATCATCAGTAACACCCTCAACATGTCTCCATTCTATTTTACAGTACTTTTTTTCTACTAGACAATACACAGACCTTATCAAAATAATGTGCAAATAGTTCAAGCTATAAAAATACATTAAGGGCTCTTAATTTACGTTTTTATTGTCTTTAAAAAGCTTCCTAAAGAAATAAAAAGATCAGCCATGGAATGTCAAATCAAAGATAAACAGAAAAAAGTCTCATTTTAAAGCGTTCTTTCTGCCAAATTAAAAAATTAAAAGCAAAAAAACCATGGATTTGTATTCATACCTTAATAAAAATTTTAACCGAAATGTATCAACATGCAAAATACACCGATTTAAAAAATTCTCTTAAAAACAACAAATTAAAAAAATTCTGTGTAAACAAGATTACAAAGAAATCTGCAAAGCCTCACAAAAAAAAAAAAGAAAAAGAAAATATTTCAAATAATGCTTTAGGAATCCCCAGTATAAGAAAAAAGGGCCAGAAAGAGTCACGCAGTGTTTTTCACATACCCGCCTTCTACAGAACCTATGAGGAGATCCTCCCTTAGCCATGGATAACACAAGAAATGAGAAGAGAATCATCCACTTACTCAAAATAGCAGCTGGGCACTTATATTTCACAGATGTAACTGATTTTGCTCTCAACTAACATATATGCTCTTATGTCACTAGTTTAGGTAGCCAGAAATTGCAATTAAATGTATTTTTGAGCAGGAGAATACTCACATTTCTTCCTTCAAGACCTCTCATTACCAACATTTTGATCAAAGCAGTATATAATTTATAAAAAAAGTTGTGATTACTCATTCCAAATGTAAACAATTAATTAAAAACACTATTTTCATCATATAGTCTATTCGGCATAATGACACATGGCATTTTTAGTCCTATAGAGGAAAAGTTTAAATCTATAAATGTCTTTTACTGCTTGGCAAGTAGTTCAGGTTCAAGTTCCCAATTAAAGGCTACCTTCTATTCCACAAAATGGGCTGCAATGTACCAACTCAATTCCCAAAACCTGAAAGTTTTCCCAGGTCCAGATGGGATTTTCAACTTGTTTAAAGATATGCCCATGTTTCTGAATTTGGCTTCTGTAAAAACTTTATCATCACGTATTTACTCAAGTGTTAAACTTAACATGTATCAGCACCTTACAGAGACCATACAACAGTAATTTCTCCTATAACTTCTTAATACCACTGGAATTACTTGAGTGCTGTACACAGTTAATTGCTCCACTTTTCTTAATTCTTCAGTAATATATTAATGTTTAAATAATTTGTGTATAAAAGGGCTATTAAACAGTCAACATTTGTGGTAAGTTCAGACCTAAAATTACACGTTTTCAAACAGAAAGTAACAGCAAACATTTAACTTACTACAAGATAAATTTTCACTTCAGTAGATTAGAAATGGAAGTGTAAAATGCCTTACCCTTTGTTCCAGAGCTGACTGAGTCTGTTGTCTTAAAAGAGTTTTAAATGGCCCCCCTTCTTTTCCAGCACTCCCACTGCCCATTCCTGAAGAGTATCAGGACAAATGACATTCAAAGAAACATATATTATAATTCGTAATCAAAGGGTGATTTCAAAATAGATAAAATTGAGTCACTGAAAACAGTCAAATTATCCCCATAATTTTAAATTTTAAGAAAAAAAAAAAATGAGCATCAACATTTAATTTTGGTTTGGGGGTTGTTCTAGGTTTTCATTTTCACACAACTAGCAATGATGTTACAATATTTGGACAAACCTCCCCGATATAAGATTCTTTCTGCTGTCAACCTGAATTAAAATTAACTTTAAAATATAAAAACTTTAAGATGTGGATTTAAAATTCTTTCCTGTAACATATAACTTTTTAAAGTTTTCTTGTTATGACTTTTTACCTATGATTTAAATATAGATCTACTTTTCACATAAAGTTTTTACATAATCAGATTTTATGCCCTTTTCAAATACAGTATCTCTGTCAGACTACTCTATAGTTATGTATCTCTCACTAATATTATTACAATATTTTTATTTAATAGAAATAATAAAAATCTGGTTTTCAGAGAGTTTCATGTAATTAAACCACCTTTCTTAACTACTAGTAGGAGACTGTACACGTAATTACAGCAGCAGTTACATAATGCATGATTAGGAACAAGAAGAGAATACAAAGGCAATGCACATCTCTTGATTTGAAATATAAACTCTGAAAAAAAGTACAAATTATTTTACACTATGAAATACTCATCTGATTCATTCAAATAAACTAAGGGCTACTACTCAGCATTTAAAACCACACTTATTTGATTACTATATTTGCACACACATAACCTGCACATTATCTGTAAATGAACATGAGATAAACTCCAATTTTGCATAATATGATAATTCTCTCTTTCCTTCTTTCAGATTTTTACCTCCAGCCTTACCCCCTAACCACAGGAGTTTTTCTGCAGAGAAAGTTGATTAGATTCATTAACATCTTTGCTGTTGAATTATTTGCTATCAAGGACCTGTCCCCTTAACAGAGCATGTTGAGATGCAGGTTATGTGTCTGACAGTAAATTATGGGCTCTGTGGTTAAAAATCACTAAAGTAAACACACACCAAGATTGTGTTTATCCTAAAGTAAACACAATGCTAGTGAATCAGATTTTCTTGATAATATTTCATGCCTAAAAACACATTATCATCACTATCCCTTGTATCTAAAGCCATCAGGGCTAACATGACCAAGCAAAAATAAGCCCCTAAGTAGTAGAGGAAAGCAGAGCATAAAGAACAAAAAGGTGTCAGGAGCAGGATGAAATACAAACACCACAGTGCAAACAGTTAGAAATGAAGCCAAGATTTTCTTTTACAGAATTTGTAACTAATTCAACATAATAATTCCTTGCTACTTTCCTTTTTCTTCTGATCAAGCATCTGATAAAGATGAACAAGACTGTAAATATACATCGAAGTGCAGTTATTTGTTTTAACCAAAGACTGGGAGATCTAGAAATAATATCAGACTTAATAATGTATGTAAATTCATTCCTAAATTCATTCATTCATTTTCAAGAGTTATGAGGCTATCATTACCATATAATTAGATATGAAAACACTACAATTTTCAATGAGTATTTTTAGCTGTTCTTGGATAAGGAAACAAAAATATTAGTATCTGTATAGTCCCATTAAACAAGATTAAATAGCTTTTACTATGTGGCATTGATTCTAAACATCATTGTCAGGGACTATACAATATTAAATACAGACAAACATGGCATAAATACTACACATGAAACAAACTCAAAAAATACAAACTAACCAAAAGAGTTTCTACAAAAAAAAGCAGTAGTATCAACTATTTAATTGAAATCTATGAAAATAATCCATGTCAGTGAAATGAAAAAGTGGGCAGTAAAAATAAAAAACATGGGCTTTGTTTAAAAGGTTAAATTAAAAAGCAGAGTTGGTAGCCATCTGATAACCATTATTTCAACAAGTTATGAATGAATTAATGAACAAGTGCAATGAGTATTTGCTCCATGCAAAATGCAGGAACAGCAAAGTGAAGAGAATGCGTGGGATTACAAATAAAGTAAATTATTTCAGTCCAATTACCAAAGGATATTTTGCAAGGGTAAAGAAGAAATTCTGTAGCATAAATGACATTGTTTCAAATCCTCTAAGAAGTTCTGAAGGTGTTTCAAGCTTCTGGGGCAGAGGTGAGAGATGGAATGAATAGTCATGTAGCCAGCAGTTTTCAGAGGCTAACTGAGCAAACCCAGGGTTATAGAAGCATCTCTGTGTTAATCAAATAACAACAACATTTCCTTAAAAGTTTGTTTAAAAGGCCATAATAGATAGATCCTACCAGAAGCAGCCAGAAGCAGCTCTTCAGTGAAAGAAACACTTTTCCTCAGAACAACTGGGCTGACATGGCTAGAGTGTAGAGGTTTAATGCTAGACCCCGAGAGGAGGAGACGGGACTTTTTAAGATGTGGGGAATCACAAGAGAGTGTAGGGGAGCTGGGAAACAGGAAAATCCTAGGTCCCTGTGGGGAAGGTGCTGTGGAGGAAAGTAATAGAGACAAAGATGTAGATTCAGAAGATGACTAAAGAAACGGACAAAAGAAATCAAAATGAAGCATTTTTGTTTTCTCTAAATGAATCAACACTTACTGCAAATTATTTCTCGACATACAAAGAAATGGAATGACAATACAGCTCCACAACGTGCATGAGAAGCATGTTTTAAAAAATCATGACCTAATTAACTTTATGTTGAAATTAATTTTTTAGAGACATAGTAATTTAACATTATCTTAAATGTCAAACAAAATTTGATAGCAAATAGTATGGAGTAAAACCCAAATAATAGAGTCTTTGCACACACAATCTGATTACTTTCGTTATCTCAGTAGAAAACGTTACTTTCCAAAGAGGTAATGGATTTGTTTTATGATTTTCTAGAGTAATAGATCTTGTAGAATTCTAAGTTCCCACCAAGAAAAGGAGTTCCTACCTTCTCCATTTCCTCCAAACATATGCTATGGCATATCAAAATGTATTATCTGATTAAAATACATCATGCTTTTTGTCAGCCTGATTCTGTTCATTTGCAGTGGCATAAAATATATCCCTACTCCCAGAAGTCTAACTTCAAACCCAAACAAGCTTTCTCAGCAAATGTATTTATGGACCAGAATGGATAACACAAGCACAATTGTATTCCACAGAAGATGTCAAGGTAACATTCTCCAGATTTGGAGCTATTGAAAACTAGATGTTTAAGCAGATCCAAGTTTAAACCTCCAGTGTTTTGTTACTCATACTGTGAAATTGTGGTATCTGCACTGTTTCTCCAGGTTACTCTCCATCTCAGACACGTCAGCACACTAACCACCTGACTGAGAAATAAAGAATAACATAATACACTGCAGAAATAGCAGAAAATACTTTGTTTTTCACATCAGCCAATCTGAGTAATGGGCCCCTCGAATTTGCTAATGGTTGATGTGTCACATGAGAAGTCTGCATTTCTTTAACTTTGTTTAACCCCTAAGATCACCAACTTACACAATGAAATATTTCAACTTGGTAATAGACTTGGGAAATGAAAACAGAGGTCTAAACATATACAGTAATTGTTAAGAACAACATACTGAATTTAGTATGTTATGGAAGTGTCTTCTGCACATCATCAAATTTTGGGTAAAAGGTAAACCAAATTACTCATGAGATATTGCCCTTTTAATCTATTAAGGTTCAAAATCGAGTTTGTCATAAGATACAGAAGGTTTAAATGTAACCAGCAAATCCTCTTTGGATAAGTTTCAGTAGCAGAGTTAAGAGCTGCCAAAAAGACAGTGCTAATAAGCAAAACTATGCCCACAGTTTGCTTTAATACTAGAATCATAGCTAAAAATTATCTTTACACACTTGAAAAATCCCTACAAGTAAGAGGCACCAAGTACACAATCTGTTTCAGTTCTGAATGAACTGACTAAAGACAACAGGGTTTATCCACCTACATAATATTGCCAGGAAATATTTAAGGCTGCTGCTTTAAAACCTGAACACATTCACAGTGAGTTGCCACATGCCTAAATTCAGAACACTTACATCTATAAAGATGACCACCTATGTTACATTTAAATCCTTTACATGACATGATCTTTACCATGGAAAATCTGATCAAAAGAAACAGGTTTTCAAATATTCAGTAAACCAAGCACATGAATTTGGGGTGCTCCTAAGTAATAAGCATCTAGTTATATCTGTAGATCCTTTAAATGAGTAAACACCATAGGTTACCCACAGGACAGCCATCCTTTAAAAAAGACAAGAAAATAAAGTGTGCTTTCTTCTGCTTGTTTGTTTTAAAAATGGGACAGAGAAGACAAGACTAAAAAAAAAAAAAAAAAAACCAGCTTCCTAACAGGGAATATTTTTAACATATCTAGGGAATAAACTGCATAAAATATTTAATACAACTCCATTTGAATGCAATATTCAATTTATCTGCTAGAAAAAAATCTTGAAAGGAGTGCTATCAAGTAAAGCTGAATAAACTATTTTAACATGCTTTAAAATTGTCTAATTAGATGGAGCCAAGAATGTTCTGAGCTTCAAATACTACAATTTAAAACATCATTTAAAAACTAACCACACTTCTGTAAACAATTCTGAAAATACTTTGCCCTATGGTACCAAAACTCAGGGCACTGGTCACATAATGAAGAATAAACAGACAATAATTCTCTGAGTTGTGCTGACATTATTACTGACATGATTCTAACCACAGACTTAAAAATAAGGAGGGAGAAAACAACAAGTTGAAAAAATTATGATAAAGCAAGAGAGAAAGAAAAGTGCTTTTTGAAGATGGCTGGATTACCTCTAATGTAATTTAAGTTAATTTGAAAATGTATAGTGTGTATGTAAAGCTATTTCCATATATCAAGAGAATAAAAAGACAGTGGCTGCTACACTTCATGTATTGCATTTGCAAAAGGGAGTTAAAAATTAGATAAATGTATGCAGTAAACTTAGAGCACAACACAGTAGGCCTGAAGGCTACATAGTTTTAGTAACACCATCCTTAACATATTGAGGCGAGAAACACACTCCCATGATCTGTGATATGAAATGGAGGAAATAAGAAAAAGGCAATTACTTAGGACTCCCTTAATGCTTTGAGATGTTTTATTTTGTCTTGAATACAGGTGTGGTACAAAAGTCATTTTCAGGTTATCCAGGACAGTGGAAATACAGGCAGGATTGAAATTTTGACCCTACAGAAACCTTTTTGAGCTTGAGGTGTGCTATGTGAGGTCTCCAATTTTCACATCATTTTGATAACTTAAATGCCAAAAAGCAAAAAGGGGTTGAATGAAAATATAAAAAGAGAAACACAACTTAAACAAAAAGTGGGTGGAAGCGCCTTACCAGTTTTGGGTGTCAAACTCAAATCTGTGTCAGAAGAAGAGGACTGTCGACTGTAGGACTTGGAAGGTGAAAAGGAATAGGTTTGGTTTTTCAGAGGGGTGGAGGGTCCTGATGAATGAGTATTGGGATTGGGATCTTCATTGAAAGGAATCCTGCCAGAAGAAGGTGGAAACATATTCAGTAATCCTGTGCCAAAGGACCTGGCTGACAGCAGCATGATCCAAACACCAGGATGGGACTGGGGCAGGGCCAGAAGCTATTCCTTAGATGCGAGACTGGGAATGAGGCCAGAGGCAAAGAAATGCTGTTTTACCTTCTCAGCATCCTACAGAGAGATGCTCATCATCTACAATGAAACAATTAAGCCAAATGAAAGGCATGAGATGTGACCAAAAAAAAAAAATATATATGCAAAAGAAAAAAACTGAAAAGTTTATGGCTTAAAAATCTGTCAAATGCACAATGCTTTGAGTTAGTTTAATAAAGAAAAAAATATTTCAAATTATAGTTGTGTTTATACATATTTATACACTTATGTGTATACACATATGCATTTGAAGCTAAAAAAAAAAAAAAAAAAAGATATGTTTCCTTATCCTATAGCATCAGCAGCATGCCACAGCTAAAAACAGAGGAAAGAGGAGAATCTTTATGGGAACAACTCTATTGACAAACAGTTTACTTATGCACAGCTTGACTTACCTGCTCCCTAAAACCATCTCTTCCACAAATGGCACAAACCCTTCCTAGAACCATTTTAAAACCTACTGTATCTGAATTATGTTTGAAAGTAATTATGAGCTCAAATCAATGTTTCCCAGATACATCACCTTATTTTTTACCTAATTTCACAGGAAGCAAGAGCATGTTAAAGTGAAGAGCGTGGCTTTGTGGAAGAGACTCTGAGGCATCTCCAAGAAACTATTCTGCCTTTGTTTGAGCAGCTGCACCCTGGGTGCTTCTTCCCTGATAACAGAAGGTGCGTCCATGAGGAAATGAGGGAGGAAAGACGGGTGGTACCTGCCTACACTGCCTGCCTGCCTGCCCTTTGGGACCACTGTGCCTGTGGGCTGCCTCTCCCCAGCTCTGGAGTGTGAGCAGTCTCGTACCAGTGTAGATGAGAGTGGGAACAGACACAGAGAAGTTCTGAGTAAGTCGTGAGCCAGTAGCAGTGTGAATTGGGCTGTTGTGAGTCGAGCGGCATCCATGGCTTGGCGGATGAACCAGCGGAGACCTGAGAGAGTTTGCAGCCAAGGTGGAAGAAAAGAAAACAATACATACAAACAGGTTGCAAAGTTATGTTATCAATGATTTCAGGGAAGTTTAGCTAGAGGAGATCTCTTACTCTAAGCAGACTCTAAGAATTTCAATTCCTAGCATGCAAGAGTCCAGATGAAATAAAAGGAGGGAAAGGAACAGCTTAAGCACTTGCTTGTGACTACATCATTGATTCTTTGGCAACTGGCCATAAAGTTAGTAAAGCCAAGAATAAGAAGAATCAAATTAGTTGATTTTGCTGCCTTAGAGAAACATTCCCATTTTTTGAACTGAGACAATATCCATCACCAAGCTGAACATGGGTAATTTGGGAGGTGGAATTTCCACATTTAGCTGCAGAGTGAAAGCCACTGGTTTATTTATGGACGCTTTTTAAGTCGATAATTACCAGGTCTACCTTTTTTGTTTTTAAACATGCTGTTGTTCTATGCTGCACTGTATCCAGAAGTTCTTTTAAAGGCAATTTTTTAAAATCAAGACAAGTCAAACAAGCTATGCTGTGAAATAGAAACCACTAATTTTTAAAAGTCAGTTCATATTTTGCAATATTTTGCAGAGCAATTGATGCCTGCACAACAAAAATGCCTCATCTCTATTGCAGTGACACAACAGTTCAAGTTAATGAAAATGGCTACTTCAATTAATACATCTAGAAATAGACTATATGTAATACACTTCTTGGTGCAGTTTTTTCCTTCCTGGATTGCTCTACCAAACAGAAAATAACTACAATATCCAAGCAAAAAAGTAGCAACAGTTTGAAGAAGACTGCAAGTATATTTCTAATAATTTCTATCAATATCAAAATATTGCATTCAAACTGTTTGGTGCCCCAGTGCATATGACAAAAATCACAAAATTCTACTTCTCATCATATAAAGATTTCTCTGTAAGTTCACTGTCTACCTGTTTTGCCACAGTCCTACTTGTTTCACAACAGTAAAAAGCAAAGCACACAATAAAAGATGAGACCTCTTTGGGGTCATTGTCTAAATCACTGACAGAACCATCAGAATTCAAAATTTATCTTCTCTTATATGCTCAAAAAGATTTAACTTGAACCAAAGGTATATTTGTGAGAGGCCCTGACAAAAATGTTCATTGCACAAACACAGTGTCAAAGCAGAACTAATTATAGTTAAACTGGTGCATTACAAGCCAAGGATATGTAGTACTATTGCTACATAAACTCAGAGAAAGCCAACTTAAGTAAGAATTACCACTCCAGCTTCTACTGAAATAACAAGTCATCCAACCTAAAACATTTCAGAATTGTGGAATATAAAACTGGGTTGCAGACAAATAAAACTACAAAAGAAAAACAAATTCTGGGAAAAAAGAAATCACACCGGTTATGAAAAACTGAATGAGTATGAAAAGAAGAGAGGTGAAACTTGTTTCCCTACAAGCTACTAATCCATACTTACTCCTTCATTTCTTTGGATGGGGAGTTACATGCAGGTAAAAATGCTGATGTGTTACTTAATTTATCCAACGTGCAGGCTGTTCCTATGGCTCTCACTACGAGTCCAGACTCTCCCTCCAAATCAAAACACTGCAAATAACCAACAACAGCATTTCCTCTCATTTCAAGCACCTTCAAGCCAATCTTCCTTTGCAATTCACCTACAAAACAAAAGGTAAAGAATTCATAATTGCAGTGAACGACTTCTATTCTCTTTTGTGGTCTTTGACCTCTGCTTTTGGAGTGCCAACCAAGTCAGTAGAACAGGCAGTAAAACCAATCCTACACAGCTAAGCCAAGGAGCCACTCACAACTTCTGCCTCCTATAACACTGTGTGACACCAACGGCTTAAATAGCTTTTTGCTTTTTTCTCCAAATCCATTCTGATTGCCAAAACAACATGTTATTTCAGAGGTTTTTTTCCACTAGTCTTTATTTTCAGTAGGTTTTCTTTCCTTTTTTCTACTTATTCAGAGAGAGAGAGGTGTCAAGAAGTGTTCTGGAACTCACATAAGTTTCTAAATATTTCATATAGTTCAAGACAATGCAACATCTTCGAAATCTACATGAACAGGCATCTATAATTTCTTCACTTACCAATTTATTTAAGCATATTTCAAGTTAATTCATACTTTTTGCCACTCTACTGCAAACGAAAGACTACCACATCTATTAGCTGCTCACAAGGGCTGAAAGACTGTGACTATAATAAACTGGTCTGCCATTGATGCTTATTTAGGAGGATATCATAAAAAAATTAATTGATCTATGTAGTTGGATTGCCCTGGTACTAACTAAGGTGGAAAACATCATCTCTCTTCTTATGAAAGATTTCCAAAATCCTCTTTTAACAAACTGAAAAATCCACACTGTCACAAAGGATGGCCTAACAGTCCTAATGTCACTGCTGCTGAGAAATCAAGTGGAATGAAATGGTCATAGAATCATAAAATCTCCTGCGCTGGAAGGGACCCACAAGGAACACCTAAGTCCAACTCCCAGCTCTGGTTTCTATTGCTTTCTGGAAGTTTGATTCTAAAATTACCAGCACAGGTTACTACCTTAAACTTCTTAAGTGAAATCATGCCTGTACCTGTCTTGAAAAGTTCTAAGGTTGAGATAGAGTACGAAAGTTTCTTTTTAACATAACACATAATATGACAGATCTGTGAAACAGCTTGGCTCACTCTCAGAATTCACAGATTTCTTCAAGATTCTTTATGTGTGACCACCAATAACAGTATTGCAATATCACACATTTTATTACATAAGATGAAACAGTATTGCTGTGAGTTCTTTTGTGTTTTTATCCTCTGATCTATTGCCATGAATAAAATCTAGCAGAATACTTTATCCACCTGCACTACTTATGCACGGCAAGAAATACGCAAATGTGAATTCTGTAAACTAATATGAGGGCTATATTAAAAAAGCATCTCCATGTTAGTTATGACAACAGTTTATTTCACTTTTTCCCTCACAATGTGCTGGCCTTCCCAAAGAAGGTACTAACATCTCCATAATCTTTTATGTTGCACTACTTACTGAGGATCTCAAGGACACCTTCCACTATCCCAGGTTGCTCAGAGCCCCATCCCACCCGGCCTTGAACTCCTCCAGGAATGGGGCAGCCACACCTTCTCTGGGCAACCTGTGCCAGGGCCTCAGCACCCTCACAGGGAAGAATTTCTTCCCAATATCCCATCTAAACCTGCTGTCAGTTCGAAGCCATTCCCCTTGTCCTGTCACTCCACGCCCTTGCAAATAATCCGTCTCCATTTTTCTTCTAGCTCCTTTCACGCACTGGAAGGCCACAATGAGGTCACCCCAAAGCCTTCTCTTCCCCAGGCTGAATAATCCCAATTCTCTCAGCCTTTCTTCACAGGAGATGCTTGAGAAACAATGAACCAAGCCTGACTTCAAAGAGAGGGGATGAGTAACATAAGTATTGATGCATACTGTATCTGAGATAGTAATTGTTCACATACTTCAAAACAGTTCAAAAAGGGTGAAGTTCATTATTTTAATTAGTTGAGTCAAAATTCTAGTGATACTCCTCATATGGGTTAAGAACATCTTCAAAAAAGTTTCACAGGTTTCTTTCTAAAAGCAACCAAAAAATTAGGCAGCAGCATGGCCTCAACAGAAAGGGAAAAAAAAGAAAATCAGTCACACTGCCCATCAGTTAGAAAAACATAATTCTCAGAAACAGAAGACACTGTGAACTGAAAAAAATCAACATAATTAACAAAACTCATATGCAATCTTAAACAAGGCACTTATTTAAATCCTGAACATTTTCAGAAGCAGCAATAACCATTACAGACCACATGTTTAATACCTGACATGAGTGAAATGAGTCTTTGCCGAGCCTCATTCGATGCCCTGGGAGTACGGATTCTGTCTATCCACTGGTACTCTGGGTCCTCATTAACTACAAGTTCTTCCACAAATCCATGAATTATTACTGCTCTGTAACACTTAGGAATAGATGTAGCTGTTAAAAAATATATACATAAAAGATGTAAGACATAGGTCTATGAGCCAAGAATGGCAAGAAAAACGTAAAATTACACATAAAAATGATTCCAGAAAGTTTTCCAGACAATTTTCTGTGAAAATTTGGACATACCCAAGCAGTTTTACTCATGAGATCATGGAACCCTGACAAGGTAACTGTCCAGTGTACCAGTTACAGTATGTACCAATATGAAACCTTTACATTTTGTGCCTCTTTAAAAGGATATGGACTTAAAATAACACCACGTGTGTATGCATAGACACTGAAATGCAACTAATGGAGATTAAAAAATCCCATCAGTTATTTACATTGTTTTGAGATATGAACAGTAAAAATGTGTTAAAAAAGAAAAGCAAACTAAACAATTCTATGCATTTTGCTTCAACATTATCTCCACTCGGTTTATGCAATGAGCTGGTAAGAGAAGGGAGACCAACAGAAGAAGCAAAGAAAGGAAAGGAGGAAAAAGGTTTTTTGTTCAAATAAACTTTTTTCCTCGACTTACTGCAAAAAAATTTGACTCCACAGGACGACTGCCTAAATCTGTTTAAATCATTGAAGAGATCTACTTTCACCACCACATTGATCTCCCCACGTATACCTATCAATAAAAAAACATGAAATAAAAGAAGTTATAACAATATAACTGTATCAATACAAAAATAGACCTATAAATTATTTCCTGTTATTAGTAAATAATGCCAGAGGAGCAGGAAGCCATATCCCTGCCTCTCAGACACTGACTCAGAAGAAGTTTTTAGTTCTGCCAAGCCTTTGAGGCTGAAGCAATGAAAGCAACACTCCTCAAATGCCAATCTGCACCAAACAGGACTTTATAAGAAAGATAGGACTGGGGAAAGAGAAGCCATCAGCCTCTTGATGCTGCAGTGGCCTCTGCTGCAGGGTGCTCTCTCTGCTGAACTTCCTTCCTGAAACAATTTCAAAATTGCAGTAAAGCTTCTCTCTGAAGTTTAGCCCAAAGAGGAAGATTTATGGTTCTTTCTAGAACCACAAAGTGGCACAGGAAGTGTTTGCAAAATACTTTAACTGTGACAAGAAATATATAAAAAATAAGGTATTATAGACCTTTTAGACAAAGCTTAATTTTCAACTACGACCAAACCTTACTAGAAATGGAATATTTTATAACACACATTCCTTTTTGACTTCTCTACTTTCCTGTTCTGAGCTTTTTCTTCTTTTTCCCCACCCAGTACAAAATCATTTCACATATTATAGGTTCTGACATATTGAGGACTAAACTTCTTGATGAGTCTGATCTCTAGTGTCTTCAGAAGCCTTTATCACAACCGTACATGACATTCAAAGAACAGCACTGGATTTGTTGTTCAACTCAGATATTACTGCAGTAAAATCAGCCACATCTCCCTTCCAAAATGCCAACAGAAAGAAGCCTTCAGTTACTATAACAGGAAATGACTCAGGGTTATATATTTTCACAAATAATCATGTTGAGGTGAAAGAAAAATATTTCAAATTTATGAACATTGTATTCATTATTTTTTAAGGAAGCATCAACTAATGTTTGCCAAGAGTCAAGATAATTGGAATCTAGTGCTATGACCATGAAAATACAAGAATTCCAATTTTACTGAAATAGAAAAAAGCTGTGAAATACCAACATTACCTGGAAAAATATAGAGAAATCTAACTCTCTCTTCCCTACCAGCTGTGCACATCCTGAAACAAGTGTTTGCATAATTTAGCTCCAGAAGAAAATGCATGATAGGAAAATGTGTGATAGGAAAATGTGTGATAGGATAAAAAGGTAATTAAAAAACCACATGCAATATTTCTCGATATTTCTGTTCACTATAACTGGTTTAGATGCAAAAAATACTTTGCATCAGTTACGATGTGCTCATCTGGTAAACACCATTAATTATTTCCCAACAATGGTTTATAATTAGCTTTTAACATTGTTAGGTCATTTAATTCACCCTGAATAATGAACGAGGGGGATAATGGCAACCACAGAGATGTTCTGCACTAAGGTATTCAATCAGCAAGTTAATTGCTCTAAACTGACATTGGCTCTCTGAGACAAAAGCTGTTTCATTAAAATCAAAAGCAAAAATATCATTAACTTCATTTTCCCATACCTTCAAGACATTCTGATGAAATCCACCTAGCACTGAGAGCACTTACTGCAGGGAAAAGGAATTTCATCCTGTTGAAGGTATCTCACATCCTGTCCCTTCATCTCAATTGAAGTTTATCCCAAATTCCAGGAAGGCACACCCCAAGTAACTCCAGCAAAGTTACATTCATTTAGTAAACACGTGGTAATTGGACAAACATGTCTGAGTCTTTTTTTTTTTTTAAATCAGAATTTTGCAGTAGCTAGTGAAGATTTTTTTCCCACTTGTCACAAGTCCTATGGAAGGCATTCTGCCAAGCACTCGTCTGAACTCCGATGCCAGAAATTTTCTCATGCCAGAAAATAATGGAAAAACAAAAAAAAAGCCAGGAAAGTAGCTTTCCAACTCCAAAGATCAAATTATTACAAATTTCTGAAGACAGCTTACAAGATTATAAGCAGATTACATTTCAAACAAGACTGTTTTAAATTAGCAAATCTTACCATGAATGGTATCATAAATTGGAAACCACCCTGAAATAACCGTGGCTGCTTCACTATAGAGCAGAGGATCAATATCTATGTACACTTTGCCAATGGCATCATTGGCACTGTACGTATCATGATCAAGAACAGTGATCTGGAGAGGCTCATCTTGGAGCTCTTCATCATCTACCTGGAAAACAAATATTAACATGGAATCTGAGTATTTAAAAATGTGCAGGGAAACACTGCTGAGAAACAAACACAGAAGAGAAGAGAGTTAATGATGAACAGCAACCTGACACACATAAATCTGTAATTTCAGTTTCCTGAAGCTAAACAACACATTCACTTATTTTGATTTTATCCTTCAGAGACTGGTGAGACCCTGGAAACAGAGCTATCACTGGGGGAAGAACAGAAAAGCAAGATTACAGTAATTATTCATTTTAAAATTCCACAATGTTTTAAGTCACACTTCCTAGATTGTCCACCCAGCTCCATAATACATACTGATAAATTTAAAAAAAAAAAGAAAAAAAAAAGAAAATTTAAGATAAAATATCTCAGAGGACTATTATACTCTGAAGTTGAGATTATAGTGTTCTCATCACTGGTCAGTGGCTTAAAAGGAGATATTTTACACAGCCCGCAGTAAAAATTCATCAATTCTACGTATGCAATTTCCTAAACAAAAGCAATAATCCATCTACAGATAACTCAACTATTTTCCTTTAGAACTAAGACAGACATTTCCTAACTTTTTGGGTTGAATGTCACAAACCAAGAATTAAGTTTGCTAACTGCAATGGGATGACTCATGTAACTATTTGCAGAATTGTGATATTGCCTTAGAACACAGTGAATGAATGAGAACTACACATTCAAGTGTCTTAGTAATTAATTTATTCTAAACATCAGCCTCATTTTTTAAATAGTAAAAAAATGTAGTAACCAAAAAGGAATGTGTAAACACTTGTTCAGGGCATAATGTCAAAGGACATCAACAAATTAGATCCTGGAAAGCAATAGGCAATTACAGGAAAATGCTGAGTGCCCTCATTATTACATAAGGAAATGGGAAGATAAAGTGTCCAATAATTGCTGTCCAAGCTCTTTATTTTGTAATCTTTGCATAGGAATTTTCCATTTTCTCCTTTGAACAGAGCATTATCTTTGCAACCAAATGCAAGACTTCAAATACCAATTAACTTTCCTAGCTCAAAACTAAAAAAACTCCACAAGAATACCTGTACTTTCACATATATGTATTTATTTATACATACTTGTACTGGTAACTGTACTGAAAAAGCCTAATCCCTGCTACATTCCCCCCACCTTCACTGCAGTATTCTCTTTTCTAGTAGAACGTTTAAGTTGAATCCAACCTGGCAAGCTTTTATCTTCACAAACACTCCTAAAAAGCCAATGACACGCCCTCAGCAAATAAAGTCTGACTGGAGCTGGGTTTGCTGAAAAGGCTTTGTTGTGTATTTAAACACAAATACACTTCAGTGCTCAAAACTCATTTTCTGCCTGAAATGCAATTATTTCATTAAGGGCAGCTAAACCAGAGTGTCTATACAGTTACAGGCAAACTCTTAAAAAATACTTACTTCAAATTTGAACCACTCAGAATTCCACTGAGGATTAAGTGATTTGGGATACACATCTGTCTTAAATGTTGTATTTCCAAATTTCACCTAAAAATACAAACATTCAACTCTCAATTACAAATAATAAAGAAATTTTGAAACTCATGAAATTGACATATGCAAATAATTTCAAACACATATTTCAAGAAGTCATTTTCTTTTCACTGAGAGTGGCTTTTAAAATCAATTTCCATATATCAGTATCCATGTATCAATGACATTTCCCATCAATCTCTCTCTCATACTATCATACTACTAAAATTGTTTCTTTTCTTCCTCAGTCATTGGAGAGGCAAAAATATCACTTATATTGGCTATTCAAAGTCACTTGGCGTACTCTCCTTGCCTTCTATAAGGAAAAATACTAAAAATATGGATCGTTTATGTCCTATTACTCTTCTCTCTAGGATTTCTCAATCAGCTTCATAGACAATTGATAAAATAAATATAAAAACAAAATGGATTTGAGAAATATAGAGAGAGGACTACTAAAAATTAAATATATTCCATACTTTCATTGCTTATTGCACCTTCAACCACATAATAACCTATTTCAGTAGTACCCATATGGTCTCCACGGGCATCTACTTCAGGCTAAGCCCATTTGGGTTTTGTGGGGGTTTCTCTTTTTTTTTTTTTTAAAGTGAAACTGAATTTCTGTGATGCTCCATAGATCAGGAAACCACACAGCACCATGTAAGAGCCTTTATTTCACTACAGCTTTCATCCCAAACCATTCACAAACACTTGCAGTTCTTTGAATGCTGCCTCTCAAAAAAATGAGCACTTCACCTCACACCAAGTATCTGACGGTGCTTACAAATACTCCAAGTTACATTTTTAAATTTATTCAGGATTCTGAAGGAAAATAATGAGCATGCTGATAGAAAAGAAATGCTGGAGTTAGAGGTGTGTAGATTTTGACAGCTGTTATCTTTTAAAAGTCTGAATGCATTTTGGAGACTAAATTTAAGCCTGGATTTGAGAACTGTATAGTAATTCTTTTAAAACGCCTTTGCTCAAGACAGTATTAAGTAATCACTTTGTATATTTCAATAATACAGTGACTATTTTGCACAGGTGCATAAAGAGATTTTGCACTTGCTTAAGTACAATAAAGTCATGTTAGTACAATAAAGTAATGTTAGCACTGGCTGTAAGGCAGCTACCAGTTAAATACCAGTTCTGACTCCAGAAGCTGCCAGGATGCAACAGTCCTGAGCTCCACCCAACCTATTTTAAGGTGTTATCTTGGGAGTAAATCAGTTCCCTCAGAGCTCCAGGCAGTTATAACTGAATTTCCCCAGTACTCCGGCTAGTTCACTGAAGCTTGCAGAGATAACCAAACACCACGCTGCTGTCCACCATGCAAAATCAAAAGCACATTTATGGAAGAAACTGTAACAAAATAGTCTGAGCTGGGACAAGGATCATTGTGCTCATGCTGCTCAAGTCCAAGTTTTGCTTAACCGGAGCCAAGTAAGAGCTCTCAAGTCTCTTCTCATTTTCATTTCTAGTTCTAAGTTTATATTGCAATATTTAACAAGGAAATTTAAGGCTAGTAAACAACCAGAACTTTAACATGTGTTTTTTGTTTTTATTTAAGGAAAAACACACTGTAAAGTTTTTCAGAAATCTCACATAGAAAAATAAAACAACAGTTTCAAGCTCAATTTATTTTGAAATAGATCTCACCTGCTGTATTGCCTACTCCACACATGCCAAGGGTAGTTACTCCACACTGTTCCTAAGTAACAATCCTAAAAGCAAGGCCCCCATCTGTGTATTTCTCTAGCCTTATTTGTGCCAAGACACTCATGGAACTGCATGTTAACCCAGCTAAGCAAACTGATCTTGATGAAAATTTTTATTTTCCTTTTTTGCTACGCTAGTATTTTACTATATGAATTTCAAAAATCTACTTTGCGACACGGACAGCATGGTTAGGAGCAAGTAACCCACAGAAGAGGAGAGCTGTTTCTCCTAACCCAGAGTAAAACCAAGCCACATGAAACTCAGTGAACTGTATATCCTAGTCCTGTTTTCCCTCTCTCCTGGTAGCAAGCATCAGAGTTGTTGTAATTTGAAACTGGATTAATAGGCAATCTACAAGAGAAGCTTTTATAAATTAAAACCTGACCAGTGAAACAGCTGACAAAACAGTGAAATGCTAAGTTTCATGTAATAAAATAGAATGATGTACTATTTCAGCTCCACTGAAAAGCTGAAATACATCTTCACTTTATTACCAGCTTACTCTCCCATTAAGCAATGCCTTTAGAGTTTAATGTCAACCAAATTTTTAAGCACCAAATGAAATCAGGACTTATAGACCCCAAATTTATTTTTATATTAATATTATCATATTTTTCAGTGTATAAAGTTCTAGAAGAGCATTCTGTCTTCCTACCTTAATTCTAGTATTGTGCCAACCTCAATCACTATTTGTGGTACACCTCAATCACTATTTGTGGTACAAGACACGCATTTTCATAGCACATCATTTTTAAATAGCTCTGATTTTTCTGAGAGTATGATTCCTGAATCTGTGGAATGCTTCTGAAATGTTCTAAGTCATCCATATTGGAAATAATTAATCAGAAAACATAAGGATCATGTAACAGAAATCATAGAAAGGCTTGTGTTGGAAGGGACCTTAAAGTCCATCTCATTCAAATCCTTCTGGCATGGGCAGGGATGTCACCCATTGGATCACGTTGCTCAGAGCCCCCTCCAACCTGGGCCTTAAGTAATTCCACTTATTTTGCACTTCAACTTATTTTACAATCCCTTCCTGAGAAACATCCTACATATTGCCTGTTAACTATAGGAGTGTAAAGAAGGTTGAAGTTAGATACCGTGGGTGCAATAATGTGATTTAAACACGCAAATAATATGAAATATTTGTTGACTAAAAACCCCCTTTGAAAATATTTTAGTATCTCAAACGTTTTAAATGGAAAGATGGATATTGGCCTTAAAAGTAAAGCCTGTACAACCACTCATACATTCAGCAATAAAACTGATTTAAAGATTATTTTATTAGTTCTCCATCCTCTTTACAACACGTCTGCCTAATCACAGAATCAATCAGTTTGGAAAAGACCTCTGAGATCACAGAGTCCAAGCTATGACCGACCACCACCACAACAACCACACCACGGCACTGAGCGCCGCGTCCAGTCCTTCCTTAAATACCTCAGGGACGGCGCCTCCACCGCCTCCCTGGGCAGCCCGCTACAATGTCTGACCACCCTTTCCATGAACAAATTCCTGCTGATGTCCCACCTAAAGCCGCCCCGGTGCAGCTCAGGGCGCTGTCCCCTCGCCCTGCCTCCGTTCCCGGGAGCACGGAGGCGCGGGACGGGCCCAGCAGGTGCCTCCACCGCGCGGGCCCGGCGCGGCAATCCCGCTCCCCCCGCCACCAACCTCCACGAAGGCGTCGGTCAGGTCGCTGGCACGGTCCATCACCGGCAAATGGCGCCCCGCCACGATCTTGACCTTCAGCTTCCCCGGCATCTTCTTCTTCCTCCCCTCCCCTCCCCTCCTCCTCCCGCGGGCTGCAGGGACAGCGCGACCGCGCCTGTGCCATGGAGCGGCGGGCGCGGCGGCTGCGCATGCGCGGGGCTCCCACGGCCGCCCCGCCCCCGGCCGGCGCGGAGCGGGAAAGGAGTCGCGGGATCAGGGAATTGTTGGGGCTGGAAGGGACCTCTGGAGATCACCCAGTCCGACTCCCTTGCCAAGGCAGGGTCACCCGGAGCAGGAGACACAGAAACGTGTTCAGGTGGGTTTGAAATGTCTCCAGCGAGGGAGATTCCACGCCCTCCCTGGGCAGCTGTTCCAGGGCTCTGCCACCTTTAGTGTAAAGAAGTACTTCCTCATGTTGACATTANCTCTGAGATCACCGAGTCCAAGCTATGACCGACCACCACCACAACAACCACACCACGGCACTGAGCGCCGCGTCCAGTCCTTCCTTAAATACCTCAGGGACGGCGCCTCCACCGCCTCCCTGGGCAGCCCGCTACAATGTCTGACCACCCTTTCCATGAACAAATTCCTGCTGATGTCCCACCTAAAGCCGCCCCGGTGCAGCTCAGGGCGCTGTCCCCTCGCCCTGCCTCCGTTCCCGGGAGCACGGAGGCGCGGGACGGGCCCAGCAGGTGCCTCCACCGCGCGGGCCCGGCGCGGCAATCCCGCTCCCCCCGCCACCAACCTCCACGAAGGCGTCGGTCAGGTCGCTGGCACGGTCCATCACCGGCAAATGGCGCCCCGCCACGATCTTGACCTTCAGCTTCCCCGGCATCTTCTTCTTCCTCCCCTCCCCTCCCCTCCTCCTCCCGCGGGCTGCAGGGACAGCGCGACCGCGCCTGTGCCATGGAGCGGCGGGCGCGGCGGCTGCGCATGCGCGGGGCTCCCACGGCCGCCCCGCCCCCGGCCGGCGCGGAGCGGGAAAGGAGTCGCGGGATCAGGGAATTGTTGGGGCTGGAAGGGACCTCTGGAGATCACCCAGTCCGACTCCCTTGCCAAGGCAGGGTCACCCGGAGCAGGAGACACAGAAACGTGTTCAGGTGGGTTTGAAATGTCTCCAGCGAGGGAGACTCCACGCCCTCCCTGGGCAGCTGTTCCAGGGCTCTGCCACCTTTAGTGTAAAGAAGTACTTCCTCATGTTGACATTAAACTCCTTGTGTTTTATTTTATGGCCACTGCTCCTTATTCTGTCGCTGGGCACCACTGAAAAGAGTCTAGCACCGTCCTCTTGGCACCCATTTGAGATATTTATATGCATTAATGATAGAATGCTTTCAGTCTTCTCCAGAATAAACAGGCCCAGCTCTCACAGTCCCTTCTCATTAGAGATGCTCCATACCTCTCATCATCTTTCTTACCCTCCGCAGCACCCTCTCCAGCAGCTCCTTGTTTTTCTTGCCCTGAGGAGCCCAGACCTGGACACAGCCCTCCAGATGTGGCCTCAGTGGGGCCAGNCAAATTCCTGCTGATGTCCCACCTAAAGCCGCCCCGGTGCAGCTCAGGGCGCTGTCCCCTCGCCCTGCCTCCGTTCCCGGGAGCACGGAGGCGCGGGACGGGCCCAGCAGGTGCCTCCACCGCGCGGGCCCGGCGCGGCAATCCCGCTCCCCCCGCCACCAACCTCCACGAAGGCGTCGGTCAGGTCGCTGGCACGGTCCATCACCGGCAAATGGCGCCCCGCCACGATCTTGACCTTCAGCTTCCCCGGCATCTTCTTCTTCCTCCCCTCCCCTCCCCTCCTCCTCCCGCGGGCTGCAGGGACAGCGCGACCGCGCCTGTGCCATGGAGCGGCGGGCGCGGCGGCTGCGCATGCGCGGGGCTCCCACGGCCGCCCCGCCCCCGGCCGGCGCGGAGCGGGAAAGGAGTCGCGGGATCAGGGAATTGTTGGGGCTGGAAGGGACCTCTGGAGATCACCCAGTCCGACTCCCTTGCCAAGGCAGGGTCACCCGGAGCAGGAGACACAGAAACGTGTTCAGGTGGGTTTGAAATGTCTCCAGCGAGGGAGACTCCACGCCCTCCCTGGGCAGCTGTTCCAGGGCTCTGCCACCTTTAGTGTAAAGAAGTACTTCCTCATGTTGACATTAAACTCCTTGTGTTTTATTTTATGGCCACTGCTCCTTATTCTGTCGCTGGGCACCACTGAAAAGAGTCTAGCACCGTCCTCTTGGCACCCATTTGAGATATTTATATGCATTAATGATAGAATGCTTGCAGTCTTCTCCAGAATAAACAGGCCCAGCTCTCACAGTCCCTTCTCATTAGAGATGCTCCCTACCTCTCATCATCTTTCTTATCCTTCGCAGCACCCTCTCCAGTAGCTCCTTGTTTTTCTTGCCCTGAGGAGCCCAGACCTGGACACAGCCCTCCAGATGTGGCCTCAGTGGGGCCAAGTAGAGGGGGAAGATCACTTTCCCTGACCTGCTAGCCACGCTCCCTGATGCGCCCCAGGATACCACTGGTCTTCCTGGCTGCGAGGACACAGCCGTCTCATGGTCAGCTTGTCACCCACCAGGACTCCCAGGTCCTTCCCCGCAGAGCTGCTCTCCAGCAGGTCACCCCCAACCTGTGCTGGTATTTGAGGTTGTCCCTCCCCAGGTCCGGACCCCAAACCTTATGCCCTTATGGAAGTGCCCCGGTACCGCCCCCGCCAGGCTCCAAGATGGAGCCCGCGGCCTCGGGAAGCCGCTGGTAAAAGTCGAGCGCCGACTCTTCGATGGGTTCCGCGGTGGGCAGCCTGAGTGCCGAGTCATCGATGTCTGGGAGTTGCGGTCCCGGCTGCCGTGGGATGGACCGGGATCGCATCCCGCATCCCGCATCCCGGCTTGTGTCCGCTGGAGTAGCCTCCGGATGCTCTGCCTTCCCGAGAAAGGAGCTGGAGCACCCTTGGGATGCTCTGCCTTCCCAAGGAAGGAGTTGCTCCCATGAATACCAGTTAAAAGGGAGCACAGAGCACACGTGCAACCCCAGACACTCGGTGGGAGTGTCCTGTAAAGCGTTTAAATCCAATACCAACAGCCCCACACCCCCCTCCCCGTGGGTTTGGCTTCGTTTTCTTAATCGAAAGACAAACATTTACAGTATTTGAAGGATTATGGATAGATTAAACGGAATTTAGTTATCAGAAATAGGATTTGATATGGTTCTTGCAGCCAGGTTGTAACTTTCTGATGCCTGAAAAAGCTCTTTGTTTAGGCAGTAGCACTGTGGGAGCTTGGCAAAAAGCAAAGGAGCAGGGCCAGGAGTTGGATCAGGTGTGATCCTACAGGTGGGATTATGGAACCGGGTTGTGTGAGATCCTGTGGGATATGGGTTGTGCTGCTGGTGTGATCAGGAGCAGGAACATAAAAGAACCCTTGTGTTTTGGTTAAGCACTTGCCAGGTGTTGAGCCAAATAGTAGATCTGATGGGATTATTTTCCCTTCTTTCTAATCTTACAAAAAGGCTAGATAATGTTATGGGCTAGAATGTGATACTCCAAACAAACCATATGACTGAAATGCAGCAGTGTGTGGTGTAGGGAATTAAGGTATAGAAGATCTTTGTCTGGCTGTCCTCAGGCTACCTGCAGTTAGTCCCACCAACACAGCACGTTGTCTCTTGGGCTTGTTTGGAAGTTACACTTGGAACAATCCATACTGTTGCTAGTATTCATCATATCCAAATAAATTATAAACAGGCTAAATCCTTGTTTTTAACTCATCCTTGCTTGTTTTTAACTCATCCATCCTTGTTTAAATGGAATACTGTAATGACACTGGCCCAGCAGGAAGGGACCTGGGGGTGCTGGTTGGCAGCAGCTGAACATGAGCCAGCTGGGCCCACATGGGCAAGAGGCCAGTGGCATCCTGACCTGGATCAGGAATAGTTTGGCCAGCTAGATCAGAGCCATGATTGTCCCCCTGTACCTGGCACTGGTGAGGCCTCACCATAAACCTGGTGTTCAGTTTTGGGCCCCTCAGGACAAGAAGGACATTGAAGGGCTGGAGTGTTTCCAGAGAAGGAAACAGCTTGGGAAGGGTCTGGAGCACAAGTCTCATGAGGAGCAGCCGAGGGAGCTGGGGGTGTTTAACCTGGAGAAAAAGAGGCTTAGAGGGGACCTTCTCACTCTCCACAATTCACTGACACAAGGGTGCAGCCAAATGGGGGTCAGGCTCTGCTCCCAGGAAACAAGGGACAGGACAAAAGGAAATGGCCTCAAGCTATATCCAGGGAGGTTCAGGTTGGGCATCAAGNCGGCCGGAACAGCAGGGTGGGCTCACCAGGGGTAGCGAGCAAGAGGTAGCAGAAACTCGGCAGCTGTAGCAGGAACTGCGAGATGTCCCAGCAGGCAGTGGGTGCGTGGCTACAGTGTAGCAAAAAACCCGGAGCAGCGGCAAAGGAGCGGCGGGGGCTGGGGAGCAGCAGCCCGGCTCCCGAACCTGGCTGGGAGAGGCGCCCTTGGAGGGGAAAAGGGCTTGGGGTCCCAGGGTTTTTCCCCTGAGGCACCTGAGAAGATGGTGAAAAGGTCCTTTTTTAGTGAGGCAGGGTGTTACCAAGGTTCCAATGCAGTGGCCGCTCCCACAAGAAGAGCTTCACTCATGGTAGAAGGCAGCAGGGGACAGAACCCAAGCAGTGGTGGTGAAATCTCCCCACAGCGACCGCAGCCTATTTCCCCTCCGAAGCCGAGAGAGCAAGAGAGCAGGGAGCTGTGCCCAGCCCCCTTTTCCCCAGCCCAAATCTCTGGGTATTTCTGCTCCTCCAAGAGAAACCCCCCAGCTAAGAGAGCAACCAGCCGCGCCCTTGCCGTGACAACTTCTGTCTCTCTTAAGTATCAGTCCTTACGGCTTCTCAGCCCTTCTCAGTGACAGATGGGACAAAATTCCATGAGAGAGAGAAACAAAAGGAAAAATCCTAAACCCCAACAGTAGGATAGGTGTGAAGAGCAAAGACCCAGGAAGGAAATCAGAAGCAGAAAACATGCTACTAATGTTAAGGGTTTAGTTTAGACCAGAAATGAGCTTTTCGAGTGAAATCTCCTGATCTCACCTGCTTAAATGTTGTTGTTTTGGCTTGCATAATCAGGCAGTTATGCAGCATATGAACTGAAAAGTGTAAGGTAGCAGTACATCAAATGCATTGTAGGTGTTTTAGGGCATTTGGACAGCAAATTAAGTCAGTTTTAAATAACCCACCAAAACTGCGTGTGGTGTGGATGGCGGGTCCTCAGCAGTGTTTCACCCTAAAAGTGAGGCCATTGATCCACTACACTACTTGTGAATACAACCATTCTTAACTTCCTTGTTACAGTAAAAAAACTACCAGCAGGTGGGACTACAGAAAACCCCAAACATCCCTGTTGTCCATGTTAGATACAGCATTGTTTGGCATTTTTTCATTTCTGGTGCACTGCTTTAGAGCCCAAGATTGAGGGAATGTAAAATAAATTCTGGACTTCAAACAAGTAAAAACAACATACAAGTAAACTTTGTCATGTGTTCTTTATTTCTGACAAAACTTCTGTATATTTGCCACTGTTGCTAACTAGCTTTACGAATGTTGCCTAGTGAACATCTCCCTCTCTCTGAGATTATGAAATATGCATTAATGCAATGCATATTTCTTTCTCGAAAGATTTCTGAGGATCCAGTTTTTTCAATGGAAGATTCTAGTAGTCAAAGGACTAGAAATTAGAAAACACCTATTTTAGAGAGCCAGTTCCAATCTGGTTTTTAGATACTTGGAAAGATGAATTAGATGTGATTTAATGCATTAAGAAACCTGCTTGGTGTATTAGACCTGCCTTGGGGCTGAGGATTTTCTGTACTGGCAGAATGAGACCTGTCTTTCCATAAATTAGCATGTTACTTCACACATTTCCTGCCAATGGCATTCCAGTTCCCTAGGGCCAGCATGGACTTGTGAAAGGTAGCAGGGACTCAGCTGAAAGTATAATCAGACCCCTAGAATTTATAAACTACTTTAGGCTTCCAAAATTGCATTAAATTTCCATTGGTTTTAGGCAAATATAATGGATATACTGGAAACTAAAGCTATAGTATGTACATGCTCAGTAATATGCGTGCCAGAACTCCACAGAAAATATTAAAGGTGTATTTTCATCATAAGGAAAAAAAAAAAGATGTGATAGCTGACTTTGCATTTCACTTTGTTTTTTTGCTGAGTTTTTTCCCTTCTGCTTAGTAGTGCTGTTTTAGTAAGTCATGACAATAGAAGTCCTGTTTCAGCAAGATAATCACTATGATATGCTTAAAGAACAGCACTATCTTACTTGAGCAGGTATTGTTATGCATTAAATGGCACTGTAACTCAACTAAAAAACCAAGAATATTGCTAATTACAATATTAAAGGCATCTCGTGTGAAACAGTGAGTGTCAGAAAAATAGGAGAGTTTTTTGTGGGAGAGTTTGCCACTTAAATGTAATGATCCATGTAATGCTTCTTTTTCGGTTTTAAGTAAGATAGAGAGAGAGTTTGTGATAGACATGCATGTTGAATCTTAATTTGGAAATTGATACTTCAAAGATAAGGTTTTCCTTGTAACTTCAGTCTGCTGACCCATCACATCAGGGTAGGTTTCAATTATATTGGCTTACCAACCTTCAAGATACAGATTAGAAGGTGGTGGTCTAGGTTTTCCTCAGGTTGCAGCAGAACCTGTGATGTGGTGGGCTGTCTCTTATCCACAGGGAAAAGTGCTTTTGGATTATATTGTCTTGAGTTGATTTAAACAGAAATGAATGAAGAATTTTTTGGAGGGGTTTTAGTTTGTTGAAACACAGAAAAAATGCTTTTTATCTCTGGTTCACAGAAGATACTGGCTCTGTTTCTACTGCAGTTACTGTTGACAGGAAAATTAATCCACAAACACCAGAGGTTTATGTCCAAAAAGGAGACAGAGGAGTCCCGTTACTTTATTCGAATAAACTGAGAGGCTGTGGGGCATTCCCCTGAGGTCTCTCAGATTGTTAGAGGACACAGCCTCCTTTTTATCCTAATTTCCCAACCACATTTCCCTCTCTCTTTCCCCATTGGCTGAGGTACTTGAGAGGTACAGCCTCCCCGAATGGCCTAATACAGACCCCCTTCTAATGTAAACCCCCCTTTTTTCTTTTCCTATGGAATTTATGGTTCTTCCCATTGCTTTTTTCATCTCTCAGTGTCTATCTTTGCCTATCAATGGATCCACAGTTTGTTTGTAAAGACAAATCCCTCTCAGTCCTTTCATCAATCAGTGGAATTTCTCCCATTGTTTCTTTTCGCCTCTCAGTATCTAGTTTTTACCTATCAGCAGACCCACAATTTTTTTGTAAAGACAAATCTATCTCATTCCTTTCACTGTCTTAAGTAGTCTTTGAAACAGGAATCTTACAGCTGTCATCAACACAGGAAACCTCAGTGTCAGATTTTGGTTTCTGGAAAAATCCCTGTATTTCTCTGTAAAACTAACCACGGTTTTCAAATCAGTCTGGCTTAAATCTGGTGGACACCAGTCCAAAAGTATTTTTAATAATGCTCATAAGGGTTCTGTATCCAGAGTGATGGATCCTTAGTAAAGGACCCCTGCATCCCAGAAAAAGCCCCAAACTTCCTTCTGCTCTATATGTGCTGTGCTGTGTGCCCACTGCAAGGATTTCAAAAAGGGCAAAATCCCAGTCACTACTGTAATTGCCTGTATGTATCTGATTGGCATTGCAACCCTAATCCCTCTCATTAGATTAAAAGATGGAGTGAAATCCTCTCTCAATAAAATCAGTAAGGTGAAACTGTCTCCCTGAAATGAAGAGATGGGGTTTATTAAGAGCAAGCCTTCATTACTGAGGCTTCTGATTTACACTGGAGGAGCTTGCTGTAGTTAGACTGTTTAAACACAAGATTAGAGCAATATTAATGTCTATTACTGTCTACTGAAACAAAACTCTGCTACTGTAGGGATCTCTAATATAACAGGTGTGTGATAAGGGAAGGATGGAAGCCTGAGCAGGACCAATTCAAGCTTGAAATATGTACTTCATTTTGACCCTCAATTACCATTACCCTAACACTGCTAATTCTACCACTAAATCATTATGCTAATTCCACATCTATGTGTCTTTTAAATATCCCATAATATGTATGAAAAAAGCTTATCCAATGAACTCTAATTGCAATAATATTCAAAGTAATATTCCCATGAAGATCTAGTGAATTGAATAAAACCTGGTTGTCCTTTAAGGTAAAAAAATAAGCCAAGTATTATTCTCAAGGCTTACATTAAAGAGGGTAAAAATAAAGCCCATATGTCATAGTCCTAAAATTATATTTCTGATTTTTTTATTTACACTTGTTTCCTGTATATCAAATGAAAATATTTCCTTTGGAAATGAGATCTCAGCACTTTGTATTCTTCTGAATGTGACACCTTTCCAACAGTCTACTCATGTCAATCTTCTGTGGACTTCAGCAGTTTGGGGTTTGGTCCATATCAAGCAATTTGTAAAAATAGAGAACCATCGAAATCATAATAATTATAATTCTGTTTCATTATACTATTGCTGTCTGAAGGTCTCGATTTCCATCTAGATTTTAAAGAAACTGGATAAAATAAATATTCACTAACACAGGAATGAATGCGATTGCCTACAGGGGGAATCAAACAGCTGGATCTGATGCCACATTCTCAGCCAGTAATTTGATATTTCTCTTTCTCACAGTTCCGTGAGGGAAATAACATTGCATGTGACTTGGTGCTTTTTATGAGTGGCAATGGCATAATTGGGATATCAGTTCACAGAGACTGAACCAGAAACCATGTGCACATGCTGTAGCAAAGATATTGAGTTACAAGCAGTAGAATAATAATAGCTTCTCAGAGTCCTTCCCATGTGCAAAGCCCTAGTTAATTACTCAATGCCTAGTAAATAATTAAATTAAATGTAGTTGTCAGCAGCAGTATTTATAGCATTAAAAAATAAATAGTCCTTCAGTGACACCTTCAGCATTTCTGCCTTTTTCCCTTTTAAGGGTTGAGACAAATGAGATATTTAACTGTGTCAGTAATATGTATTAGCCTTCCACAGTTATTAAAACAGTTATATTTGCTGCTTATGTTATGTTATGTTATATGTTATGTTATGTTATGTTGGTATTTTCCTTTTTCCTGTCTAAATTGTAATAAATAGATCATTTATTCAGGCCCCGCACCAAAACATGGACATATTAATGAATGTGTATATTTATATATTGAAAGTGCTGTCAGGATCAAAGGTGATGATCCTGCAATTTTGATGCAGGTTAATGCTTATCAAAGCCATTGTCTTTGTATGTCTCATCAACAGCTATGGCACAGGCAGCAAGAGCACGTAAGTGCTGTTCCACTCCTGTGCTGCCAAGGAGCTTATTTTAACCGTAGTAACTGCATAAACTGTCTTTAGAATAGTCTTCAAGATACTTCACAAGATATGCAAGTTATTTTCTGGTGCATTAAAGACATTAAATTGGATTATAATCAAAACAAGAAATTTTTATATTCTGAAACATGGAGTGAGTGCAGTTCTCAATAACCATGTGATGCTTTTGCTTCGTGTGTTCCATTTGAAATGGACATGGTGATGTGAGTTATTAAACGTTAAAGTATTAAATATATAAAAAATAAAGCTCAATAACAAAGCAAACTGCTGAGTTTTGGTTTTAGCAGCATGTCATGCCTCACATCCAGCTTCTTACAGAAGTGGAATTCAAGCTTGTGTCTGCACAGTGATACCTATTTGTTGTCAAAACATGATACAGAGGTGTTTGTGTTGTGCCAAGCCAAAGGAGACTGAAGAGGCTCACGATCTGAATTCTGAGTCTTCTTATCCATGGCTGATGGGTTAATGGAACAAGATGAATAATTCTAACAAAGCAAATAATTATTTTAGACTTATCTTTATTCCTGAATGCATTCCCACCTGAGGTCAGAAGGAAATATCCATTCATAGAGAAAGCAGAAAAGTTCAAGAACTGCAGGATAACCCTACAAGCCTTTTAAAAACTCTTAATTTATATATAGCTGTGGATTCATAAAACTGTGAATGGAAACTGTGAATGTGCAATGGAAACAAGATAGATAGTCTTGGTACTGATCATTCCTTGTTATCCAACGGGAATGAATCCAGCTCACTTTCATGATTATTAGCCTTTTGAACAAGCTACTTACCATCTTAATTCTCAAGTGAAAACTCGTGTCCAGTAAAAGCTGGATGAAGAAGCCTATCATCGCTGCTTGTTCTTTGAGTACTGTCTTAATTCATTCCTGGCAGAGCTGTGTTCAATGCTGCATTTGACCCTGTTAACAGCAATTTATGGGGCTTTTGAAATGCAAGGACAGTGTCTTCAGACTGCCTTCAAAGCACAAAAATTCTCATTCATCCGGCCTGTGCTGTCTTTCTCTGCTTTTATGTAAGGAAGAATTGTGATCATCACCTTGGAATTTCTTGATAGCAGCAGAGGGATATGCTGCTTTGATTTTCTTAGCCAAGATTATTATGAACAGCATGAATTGAGAAATACTTGCTAAATAAATTGCTTAGATATACAGAAGAATTCTGCAAGATGACTGTGCATCTTCCTAGCACCAAAGCACCTAGCAGCTGGGAAAATTCTACCAAAATTTAAAATAAACTAATATTTAACACAAGGAGACACGCTACTGTATTTTAAGAAGTAACAAAAAAATCCCTCTCTACAGTAGCTGAGAGTTTTCATGTACACAAGTTTACGATTGCCGTCCTGTAAGAGCTGTATCCTGCAGTTTAGGCTCTTGGAGTAAGAAAGGTCTCTACTGTCTTGCCATTATTAATATAAGGACTAAGAGCAGACCATCCTTTGCTAATTTTAGCAGTCTGAAAAAGGCAAGGAGAAATAAAAATATTCCAGTACATCTATCCTCATTTTTGAACATGTTCACTAAATTTGTGTCGTAATTTTATGTCTTACAATGTAAGATGTAACCAAAAGTAAGCATTCTATCACCATGTGTTGAAACCAGGTGGGGCAGGGTTCTTTATCTCTTCCATGACACATCCCTGATAACTCCCTCCAGGGGATATCTTCTGTTAATGAGCCATCGAGCCTCACTGCATGACTCATAAAATTACATCAGCCCATTGTGAGATGCTCCACCCAGGAGGAGGAACCAAGCATTTCTACCTGGATATAATCTAAGGTTTGGAACAGCACAAGCAGCCCTTACCTACTGGATTCCCAGAGGACAAGAGCTACAAAACCACTACTGGACCTTCAGAGGAACACCAGAACCTTCTATAGGATCACTGCTTCAACAGAACCACTTCAAAGAGGACTGCAGCCACCGCCATGCCTGGCAGGGTGTCAGGTCATATCCTGACTCTGTCAGGTTAAGCCAGTGTTTCTGTATTATTGTTCTGTTATATATATACTCATAAAGAACTGTTGTTCCTATTTGTCATGTAATTGCCTGAAAGGCCCTTAATTTCAAAAGTATGATAATTCAGAGGGAAGGGGCTTACATTTTCCATTCCAAGGCAGGCTTCTGCCTTCCTTAGCAAACACCTGTCTTTCAAATCAAGACATTTTATGTTCTTATCTCACAGATGACTTTCCAGTAGTATGAAAACCTGCTGGGCTTCCTGATTTTATTGCTGTGAGTGCTGAACCCTCCGCTGAAGAAATTTATATAATCAGCTTGCAAAGGACAACCATTCCAAGAATTTGTTGCAAAGCATAGCTGTGATCTGTGTGAAGGCCTAATTCTAAATCCGAAGAGTTACCTGCCTTTACCTGGAGTTTCCTATTTTATCTGTGGCCTTCCTTTCCAGCAATTTTCCATTTATGCCAGAGATTATCTCAAAGCACTATGTTAAGTTTCAGTGCCTCAAGTCAATAGATTAATCATGTCATCAGCCTTCACTTCATTTTGGAGGATTGTTTTGAAATTAAGACAGATCTAATATTATTTTAACCTTGTTTTTGTTTGCATGTCTGGGGAAAGAGCTTGATAGCACTGATCTTCAAGTTTAAAAAAGCACAAACTGTCTCAGATAACATTTGAAACATTTTTCTCGTAGATCTGCCATTTACAATCTTGCTTAATAAACGCATGCATGTAAGGGCTTGGTTTTGGTTTTTAGGTGTCTCTGAGAGAAGACAACATGTTAACTATCCCAGTAGATGAGTTGTACTGCAGATAGGTTTGAATTTATGTGTAGCCACTGATGTGGGGTTGGTAGTTGGTGTAGTCAGACTGCTCATAGTCCATGAGCTGAGTTAAGGCCCAGGGGAAACTGCTAGAACTGTCTGGTTTATTATCCATGAGTAGGAATTCTCATTATGTTATGAAGTGTTTGACATGCACACACACAATCTGTCTAACTGTCACAGACTCTGATATTCCTCTGAGCCAGGAATCCTTAGTGTGGTGCCTTAGACAGATGAGAACATGGGAGAGAGCTAAGAGGCAAAATATCTTTGGGACTGATGCTACCAAGGTGGGGTACCAGTAGAAAAGCATGGAAAGGATGATGACTCCCCCTGCCATTTTAGATATTTGCCTGTCCTTTGTAATTCACATCTTCCAAGGTTTTTTTGCTCATCAGGGATTGTTAGATAAGCATAAAAATGGTTTCCATGGACACTTTTTGTCATCTGCTTGCAGCAGAGAAGTAACAGCTCAGTCTTTCAGATGCAGGTTTTGCAGCTCTGATATTTCCCAGCCTCTAACTGAGGCTGTGTTATCAGAGCAGGCTGTTAGAGAAGTTGTACTTCAAATCGCTCTCTGATACTGAATGGCTCCCAGAGGGAGGGGAACCTTCACCTCATAAACCAGATACGTGTCACAGTTTCATTTTCTGTTCATGGTGGTAGATATTTTTTCACACAGCCACTGAAAATGACTTTGTTATATAGTAAAATGCAATCCTCACTCACTGCTTTGTTAATTGGCTGTATCTAAGGACAAAATCAGGTAGTTGAAAAGTGCAGCTTAAAAGTAATCTGGAAAAAGAATAATTCTGTTATAACCACATGGTCAGATGCAGAGAAGTACCAGAACTCTTAACTAGGGGTGGACTGGATGTACACGGGGCTATGATTCTCTGCATAACCCTCCTCGTTCCAAATTGCAACAACTGAAAATAGTGGGAGTCTGAATTTAAAGTACAGCTCTAGCATTCCTGGGAACGTCTGGTATTCCTTACAGACATTACACTACCCAGCATTAAGAAGCCTGCTATTTTTGATTCAGTCTCCAAGAGGACAGAGTGATTAGGATTCTTGCAATTTAACTATGCTTGTTGGTTGGTTGGTTTGGGGTTTTTTGTTTGTTTGATTTGTTTTTTGTTGTTGTGTGCTTGTTTGTGTTTTGTGGTGGTTTGTTGTTATTGTTGTTGTTGTTTTGATGTTTTGGTTTTTTTTAATTGAGACATTTCTTGTCCCCATTGCTTGTATTTGAAGCCTGTTTTAGGGCCTCTGTGCACAATTAGAAATTTCGAGCTAGAACTCCAGTATCAGTTTATGCTGGATTTATTTTTTGCACACTAATGTTGTTTTATAGCCTAAATGTATATTTTGCCTTCAGGATACATCTGTGCAGAAACTTGTGATGAATGGTTCTGTCCACACACAGCTCTTCTGGTACTAGGTGGAACTAGCCAAGCTACAGACTTCTCTTACAAGAGGATGGGAGTCTCCATTTACCTTATTATGTTATTATCCTTTATCCATACTTGTTTTGTTTTTCTGGGGTTTTTTTAATATATGAGACCAGAATTGGGCGTGGTGTTTCAGATGAGGCATCAACAGTGTTTGTTCTACAAACACAACTTCTTTACCCTGTGTACCTCTGGATTTGCAGGTAGTCCCTGCTGTGACTACCTTTTCTAATACTTCCTGGGATTCCTTCTGCCTTTTTGACAGGTGTGTTATACTAGTGAAACAGACAAGTTTATAAAAACAGAGTAATGCCCATTCACAGTGCAATTATGAAAACAGAGGTATAGAAACTAAAACCTAATCTATGTGTGTTCAACACGTGCAGCACCAGTTGATGAACAGCTGGGTTTGTGCATGGAAAAAACACAGAGAATTATCCCTCTGGGGACCTGGATTTCCTCAGCAGCCCCTGAAGGGCTGGGGAGCTCATTAAGGCAGCAGAAACGCTTAGTGACAGGACTCCATTTCCCTCAGATCTCCACGCCAATGTGTAGCAGCATTTGTTCTGAATACTCAATGTAGGAAAAGGTTCTAATTCTTACAGAACACCAAACCAGGAATTTTAAAACATACTAAAGATGGCTAAATTAATATTTTAGCATTCTCTTGAATGTCTACACAATGCAATATATGGTTCTCACTGCAAATTTCTGCAGTGGTGTGTTTGCTGGCCCGGTGGCTTTCCACCACAGACACCAAAAATAATCTGATGCCAGATGATATCAGTGAGCCACTCTTCTATTACCAGCTGTATCCAAGAAGCAGAAGCTTCTAAAAACAGGTGAACATATTTTTATATTCCCTAAAAATATAGAGTGTGCAATAAAAAAGTTCAGAAGAAAAAATTCCCTCATTACTTTTAGCAATTTAATTTATACTATATGAGAATGAGATTTAATCGCCTTTATCTTAATTATCCTTAACTTGGTATGTGCAGTAACTGCATGTATTACTATCAGCTATGAAATTATTCAGCCACAGATTTTACCTAAACTGCCCAAAGCACTATTTTCTACATGCCTATCTCAGCTAAAAATGCCTTTCTTTAATTTATTCTCAATTCACTGAACATAAATTTTATTGCATGATTTCCTTGTTTTTTGCTGATAAGGGTCATAGAAGTAATGATTAATTTTTGGAAAAGTTTTCCATAGGCTATACCTATGGAAACAGCTTATCTTATTTTTTAAATGCCTGTGCTGCTTTCACTCACCTTGTGTTCACATGGAACACCTTTTCCTCATTTAAAACTGTAATTACCTTTGGGGTGTTGTAAAACAGGGGCATAGACATGAGAAGTGCTTCTCCATGGCTACTCCTGTGCCTATTTCAGCTGCTTCTTGAACTTCAAGCTGAAGGTTCTCTATCATGCAGCTTTTCTATCATTCCCCACCCCCCCCATTAAGGTTGTGTTTCACAATACAGTGTTCAAAAACCCCAAGTCCTGTACTAATTACATTTCATTTTCTAACCTTTTTCTGATCTTGTTTATGCTTTCAGTGACTGCATCAAAAGTGTGCTTTGTTCTTGTACTCGTGTTCTGCTCTGTGATCCTTCCCATATGAAATTCAGATTTTGCCAGACTCTTTTGACCAGGTGAAACCTCTTATTTGTGATCTTTTCTATCCAAGAGAAGCCTCACTTTTTTTAAAAATGAAAACATCTAGTGAATTATGAGGATTAAATTTGAACAGCTAACTGAGGAAAGAATGCTGAAAAACACCACAAAGATAAAAAGGGCAAGTTAAAATACAACAGAGAAGAGCAGAAGCACAGAATATTTCTGGAAGTAATTAAGGAGTTTGCTTTATAAAAGAGTAAGCAAGGGAGGTTTTATTATAGGGAAAACAGTCTTGGCCAGAGGTTTAGGTTTTGGCATCAACTTTCTTGGTCGAAAAGTTTTCCTTCTTGGTGGAGAAAATGTAAATCCCTGACAGGCAGAAAGTGAACTACCAATAAGCTGTGACCTTAAGTACATCAAGGGGATTTTAAAGGGGATTTTTTTTTTCCTTCTTTTTTTTTAGTAGATTCTGAAGGTTCAGATATCTGAGTTTATTCTACTTCCTTCATCAGAATGTGGTGCTGCCTTATAAAAAAGAATCTGATTGAGACTATGGCAGAGCTGGTTTGGGGACACTTTAAGAATCACACAGAAGTTGACCTTGAGCCAATGACTTTATGCAATTTAGCAGAGCAAAGGGGGACAATGATTTATTGAACTAGAAGTGGTTGTCCCAGAGCTGCTATCTCATGAGTTCCACTTGTCCACAACTGAGGGTCTATGAACAGCACTGCAGGTTGTTATATAAATACATAAATCTGGCCAATTAATCCATGAGATGATGGTATCAGTCCATCTACCCTCCTAACATTCCTTCAGTATTCCTGCTTTTGTGTACTTGTGGGTTTTTACCACTTGGAGCTTCCTGTCCCCAAAGAGAATGGGAGACAAATACTTGTAAAAGTAAGCAGGGAATTCAGTGTTCACTGAATGGTTTGGAAGCATTTTTGTCATTTAGTCGTCATAAAAAGACAGTGGACAGCTTTTAGCCTTTCTCTTAGTGATACATTTTGATAACATGATCAATAACTACATATTAATGGCTTCCCACTGTTGCTTTCCACTGTAAGTATTTGCTGGTGGGGCCAGAAAGATTATTTCCTGTTTAAAAAAAAAAAAAAAGGAGGAAAGATGATTATCAGGAAAGCTGTTAGAATGTAAAACACTTCTAAAGAAACTAAAAACAAATCTCTCAAGTTCCCTGCTTTTTTGCATTATAATGACTTGTAGCAGACATTCAAAAAAGCTGCTGACTGGCTGCTTTGCTCCCTCTAAGCATTCCTTTAATGCTGAAGATTAAATAAATACATTGCTGCAAAGCATGAACAAGTGATTTTTTTTTTTTTTAAGTATTATTTTTAAGAAGAGGGAGTTGGATTAAAAAAAGTCATTCCTCTGAGAAGTAATACCTCCAAAATAATCTTTCAATGAAAACCAAAAAAACCAAAACAACAAACAAAACAACAAACAATACAAAACCAGAAAGAGTCTTAATTAGCAGAGCGAGCTGACATACTGTTCTTTAAAAGTTAAAGATGTACATCAGTTGGAGATAGGATATCAAATATCGGTAGGGAGAGCAGCAGGAAACTTTTTCCACTGGATGAAAGGGATAAAAAGAAGAAAAACAAGTCTCAGTTGCAGGAACAGCTGACTAAGCTTCTGACGTACTTGAAACACAGCCGGTTGCAACAAATACCAGGGAAAACAGTGTCTTCTAAACAAAAATTCTCCTCACTTAGAAACTTAAAATCTAGATAAAAATGTAACTATCAGAGTAACGTTGAAGCAAAAGATACACGGATCACAAAGGAACAAAATGCTGCAGCTGCGATTGCTTGCACAAGATTTTCCCTGTACTCTGGGTGAACCTCAGCCATCAAGGATTTCAGGCAGGGAGGCCCAGCCGACATAGAAATGCAAAATTCCAGTGAATGAGAAAGAATCAGAATCAGAGGCATGGCTCCACACCTCTGGTGCTTTGCGGGGGAGGGGGGGAGAAGCCACAATGAATATTCTTTGCTTTACACATGTTAAAAGCTTGGCGGATTCAAAAACCCACAAACCTTACCGGTATGTCACATCTTTAAGTGCAAAGACTGAAGAGTTGGATCTGCTACACAATCCAAAATATTTTAAGGGAAGAGAAGAAAGAAACAGAATCTAGGAAAGCTGGTAAAGATTAAGAATTTATGTTTGCTTACACTGCAGTGAGACTTGCAGTTCTCTTTCAAGATGTTTTGATAAATTTAAACTCTGAATTTCACTTGCAGTGGGAGCTCCTAGTAAGACACGATGTTCTTGTAGCAACTCTTGATACCTTTCTCCTTGATTACCCTCTTGATTGCTTAATGCTTGTTGTCCAAGCTGCAGGAACCAGGGAAGCAATTCTCCCCTGCAGTCCTCTGTGCTTCCTGTGGCTGTTGAATTCTATAACCCTATGGAAGGGAAGATAGGGAATTGGGCAATGTTGGGCCCTTTACCTTTGGTAAAGTTGCTATAATTTTATTATATTGTATTTATTTTTTTATTATAATATTGTTTTACTTTTCCAAGAGGAATACATAGCTTTATTATCCTTAAACCTGAAATGTAATTTAACTAATGTTCGAAGCTCTCCCTTAAGAAAAATATAAATGAAGCTGACTAATTTAGTTATTTTCTATGCTTAACAACAGTTGCGAACAGACAAGTCTGTAAAAGATATTTCCAGCCTATGATTAGATATCAGGCTGTTCTGAGCTGTTCTTCTGTTGTGCCCACGGTACTTCTTTTGCCAGCCCTCTGAGAATCAAGGCCTTGGGAGTAAATAAAATCTCTAAGGTGAATAATGAAATAATCCTGAAAACAATAATAATAATCTGTAGGGCTTTCAAAAGCAGCCTGAGATGATATCCGACAGGTTGTAGGCTCTACCTGCTCAGTAACTCCCAATTATAGGATTTAAAGCTATCTTTGGGATTTAAAGACCTAGTGAAATTCAAAAGTTGCTCCTTCTTAAGTCATTAATAGAGGGCAGACACAAAATCTGGTCGCATTAACCTTAATTCTATCAGAAATGGGCTGTGAACAAGGTTGGAAGTAAGGCCTAGAGAAAAGGTGCACACAGTGGCACCAAAAGAGCATCCAGCTTGGAGTCTACTGGACACACAGGCCCCAGCACACAGGCTGGAATGCTTATGAGAAGGACATTGTGGTGTTGCCCCAGAGTCCTCCTGGTCATCTGTCAATTTAGCGTAAAGGAACTGGCCATAAGCACAAGAGTGCAGCGCAACTTTTGCATAATTTCGGTTTTTTGGTCTTTGACTTCTTGAAACTACCAAGAAAGTTGCTGAGAATGGTGTTTTTGTGAGGAACACACATAAGCCAGTTTAATAATTTCTTCTCTCATTGACACAGAATTGCAACAATTTCCTGCTCTTTCCTTTCCCTTCTGTCTCTCATCTCCCCTCTTTGACACACTTCTTTGCCTTTCTCAGAATTACAAAATGGTTTGGGTTGGAAGGCACCTCTGGAGATCCTCTGGTCCAACCTCTCTACTCACCTGGAGCAGGTTGCCCATGATCAAGTCCAGGTGAGTTTTGAATATCTCCAGATAAGGACACCAGGTGGCCTCTCTGGGCAGCCTGCCCAGTGCTCTGTCACCTTCAAAGTAAAATTTTCCCTTTTATTCAGATGGATCTTCCTTGTTTGTTTGTGCCCATTGCCCCTTTTCCTGTCACACAGCACCAGCACTTTTTGACAACTGCCCTTAAGAAGCACTGATAATGTCCCCTCTGAGTCCTCTCATCTCCAGGCTAAACAGGCCCAGCTCTCCTAGCCTTTCTTTATAACTCCAGACCCCCAATAGTCTCCATAGCCCTCCACTGGACTGTCTCAAGCATTTTCTTGCCTTTCTTGTCCTGAGGAGCCCGGAACCGGTCACAGCACTCCAGAGGTGGCCTCACCAAGGCTGAGTAGAGGAGGAGCCTCTCTTGACCTGCTGGCAATGCTCTCCTCAATGCACCCCAGGACACCACTGGCCTTCTTGGCCACAGGGACATAGTGCTGGCCCATGGACAGCCTTTTGTCCACCAGGACTCTGTGGTTCTTCTCTGCAGAGCTGCTTTCCAGCAGGTCACCCCCAGCCTGTGCTGGTGCTGGGGCTCTTCCTCCCCAGGTGCAGGGCCTGTATTTTCCCCTGTGGAACTTTGCTGGGTTCCTCTGTGCCCAACTGTCCAGCCTGCTCAGGTTTTACCAAATGGCAGCTCAGCCTTCTGGTGGATCAGCCACTCCTCCCAGCTTTGTATCATCAACAAGTGTGCTGATGGTCACTCAGGTCACTGATGAGTAAATTGAACAAAACCGACCCTTCGGGACACCACAGCTACAGGCTTCCAACTGGGCTCTGATCACAACCCTCTGAGATCTGCCATTCAGCCAGTTCTCAGCCTGAGGTTTCTCTCTTCTTTCTCATTGATTCAGGTTGAATGCAAAGTGGCATTCATTTATATGTGATAACCATTCTCTCAGTCCCTCAAGATAATTCCCTACACAATTTTTAATTGTTTTAATTTAGTTCAGCAATCTCCTCCCTGCCCTGCTTTGTACTGTAAAATTGATTAGAGATTTCACTAGAGAATACAGAATGACATTCTGATAGTACCTTAGAAAGAGGAAAAAGTATTCTAGGCTTCTTTTACAGCTTGCATGACATTTAAATACATATTTGATATTGTCTTTTTCACAGACTGTGTTTTAAATTGCTGATGTTTACAACTTTCCCTTGTAGGAGGATGTTTGATTAG
The DNA here is from genome assembly GCA_013397815.1 of Aleadryas rufinucha. Taxonomy (NCBI): domain Eukaryota; kingdom Metazoa; phylum Chordata; class Aves; order Passeriformes; genus Aleadryas; species Aleadryas rufinucha. The sequence continues at coordinate 97,687 of VZTH01003440.1, read as the reverse complement.
TCCATAAGATGTTAGAAAAGCATAAATTTCTAGAAGGTACAAAAGCCATTCAACTCCTCCTCCTGTATTGCTGCCAGTGAATTTATTCTTGAATGCAAGAGATCTTAAATCTGCCGAAGTAGACTCTTTTTGGGTGCTTACACAATATGTGTACTTGTTGCCCTTGAGAAAAACACCAGGATATGGTAAATCATTGAACACCTGTAGAGTTCAAGTTTAGTCAAGGATCAGTCAACTTGTAACTACTCTTCAAATATTAAAATACAGCGTTGTCTATTAAAATGAATGCAGGCACTGGGCTTAATTATGTTTTTGTGCTGTTTTATTTAATCTCTATTTTTGTACAGGTATTTTTTGAGCAGTGTAACTAATATGAAGATTTTTTTTCTTCTTTCTTTTAACTCAGTGGTTATACTGTTTTATAAATAGCCCTAAACAAATATACAGCATGGAGAAAATGGAGAAACTGCAGAATTCCTTGCTAAGCTGTTCATTTTGATTTACCACCTCCTTAAACGTAAACATGTCTTTGGTCCTACTGACTTAGGCAGGCTTTATCAGGTTTTACCTCTTCCTGGTGTTGAGATTAATTAACAGGCCTGGTTAAGGGGTTTGTTTAGTTTGCTGAGGTTTCCAGCAGGAAGTGTAAGTGGGTAACTATTCACATACAGTTCATGGACTCAGAGCCAGGGACAGCACAGAGGGAAGGCTCCTGGGCATTCATCTGGAGAGGCCTTGGAGGGTAACCAAGCCCATTGGCACAGATGTCTGGGCTTCCACTAGAAACTTCTGAGGTTTCTATGTGAAACCCTGAACAGCTGAAGGAGCTGGAAACCTCTTACCTGTTTTCCATGTAATCACATTTCCTAACACATTACATTATGCACGACACCACTCCCATGCTGCGAAGAGGATTTAGATAGTCAGGAACTAGGTTATCATGTGGAGTGTGTTAAACGAGTGTCAGTAATTGGGAGCCTGCTAGAAAATTAAGCTGTACAACTGCACTGAGTGTTGAAGCTTTTTACTCTGTCTCATATAGGTTCAAAATAACACTTGAAAAAGCTATAAGCTATTATTGTGTCAAGCAACTTGCTCGAGAGAGGAGTTTGTACCATTTCAACAACATACCAAGCAGTATCCATCTTCAAGAAATTTCTAAACTGTCAAGATTTTTATAAAATAAACTACTTCAAGCTCATCTTCCCCAAGATTAAAATGAAATTTGTTTACAGAATACAATAAACATGACAGAATGATCAACTTTGTGTGTCAAGAGTTGTTGCTGGTAAATCAATATGGATGCTAGGCCACCAGGCACTTCAAAAATCAATATAATAAATAAATATATAAAGCTGACTTACATTTTTATACCATGTGTACAGAGATATGATTCATCTTGACACAAATAATACATGTGGGATAATGAACAGAAATGATATGCTTGAATGCACTGAAGAAATCCTTTGATCAAAGGACAGGACTTGATGTCAAAAAATTATGTCCCAGCCCACTGTCTGGTCTAACGGCAGATTTCACTGTCTGATGACTCAGTTTTTTTTATTTGTGAGATTAGGACAATATAAAGCATTTTGAAACGCTACTATGCAAAATGTTATTAAAATTAATTATGACTAGAAGGGGTCCCACTTCTAGTCACATTCATGCAATGAGTCCTTCTGAAGCAATTACTGGCTTTGGAAAGCAGCCAAGTGAACTGCATCTGGGAAGTTAAAACTGGTTCTGATCCTGATGTTGCTCTTTATGCCTTTTCTTTCTTTTTTTTTTTTTTTTAAGAGCTTATAAAGTGTCCAGCACTGACATAAGGGCAAGGTGAAAAGTGTAGGAATAATTTAAATGGCACAACCTGGTTCCTAATTAGCAGAAAAGGAAAAGAGAATGGCAGAATATGGAGGATATGCAAGTCAGACAGGCTGCCTGGTAGAGCACAGGCCTGGGAGAGAAGCAAAACCTCCTGTTTTCTCAAGTTTCTTGCTGTGAATATCTCTGACCAGCCTTGGAATGAGTTTAGTTTGGTGTGGTGTACCTGCAAATGTATCAAGCATTAAGAGAAAATACATTCTGGGGGGGTTGATTTGGACACAGCAAATGTTTGTGGGAAACAAAATGTAAAAAGGGAAGGAAATTGGTTGAGTAGCTAACTGTAACTTTCATTGATTAAAGTAACAGGAATTAAGAAAACCAGGATTTTTTTTTTTTAAAATAGAAAACCCAGGAATTAAGAATTCCCAATGCACCATGAGGACAAGCCAAAAGGATGTGTCTTTATACCGTGATCAGAAAGATGAGAGTGCTACTGCCTAAGTATTTCAGGTTCTTTCATCTACTTTGTAAATATTTAATATACAGAAGTTCAGAGCTCTCATCATTGCCAAACAATCTAAGCACCATGACTGCTCCAACTTCCCCCTTTTATGTTAAAAATACACCAACAAACAACTTTAAGGAAATCTAATCAGACTTGGGTAAGTTCACAAGGCTTCTCAGAGTTAACAACTGAAACCTCCTGGTAGATGTATTTATTATCCTCAGCATTAGCAAGACTGAATCTCTGTTTAGACCAGTTCTTGTTAAAATTAACGTTTGGAAGCTGTAACATTCAACCTTTGATATTTTATTTCAACAAAATAACATTTTGGCCTTAATCTATAAATAAATCTTAGTTTATCATCTACCAAACTGCCTAAGCAGAAGCAGAGGCCACCATGAATCACATGCTCGATCTGGCAGTGATATCATGCCTCTATGGTAATATTGACTTATAGTGCTAAACAGTGTATGAAGGTGAACATGGTAAAAGAAATCTATTTTTCAAGGCATTTCAAAATAGCCTTACTTTCAAAGAAGGAAAAGTGAAGTGGGCTAATGGAAGAAATGGGTGAAATTTTATGGCATTTGAAACTTGATTCAGATCCCAATATTCTTTCCCTTTTAATGCTTGATAGAAGAATCCTATTAATGGAGAATAACATACTTATACTAATAACATCAACCCATAAACATTAAATTTTAATTTAAAGTACAGCAGAAGAAAAATTATTTGTTGAGATCTCACAGGTATTCTGATGGCTCTGTCATCTCTCATGGCTCTGAAGATTTTAAATACTTGGTCTGAATCAAAATTTAGATGGAAAAGAATACTAAGATTAAAGATCCCCTGACCTGGGTCTGTTTTAGAGTAACAGCTCTTCAGGGGAGAGCCTGACTGTTACTCTATTTACGTGGTTCTTGAGTCTTCGTCTAACTCCATTCAGTTGTTTTTACAGAAGAACTTATTGTTCAGTGTTTCCTATGCGGGAAGGTCATAGAATGTGAAAGGAGGCCGATACTCGTAGGACTAATAGGGGGAGCATCAAAAGTTAAAAAAGATGGGATATTTTTCTCCTGGTTAGTACAAGCTGTGGTATAGTCTAGGCTCCTTTTTTTTTGTTTTCACTGAAAATAACTTCAAGGCAACAACATTTCCTGTAAGGGGAAAAAAATGAAAGAATGTAACTGTTCTGTAGAAGGAACGGATCAAGGTGCTGAGCAGGTGCGCGCCCTGCAGGGGCACGGCAAACAAAAGGGGAGAGGCGCTGAGGGGTTCCGAAAGCCGGGACGCAAATTAAAGACAAAAAAAATCAACCTCAGCAGATAACTCCAAGCCCGATTAGGATCAGCCGCTCGCCCGGTAACTGCCCCGGGCGGCGCCGCGGCCGCCGCCGGCCCCGCATTCCTTCGCGGCCGCTCTGCCGCACCAGCCCCGAACACACCCGGTTAATCCCCTCCCTGGCCGCGCCACGGCCGCTGGAGCGGGACAGCAGCGGGCAGGGCGATGCCGAGGGGACAGCGGGGCACTGAAGGGGGACAGGCGGATGCTGGAGGGGACGGGCAGGTGAGGGGATCGGGCCGGGGGGGCTGAGGGCAGGGCTCTGCCCGACTCCGCCCGCTCTCCCAGGCTGCTCCGCGTTGCAGCCGGGGGAGGTGGAGCCGCTTTATCGGGAGCCGAAGTGGAAATTTCCCTCCTCAGTTGCCGGCTCCGCCGCGGAGGAAAGACTAGCGTGAGTCGCCCGCCCTCGTCGCTCCGTGTCCTGCCCGCTGTCATGTCCAACTACATCCACGTCCCGCCCGGCTCGCCCGAGGTGCCCAAACTGGATATCACCGTCAGCGAGCGGGAGGGGCCCGGCTATCGCCAGGGCGCCCTGCAGCTCCTGCGCCGGCTGCGCCCGCACTGGAGACCCGAGGAGGTGACGCTGCAGGTACGGCGGGGTCCGCGCCCCGGTTCCCGCAGGGGATGCGGCAGCTCGGGGGCGGGGAGGGAGGAGGAAAAGCAGGCAAAGAAGGGGGGAGGGCGAGCGGCCATTGTGCGGGGGAGCTGCTGCCTCACTTCCTCCCCCTCCCTCCTTCCCCCGCTCTCCGCCGCAGCCCCCTGCGCGGAGCCCCATTTGCCAGGCGGCCCGGCGGCGGGGCGGGGCGGCGCGGCAGCATCCCCGGCTCCCGCCCTCCCCTCCTTCCTTCCCGGCGCTCCTCCTTCCCAGGGCCCGCTTCCCTCTTCCTCCTCCCGTGCCCTTCCCGCTGGAACTCGGCTGCCCGCGTTAGCGGCAGGGAGAGCTCTAGCGCCGGGGGCGAGGGAAGCAAGAGGAAGTGTTCCTGGGAGTCACCCTGGCCGTGTCTCTGCTGGGTGGGGCGTGTTTGTAAACCGGGGGCCGAGCAGAGGACAGGCCGCCGGAGGAGGGGATACCGCCGCCGAGGTCGCTGCTGCCGGTCTGGGGCGCTCCCGCGGGCAGTGGAGCCCTTGTCGGGTGCTTCCTGTAATCAAAAATATAATAAATATCCGTCTTGTATTCGCAGCCGGGCTGGGGTTTAGGCTGGCGCTATCGGCACTCGCCCGCCCCGCTGGCGCCCTTGCCCGCTGCTCTTGGCAGAAGTACCGCTGCTCTCTCTGGTGTTCTCTAGGTGAGCAGTCATTCGTATTTATGACCAGTCATCTGCTGGAGGATTGGCTGCTTTTGTGCTTCTAGAATATATTTAACATGGCCCCCTGGACTTAAAAGTCTTTAGCCAATTTGCCTGGCTAAAATAGCGGTTCAGCCTGTGGTTAGTTGAGCATTTTGTTGTATGCTCAACTGTGTTATTCAGCAGTTTGCTGTTACGTGGTGGTGGTCTTATTTCAATGAAGTTCCTCTTCAGAGAGCTGCTGAACTAATTTGTATCAGAAAGCTGAGCGCATTGAGGTAATGGCACATAATTTGACAAAAATTTTCTGAAGTACCTCGAAAGGAAAATGAAGCTTGACACATGCCAGTCCAGTTAGCATAAAAATAAAGCTGATGAGCTTTTTCTAAATAATCTGAGGCAGTGGCCGTAAGTTGTGCACAGTCCCAGCATCTCGAGGTGCAATGAAAATAGCTTTACAACATGTAAACACAAGGTTGTTAGAGTTCATAGAATATCTTGAGTTGAAAGGGGTCCATAAGCATAATCCAACCCCCTGCTCCTTGCAGGGCTACATGAAGTTATACATGGTTTTATTTTTTTTTTTTGTTCTCCAATGAGTGCAGTTCTCAGCAGAATATTTTTCTTTCTTTCATTCAGGAATGTTGAGAAATGGAACCAAAACATTTTCCTTTTAAGGAGGGATGACTCTATCCTTTGGGTAAAGTTCTAGTAAAAAAACAAACAGTTGCTTCCTTCTGCCACTCCCTTTGCAAGAAGCAATTAACAGAATAAGAAACACCAGTACCACTGGTGTGGAACAGGGATTTTTTTGCTGATCACGCAGATGTGAAGTAGATTACTGTCTGTGGTTAGAGGTTTCTGTCTAAAAAATGTCTTGAGTTTAGTTTTTAACCAAGTTACTTTAAGAACACAACTTTTCAGCTTGATGTTTCCCTTTTGAACAGTGGGAGAACATTCTATTCACAAAGCCCTTCAATGGCCTTTTATTTTTAACTCCTTACCCTGTGTTTAAGCTGCTGTGAGTGTGTAAGAAGAAGGAAGGCCTGTGGTTTGAAACAGGTTCCAGCAGTAGTGATGGCAATACAACCAGTTACAGATGTGTGTCGCACATGCATCAAATACAGAGAAGTGTTGAAATGAAAGGTGGCTCTTTTTGTGAAGGTGATGGAGTGAACAGGAGGATGCCCTGAAGTCCCCCCTTTAGAGGGGTGTATGTTTAGGAGGGAGATGAGGACGGGACTCCTGTATTGCATGGAGAATATGCCTGACTATCTGAAACAGCAAAATGGACAAAGAACAGTGATAGGTTTAATGACTGCTGCTTCCCCTGGTGGACTCTGCCGTTAGCTACCTTTGCTCTTAGTAATTCTTGAGTCAGAACAGTTAGTAAGAAGTTGAAGAGTCCAGAGTTTGATTTGAAAAGGTTAATTAGCTTCTCTTGTAAAAATTTACTGTTGTGTGTTAATTTGTTTAGTCAGCTAAACAATTTTGAAACTGTAGTTAGTATATGTTAATGCTTAATCCTCACTTTCCCTAAGATTTATAAGTACCTAAAATGAGGAATATATTTTAACATTTAAATAATTTTTTTTACACTGTAGCATAAAACCCAAATGTAGGCTGGAAGATGAAAATAATTAAAATCTTCAGTGCTTAAATTATTCTTTTATTGCATTATTTATCAGAAAGTCTATAACAGCAGAAGCATTGCTCGTTATTTTTTGAAATGAAAGGAGCTATACTGTAATGTATCTCCTTTATATCAAGTTATGTCTGAATTTGATCTCTACAGGGCAGTACAAATATTCAAGTTATTCTACATTGCTAGGGAGAAACAGAATTTTTCTGTCTAAACACTCATCTTCGTGTAGGTACAATGTGCAGTTGTCAACTGAAAATGTCCTAGGAACTGTATGGAATTGGGTGCTTGATTTTTTAACTCCTGAATTTTTGAGGTTTGCTTCCTCTGCTTTTTGTGGAAGTCACTTTTGATTCTGGAATGGCTGTTTTTTAGTAATAGAAATATTGAGTAGTTCAGGTTGGAAGCAATCTTTGGAGGCCTCTCTCCCAACCTTCTGCTGAAAAACTCACTGCTTGCTAAATTCAGGAGTTAGCTGTAGTGAACATGAGAAATAGGTTTTTAAAATGGCATTAAAAATGCTCTTCTAACTCAAAACAGGGCCTCTGAGTTTTGTATTGAATTGAATTTTGACAGTGGGCATTCCAATTTTTATATTCTGCATGATTTTTAATGAAATATAAAACAAACATTTTTTTTAACTCTTTACTCTTTAAAAGAGGTTGTATTACCCTTCCTAATGTAAAAATACACTCACAGATTGGATTTTGTTGCCCACTTCTTGAGTTCCTTATTTTTTCTCTTTTATGGAGATTCAAGGAAGATCAGTGTTTGCTTACAGCATGGGAAAATTAGTTACCACTTCAGTAGTGCCCATTCAGGATTTTTTTATCCCATGACTGTCTACCTCTTGTAAGTCTGGTGGCAAAGAAGGATTCAGTAGGATAATGCACAATTTCCTCTCTGCAGTGTAATATTATAGTGCAGGAAAAACCATCAGTATTTCTTACCATTCTGAAGTAATATTTAATATTGAGAATAAAGGCTGCCTGTTTTTATTGGTGAAAAGACTTAATACTGATAGTGTTGATTTATACCATTATTTGGGTAGACCAGAATGGTGTATATGGGAAAAAATTTGCTGAAGAATCATTCAAAGATCTAAAATCATTAAAATGTTAGGCTGGCAAACAGTGCTCCTGTCCTGGATGAAACCTGAGGAGAAGTAGAAAGAATCTGTTTTGGGAAGGGGGTCAAATTTTTCATAAAGACACCCCAACCCCCCCTGCAACTCCTGCAAGCAACTATCATCTGCAAATAAGTTGGATTTGCTTGCTTTTTTAATTCTCTGAAATAATTGGGCCTTGATTGTTTTCTGGTACTGTGGTTTTTGGTTTTTTAATTTTTTTTTTCTTGAGATTTACTTGTCTTTGCACTTATCAACACTTTGCATGATTTTACTACTGCAATACTTTATATTTTGCAAAGATTTGTTCCTGCAGCTATGAAATGTGAACATGGGATGGACCCATGTGTATAAAAAATTGCACTTTTGCCAGTGAAACAACCACCCACCTATTTTTATGTTTACCAGATTAGCTTTTGTCCTTGTTTCTTTGCTTTTTCATCCTGACTTGCCCTCAATAGCTTTTCTTCAGGCAGTATTTTCTGGCTGCTGATCTAATTTATTTGCTTGTGTTGATCTTGATATTCTTTTTATAACGAACTCTTACTCGGTTCAAAGTTCTGAACTTGTTGGAATATTTTGTAGTTTATTTAAACAGACTGAGCGTGTGCTTAAAGGCATTGAAATAATTGAAAATGTTAGTCTCTGGGAAACAAAGTAAACTATCTTTATTTTGTATCTCAGTGCTGTTACATTTTTCAAGTGAGATGTTTATTGCTCAGCTGGGTTTGGCACATCACCCAGTGCAGCTGCTGGGAAAGCAGTTGCCACGTAAAGAGGAAGGACTGAATTCACAGAGAAGTTGCTGATACCTGCAAATGGAGAAGTGATGAGTGAGGGAAAGAATAAGAGAAGTTCGAGTTGCAGAATGGGCTGCATTACTGATGTGTCGTGGAAAAACTGATTTGAAGTGTGCCTTGAACGCAATGCCACATTAAGTGGGAAATGCCATCAGTATTGGATATCCTTGGAGGCTGGGTTGGTTTCTCCAGTCTTTTTAAGCTTCTGATGAAGCTTGATAATCTCAATCCCCTGTTTTTGAACGTTTTTGTGGTGTCTGTGTGGGGCAGAAACTGTAGTGGCATTTTTTGTAAGTAATATGCCATATGTACCTGATGTAGTTCAGCTGTGCATGATAGAGGTGTGTTTATTGATGACTGGGGCTCTAATTACAGAGAATCGATATTTGTTTAGGCACAGCTTGGATGAGTCTATGTAAAGGCATATAACTTATGCTACAAGCTTGTAATATTGGAAAGGAAGAATCCAAGACAGTTTAGTTCCTGTCCCTCCCCAATCATTTCATGGCAAAATATTCCAGGGGGAGGAACAGCAAATGAATTCTTTGATTGAGAATAAAGTCTCAGACTCCTTTCCTATTAGCTTTTTTTTTTTTAAGTCTGTATCTGTTTTAATCGGTATCACAAAATTTGTAAAGCAAATTCATTACTTTAAAAGTGTTAACTAGTTACTTGATGTTGACTGTTTTCAAGTAGATGAATATTCTTCAGAAACAAGGTGAAAAATAAGTAACTTATTTGGTTTTGTTCTTTTTTTTTTCCTACCATTAAAAAAAAAAAGCTTTCACATCTTAACACACATTTCAATCAGAACCATCCCTCAACCAAAAAACGTCCAGAACAAAACCCACACACACCTTGAAGCTGAAGTCTTGATGGTTTGGTAGCCCTAAAAAAACCCCATCTGAAAGTGATACCAGCACTCTAAGCATTGCTTTCTCCATGCTGCTGTCATGCAGAGTACCCTAAGAGTTCAGCAGAAACTGCTAGTTCAGCCTCTGGCCAAACTGAGCAGAGAATAATGCTGTAGACTTGTTTGCTTCCTGCTCGTCTTGGTATTTTTAACACCAAATGATCTTGCTCCTGATCATCTGACCACCTAAATCATGTAGGCAGTGGCTTTCTCCTGCTGAGTGTAATGAACTAGAGGATATGGCTCCAGAGCCTGGAGACCTTTAAATGAGGTTTCTTGTAAGCCCTGCTGAGCCTGTGAGAATTTACCCAAAGCATTTTCCAGGAGTTGTACTTTGTCCCTCTTTTATGAAGAGCTACAGAAAGAGAGCTACAATAGCTACAGAGAGAGAAATAACTAGCCTTGTGTCAAGAAATTAAGTTCTTGAACTGTAAACCTGTGGATGTGTCTGTGTCGATTATACTTTTCCAGAAAAAAGATCAGCTTAGATTTACAATACAAACTTGAAGTTTTATGAGCATTAAAGAAGCATGTTATTAAAGTCTGTTCCTTTCTGGGGATCTCAAAGTCAGTCTGGGGTTCAGCAGCAGAATGTGGGGAATCCCTACTTATTTGTGCTGCAGCTTCACATCACTGTTCTGTTTTTATGGCACTACAGTACTGTTTCCTGCATTCTCCGCCCATGGATGTAATAACTGTCTAGAAGGGTAAAATCTGCTTGGTTTTACAAGTCTTCTGAGTCATAAGTACTTTCTACTTTGCCTCATGACACTTTTATTTCTGTCTATTCATTCTTGTTACGTGTGATTGCAATTTTGTTCTCATTCTTCTCATTCTTTTGAACATCTGGAACAATGGGATTAGACAGAAGCTTTTCATGAAACACCTGCTTATTAGATGGGAACATATGCATCACATGCCCTTTCCAGGAATCTAATAACCTAATAACAGTGCTTTTGGGGTAAACTGTCTCAAAGATGCTTCATGTCCTGGTTGAATTTGCCCTTCCTGGTCTCTCTTGTCTTGTTTGTATCATGTGCTCCTCTCTGAAACTTGAGTAACTTAAGCTTATTTGTAACTTTCTCACCTTTAGTCTGCATTTCAGTAAAGTTTCTTTTTTTTTTTTCTAGAAAGCCTTGGATTCAAACTAGATCTAATTGTGGGCATTATAAATATAATTTCCAGAAATGTTTCAGAATTTAGTTGTACCTTTGTATCATGTAATCTGAAAGTATGTATTAAACTGTGATAAGTGCATATCACAGTAATTGATTTTTTTGTGGATTACAGGAGTGTCAGAATCTTGCTGCTGGAGTTTTTTTTTTTTTCTGTGTTGCATTGTGTTCTTAACCTCTCTTGTCTCTGTATTTTTTTTTTTAATTTATTCCCAGAATTTTCTACTTTCATTGCATTCTGTAGATTCTTCCATCTTCTTCCATGTGACTATGATAGTTTACTGATTAACTTATCCACATCATCAGAGTCTGTTCTCTGCTTGTGATGCTCAACTGATGCTTTTGCTGTAGAACTCCTGTTTTGCTCTGCTTCATTTCAGGTTATGTTTTGGGCAAGGCCTTCTAAGCTGATTCTTTAAATGCTAGAGTAAAGGCATTCTGAATAAAAGAATAAAATGACTGTTATGTTCTTTTACTGGTGGTAGTAAACAGTGGGTGTTTTCTTATGATGGAATATGGAAATTGTCTACTTTGAATAACATTATTAGAAAAGGAAGTGAACCCTTCTGCCTTTTTAAGAAGCAATAGTTAAAATGCTCCTGGGTGTAAATAATCATTTGTAGCAGCATGTTACAAATAGATGCTAATAAGTAGAGTTCCTAAATTAACAGTTGAGGATGTCCAATTTCCTTGTTGCAGATTTCTTTTTATTAGTGCTAATGAGACTTGTTTTAAGGGGATAATAGACCTGTGACAGAAGGTATATTGTGCCCAGCAGTTTCTGTTCAAACAGCATAACAACTGAGATTCAGACTGTTGCTTTGCATCAGCACTATTAACATCTGGGGTTTTTTGTGGTTTTTTTGGGTTTTTTTAGGGGTTTTTTGGGGGGTTTCTTTTTTTTATTTGTGGTATCACCATTTCTGATGACCTTAGAGCTGTGTCTTTTTCATGGTGCATTTTTTTTCTTTAAACTACATTTTGGAAGTTTTTATCTAAGTATGGCAGCCAAGATACTTTTTAACTTGAACAGCTCGACACGAATCACTTCTGCAAAGTGCTCTTTGTACTTTTTAAACTGATTAATTCTGGGTTTATGTTAAAAGTTACAAGAATCAGTACTTGTGTGTTGATTTGCCATCTTTAAGTGTTCTTGGCTCCCCAGTAGAAGGAAGAAAATGTTCATTGGAGAAAGTCAAGCAAGGGTTCGTGAAGATGACAGAGGGACCTGGAGAATCTTTCATATGAAGAGAGGCTCCAGGTCTATTTGGCCTGGAGAAAAGGAGGCTTGCTGGGATCTTAGATGTATAAATACCTGGTGGGGGGGAATTGAAGAGGCATCCAGACTCCTCTCAGTGCCCAGTGACAGACAAGGCAATGGGCACAAAAAAAACGGTGTAAAGTTTCATCTCAACAAAAGAAAACACTTTTTTAGCATGGGGATGGTCAAACACTGGAACATGCTGCCAGGCAGGTTACAAAGTCTCCAGAATTCCTGGAGATTTCCCTGGGCACAGTCCTGGGCAGCTGGCTCTAGTTGGCCCTGCTTGAGCAGGGAGCTTTAACTAGATGACCACAGCAGGTCCCTTCCTCATCTGGATAGTTCTGTGACCATGCACTTATGACTGGGAAGAGTATGAATGGGTATTTATAGTATAAAGGTGTAATTTGTGATTTACAAGCATTTTGAAATGCATTTAAGTACTGCCTGTTCAAATAAGTGAAGCACTGCTCAAGCCCAGTATCTGTGGTGCTAAATGGAGCAGTTTTCTTAGTTGCAGTGCTTAACATTGTAACAGTTATTACGAAGACTTTAAGATTCTTCATTATTCATCTTGAGTTATTAAAATAATAGCTGATAACAAGATGTCCCCATAAATTGTGAAGTGTTGATGCCTTAGGTTTTAACTTTTATATTTTTCAAATCCTGTAGTGCCCAGTGTGTAACTCTGAAGTTTCTTGTGGCCTGTTAGCTGCTGCTCTCCCACGCTGGTTGGATGTAACAAACCTCTCCAAGCTTGCTCTCCAAGGACACCCGGATTGTCCTAGGCCCAAAATGTGTAAACTAAAAAGCCTCTGAAGGGGGACAAACTTGGGGTAATTACATCATGAACTGAGGTTATAATTGGACAATTAACCCTGTTGTGCAAATGAACCAAACTTATAAAAGTGTGAAGAACTTGTGGGCTGGGGTCAATCTTGGGTGTCACCTTTGGCCTGCCCAGGGTGTACCTTGAAGGCCCTTCAAATCAATACCTACCTTTATTCCCTTATTCCTGTCTAGTCTCTGTTTTTAGGTGGCCATCTCAGGCATGAGTCTTAATTTTGGATCAGTCAAAGAGGCTTTGTAAGCAGCTTTATTTGAATTTATGGTTACCCTGTCAACATGAAAGTTATGTAATTTGCTATACCTACTTCTGCAAGACTGAGTGTTTGTAAGTGTTCAAGAAAATAGAGTACCTTTGTATCTTCTGCATCTTTCCTCAGGAGTTTGAACTATTTCTTCTCATTTGTGATGGCGACTAAAACTTCCCCACTTGTTTTCTGCATTTATTGATGAATTTGCTGACCTCATCAAATGAAGGGTGTTGGGGAAAGCAAGGCATAGGAGCTAAAACACATCTACTGTAAAAGTCCTGTCTTTTCCTAATCAGGGAGACTTGACGCAACGTCAGAATTCTTTTTTCTTTAGTAATTAAAAAAAATTGCTCCTAATTCTCAACTTGTCTAAACCCCTGAGATTTGGAAATAATCCGTCACTTGTGTTTGAGTGATGCTACTTTTCAAAATAAAGGCTATGTCTTGAAGGGGGTGGGGGAATAGAAGTCAAACTTTCTGAATTGTGTTTTACTGTTTTAGAAAACCAAACAAAACCCTAAATGCTGCCCCCACCCGTAAAAAAACCCGACCCAAACTGTCCAAGGTTCTAAAGAATTATGATGCCTGTAGATATGTTGCCTGTTGTTGGCATGTGTTTTTAGCAAAAGAACTTTTTCATTAAATTTTATGGCTTAGAATTAGGTCTGACACACAACAGATCACTGCATTTGTCAGTATTTTTGTTCTGGGCCTGACTTAGGACTTGAAGGAAGTCATATAGAGAGTGCATGACTGGACATGAGTAAATAAGGAATTCAAACTGTTGTCATTGAACACTGTATTCTGATTCTGATAAATAGGTTTCTTTTCTTTTTCAGCTGACTTTCTGACCTCATTGCTATTAAGAATTAAAAAATGTTTGTGTTATCCAACTTGAAGCTACTTTTTGCTGCTTGCTGGTTTTACTGTGAGGGTGTTTTGTGGGAGAGTTTATTCTTTTTGAATTGAGGATTAGGGTTTTGAGGGCAACAGAGTGGAAGAATAGACATGACAAAATACTAAAAAACCCTTATATTCAAGTATTTTCTTCATGATATTCCTTTGTCTTAAAGATTTCTTTTCTTAGTGCTCAATCTAGTAAACATTTGTGTTTTGGGAACTAAAGGATAACCCAGCATTCTCTTCCTGCTTGTTGAAGATGCAGAGTTGAGTAGCTTATGCATTATTTTTGCTTTTCAGCTATTCACCGATGGAATTACCAATAAATTAATTGGCTGCTACGTGGGTGACATAACAGATGATGTCGTTCTAGTTCGTATCTACGGGAACAAGACTGAGCTCCTGGTGGATCGGGACGAGGAGGTGAAGAGTTTCCGTGTGTTGCAGGCCCATGGCTGTGCACCTCAGCTCTACTGTACCTTTAACAATGGCCTGTGCTACGAGTTCATGCAGGGAGAAGCCCTGGATCCAGAGCATGTGTGCAATCCAGATATTTTCAGGTAAGCTTTTTAATTTTTTTTCTTTTTAAATTTCATCATTTCATTGTGCGTTTATGAAGTTCTGCCTGGCCCGAAGGACTTGGAGCAGAGTTTGCATAGGCAGAAAATAAGTATTTCTGTAGGCCTCTGCTGAGCTGATGTTCACACTGTCTTAGTTGTGGTATTTCAGTGCTGAACAGATGATCCTTGCTGCCTCCACAGAAGACTGTACTCATTAAAGGTCTCTTTATTGTGAGTATTTAGCTCTTGCACATCACCATTACAAGAGGTCATTGAATAGGGTGGAGTTGTAGGGAGTTGGACTTGGTTAAAGCACTTCTGTTTCCAAGACATTCCTTTTGTGAATAGATCCCAGAAAGTTCCACTGAGAAATGCTTTTTTTTAAACTGTTAGCGGTGAACATAAAGTGCTGGTGTCTTAAGATTTCAGTTTTTCATGTGTGTCCTGAAATGTATTTGTCTAAAAATAGCAGCTAATTTAAATCAATACTTCAAAACATAAGCAAGAGTAGACTGTAAATGCAGGTGAAGTTTGTGTATTGTAACTGAACTCCAATCCTTCCCCCTTCCTTTCTCACAGGTAATGATCCTAATGACCTTTTGAGTCTTGAAAGATGCTACCCTATGGCTGTGCTGCTCTTGTTTAAACTCTTTGAATTCCTGTGCTGCATGTTTTAGAATTTTTCAGTTAAATATAACATTAATTTAATTTTAATTTTTTTTAGACTCATTGCTAGACAGCTTGCTAAAATCCATACCATTCATGCACACAACGGATGGATCCCTAAATCCAATCTGTGGCTGAAAATGGGGAAATACTTCTCTCTCATACCCACAGAATTTGCAGATGAAGGAGTAAATAAAAGGTGGGTATGTCATCATGTTCTTTCCAGACTTCACATTCTTTCTGCTGGAATTTGTGTTTGTACAATATCATCAGACTTCATATCCCTCAAGAAGCAGACTCCAGCTTAAAAACATTCTTCATGTGACTTAGAAATCATGGATGCCCTTCTTGCTGCTTTGTAATTAAAGAATGCTCTGGCAAAGTGGTTTTTCTTTTACAACATCAAATTATTAAGAAAACTAAGAAAGCATGAATAGGTAACTGAAAATGTAGGGGATAAAATGGCTGTTTAAGTGTATACTGTGACTAGACTAAAAGTTGATGTTAATTTCCTCAATATAGATACATATAAAGTACCTAATAATGTTGTGTATTCTTCTTGGAGGAAGTAATGTAATGTGAACAAAAAGTGAATGAAATTCATGCAATAATTCTTTTAATCTTTGCACCTTTAAAATGTGCAGGAGTGTATTCATGTTCTACTCCTGATTTTTGGACTACTGTTGTGTTTACATCACAGATAATCTTCAGAAAATTGTTTTCTGGGGAGGACAGAGAAAAATGATTGTCGTAGTTTGACTGCTATTGTGCCTTGGGAAGGAAAGCCCTGATTTGGGAGAGGGTCTGTTGAACTGTTTGCAGGAAGAATGTAGAGAAAAATAACTTCATTACAATTGCTTGATATGGAACACAGAGTATTAAATGTTAACTCGGTTTCCTTACACCCGAAAAGGTTTTTAAGTGACATTCCGAGTCCTCAAATTCTTCAGGAAGAGATGGCCTGGATGAAGGAAAGACTGTCAAATTTAGGATCACCAGTGGTGCTCTGTCACAATGACCTGTTGTGTAAGAATATAATTTACAACAAGAAACGAGGTAGGTGTTGAACTGAACAGTGAGCAGCAAGTGGCTTTATCTGTGCTGTAATTGCATGTGCTGCACCAATGGTGTTGTTTTTCTCACTTGTTGAGGTGAATTCAGTTTGAGTTCTTAAGACCCAGTGTAATGGTAGCGATACCTGTGCAAATACTAAGTTGCTTAATTAGCTAATTTTCATCTGTGTGTTACTGTATAGAGGAAGAAAATCAGTGTTCCTTGCTTTTCTTTAGTGAACTCATGAATTTGTTAATCCCCAGCTTGCCTGTATGCCTGGGCTTGAAAATATGTAACTGGATGTTAACTCTATTCTGGTTGTATAAAGCTTTTTAGGAAGGAAAAAAAAATCATGCAAGTATAGAAAATAACATGAAAATTGTCTCCTGCAATATGTTTTGTTCTGGTTTGTGATCATGGGTAATACCCCTTCATAATGAAGTATCTTAGTGATATTAACTACTACATTCAGTAGCTCAATTTGTTTTTTGCATGAGGTACACTGACATCTTAAAAGATTTCTTTTGTAAATCCATGCTTTGTTTAAACAGTTGTACACAGCACACATCTTGGCAAAGATGAATTACTCTTTTGTTTCTATTCCAATGCACTTAACTCATAGTTCATGTTATTAAGATCTGTTAAAGCTTCCATATAAACCCACAGCTTATTGATTTTAGTGGTTTGGGGTTCAGTTAGTGAGTGAGTCAATCAGGTATTGAAACAAACGAGGCAAACTTTTGACACTAAAATGGCTGCTGTGCAGTAAAAATACACAATTTTCCTCCCATTTCAAGTACCTGAGCTCAGCTCAATGTGACAAATCAGATTACAAGGTTTTCTTTTGAAGTAAGGATGACACATTCCTTCTAGCAGCTGCATATTTTTGTGCTGGTTGGGTAAAATTGTTGGTATGTAAGCCCAAAGTGAGTGAAGTAAATAACTGAATGGAGCTGAAGCTATCAGTTATTATTGGTCTTTGACCTATTAAAGTTATGTGCCTTAACTACTAAAGAAAAAAAATAACAAAACCAAGCTGGAGCTGGTTCTAGTATGAAAATTTGCTGTGTGTGATAATACATTTCTTCATAATTTGTGAATTCTGCATCATTTCTGCATCACCATGTGAATTGAGGAAATAAACTCTTTTGGTGATTTGTATATAAGTTTCCCTCTGAGTAATCCCACCTTTGAAGGGAATTGCTAGTGCTTTTAGTTATATATACCTATATGTGTATGTGTACCCTAATAATGCTATAAACATAAATTTTAAATTCTATGGCTTTAGTACCAAGCTTGAGTGGTTTTACTGAGTTTCAATGATGGACTGTAGTTCTGCTTAAAAAAAGAAAGGGGGGAAAGCATGAAAGGTGTGCATAAGACCAGATTTGTGGTCTGGTGACACGCTTGGAGTTGTGATACTGTAGTACCAAAAATAAATCTCTTTTTACCATGTGGGTTTTTTAAGTGCTGAAATTACCTTGAATTTTAGCATTCTGGAGCAGACCCATTGAGGTAATTTTTATAGTCACTTTTCATAGTAGAACCATGCAACAAAAAGGAATTCCTTAGATTTTTGTCTCTAAAAGGTTCACTATCATGGTCAATAGGCTTGAAGCTCCTAACTGAAAAACAAATGCTGTGTGCTTTTCTTTTTGTAAACAGAATGGAGGAAAAAACAATGCCAGTAGTGCATCACTTGTGAGCAATCCTACAATAACAAGTGTGTGAGTGATAAAGAGTTTGGGGACAGGGTGGGGAGGAGGGAGGTGTGTAAAGTACTTAGGCTTCAAGCAAGCTGTACACAGCTGGGGGAAACACTTGGAAATACGAAATAAATCTATTATTAAACTTATGTTTGAATACTGTACATGTGCTGTGTTGTAAAACTTGTGCAGTCTGGTAACAGCAGGGACCATTTTCATAGTAACCAAACCTCAGTGCCATCTGTAGAAAGGATGATTGTCATTTGAAAGCTGTTTTTAATAGCACACTTTTTACAGAGCATCAACAGGAAGCTCAGCGTTAACTGTAAAGAAACGTGCATAACTGGAATTGTGTTTAGCAGAGCAAAAGCTTTTATTGGTTTACAAATAATTTCACAAGAGCACAAAATAGAATCTTTTTAAAGATGGGCTTCACTAGGAATGGCATCAAAGTGTCTGAAGGTAGTTAACAGCTTTGGTGAATGCAGTACTTTGACTAAATTTACTCTTCCATCTAGAAAGGCTTCTGTGTATCCAAAAGACCTTGGTGATCCTGAACTGAAAACAAGAGAGAATTGGTTTTCTAGATTAACTACCTTATTTTTTCTTTACTCCTCAGGAAAATTTGTGCAAAGCTGGTAGTATTGTTTGGCTTTTCAGAAGCTGGCACAAAGAAAACCTTTGTTTTAGTAATACTGTATTTATAATTTTGCTTTTGAATGCTTAATTTGCACATTTACTAGTTGGAGGGATGTGTGAGTGTGTGTTTAAGCTACAGACTACCAGGACATATTAGGACTTGTGTCCAATACAGTACAAATAATTATGGCTTGTTCCTGAACTTTGCCTTAGACTTGTCCTCTGCATTAAATTCACGTTAAGTTTTCAGACTTGAAAGAAAAAATCATAGTCGTGCCACATGCTCCTTGTAAGAAAAATCAGTCTCCTGTCCTTAACTTTTATTTATGAGACTGGAAGAGTATGTTGAGTGTTAACTTCATTTAATGGTGTTTCACTCATCAGATTTTAATTTGTTCCTGCTGTGGCTGAGAGAGCTCTGCCTCTTGCTGTTTTGTTAATGTCCATTCTCAGTCACTCAGGATATGAAAATCTGCAAGTGTTACTTTACATAACTTATAATTAGGACTGTCATCTACCCTTTGAAGGCTGTAGCTCAGCACTTCACATTGCTTTTTATTGCAGCTTTGACATCAAGAATACTCAAAATATGCTTGAAGCTTGGTACTGCTTATTTATAGACCTTGTGTTCTGATGCTCCTAAATTTGTTTAGTTTTTGGTTTTGTTTTGCCTTTTTGTTTTTTTTTTTTTTCTTTTTTTTCCAGCGTGACCTGGGAATTTCCAAAAATACCTGATGTTTTAAGAGTATTCAAATACCTGCTATTCAACAAGATCAAGTATCAGAATTCTTTTTTCTATGTGTGCTCTTTTTGAATATATGAAAATCAGTTGGCAAGGAGTTGTGTGTAGGTAGATGGATAGTTTTGTTCTGTTTATTCCCTCTGCCTACCCGGTGTTTTCTGTGATCTTTGGTAGGAGTCTGTGGGTGCTCAGTGCTTCTGAAGACTGAGGTATGTTTAAGGCTTCTGGTTTTGATCTAAAAACCTATTTTGTTTTGCAGAGCTCTTTTCAGTATTTATAGCTAAAATTATCCTTTGGGTGGGTGACCTGTTTGTGAATTTTCAAGCATGTTCCTAGCACAGATCCTTGTCTTTGAAGCTGTTTTCTAGGGGCTCAGTGGCTCACCTGATGAGCAGGATGGGACAGAACTCAGAATGCATCATTCAGCTGTGGTGACTACAGCCAGGACTTGGACAGGGGAAGTGCTTTCCCTATTAAACCATTAAAAAGGAAAAGCAGGTAGAAAGAGAAGCGTCCTCGCCCTCCTACCTGTCAGAACCCTGAGATGTAGCAGATGCTTTGTTGATTGCTACTTGATCTGTTTAAAACTGGATTTCTGGTATATGGAACACAAACATGAATTCTGTTCTGTATCTTTCTGTGGTTTTTGTGGAATATGTTGCATGTTGCCTGCACTAGGAAATGCCTGGAAAAAAGGCACGTGTTTCAACTTGAAATATTCCACTCTTGACGTGTCTGTTCCTGTCCATAGCAGTAACTTCTCCAGGGGGATGGCAGAGTTTGTTTCTAAATTGTTTCTCATTTCAGTAAAGCACAGATACACTTAGACCAGTGTCCCTTGTTGGTCTGCCTGCTCCCAGGGTCATTGATGGGATGTACAAATTGTGGATGCCTTTTAGAAACCTTGAAACAACAGCTACCTGCTAAACCAGTGATGTAAGCCATAGCTTTTAGAAGTGGCTTTCTCATATGAACTGCAGTCAATCTTAAAAGTAGCTTCTAATGCAATCATTATTTAAAGTTACTGCAAACTTTCTTCTGCTTTTTCTAAAGCAAGGTAGATGTATGTATGTGTACATGTAAGTACATATATGTTGCACATCTTTGAAGCAGCAAACTTAAAAGTTTTTGCTTTCTTTCAGTTCCACAGAAAGAACCATGCATCTTTATTTTGAGCCTTCGTGCAAAAATTAGCTTAAAGGTTGAGTTTCACAGTACTGTGAGTCTGAAATGGATCAGTGTAAATGCAAGGCTTTTCCACTTTAAACTTCTGTCTTATCAGATGGGAATTTGCCAAGTTTTCTCCATCTGCTACAGGCTGGGTGTGCCCTTGTTCCTGCTTTGTGAGGACAGTGCCTAGTAACAGCCCCACCCATATTTTGTTAGCTTCAATTTCTGCTTGTATGTAATATTCTTTATATCTGGAAGTAAGTTTTTTAAATGTTAGCTGTAATTAAGAATTCACGATGGCACATAGGGATGTTCTGGGTGAAATCTTCACATGAAAAATTTAAAGTATTTATGTCCATATTTTACTAGCAGACTTTTACCTGCAGTGTTTGGATTTTATGTGAGGAAGGAAGAAAAAAACTTCTCTTAATACAAGCAGTATTAAATGTTTGGGGGGAAGAAGGGGTTCAGGAGATCAGTTATGTAGCAGAATGTTAGCCAGGGCTGGGGTTTTAACTGGCTTGTAACTTCAGAGGTGCCTGTTTTGAAAAGCAGCACTGGAGAACCAGTGGGAAGGGCAAGCTGTGGATCTGCCAGTCAGGCAGTGGCAGAAGTTCACCTGTGACAATAAGATCTTGCCTGCAGCTGCTGTAAGATTTGCCCCTTCAAAGCTCTAGAGAACTTCAATTTTTCCACTGCCAACAGAATTTCCTGGAAGGAGCTTGCCACTTTGCAGGGCTGTTGGTTTGTTAGAACCTAAAAGATCTAACATCATAACCTTGGTAAGCAAACCTCTCTTTCAATGGAAGTAAGGGTGAACTCAGACTTGGAGGATTTGTGACTACGTGATTACATTTGTGTTGCAGAGTTTAATTTCCATTTTAAGTGCTTAGACAAAAAGATTTGTCCATCTGGAAAACATAATTGTGTTAGTAGTTCAAGTATCAGAAAATAGAAATTCTGCATAGAAAAGAACACTTTAACAAACTTCTTCTGAGCTGACTTGGTCAGGACATTGGTGAAACTATTTTATTTGAGATGCCCAATATTCCTAAATCTTAAGGAGGCACTGTAGTAGGCACTTAAAATCCTTAGTCTAGGAAATACATATATAATGTACTTAATTTTCACATTGTTCTTGCTTTTCTTTTTAGCCTAGAGTTTTAAGTCATGTTAAAAGGTTGTTCTTTATAATAGAATGAATACTGTTGTTAATTAAATATGCAGCTAGTGATAAAAAAAAAAGAGTATATAGAGGGAGGAGGGTGCAATGGTGAAAATTACTCCTTTCAGTACAACAGTGAGAAATGTAAGGTTTTACTCTTTAATGTTCTAGTGCAAACAGATCTTATGTTAACCCATTGCTTCCTCTTCTGACATTTTTAGTCATTTTGCTGGTTTCCCTTAAAACACAAGAGCTCTAGTTTTACCTAATCCATCTCGCTTATGTTTTGACTGTTTTATGTGCTTTAGGCATTCTTGAGCAGCTTCAATGCATTTCCCCTAGCTTCTCTGCAGGTAAACATAATTTGGAAACATTTGGGGCTGTGTTTTGCTGCTTTATCAGCTCTTGTTTGCACAATGCTCCATAGTTTGATAGCTTTGGGGATCTTATGATTATCTGATGGTTTCTTGAGACTAGTTGAATCCAGCTTAAAAAAGCAACAATTAAGAGCAGTCTTGCTTTGTAAGAGTGGTTGAGGAAGCAGGAGGTATCAGTATGTTGCAATGTGTTAGTCCACTGTGGCTGCACATTTGTGTGAGATAAGCAGGACTGTTATTTTTTAAGTCAGGGAAAAACTGATCTGCTATTTCTACATAAATTTAAAATAAAGAATATGCTACTGTACTTCTTGTTTTGAGGGTAAGGGAGGCCCTCATGTGGTGTAAGTTAAAATTGAAATTCTCCTACTCAGACTTCAAGCAGGGAGAATTGTAAGCTCTGAATTTAAGAGCTTTCCTGAATGAATATTTACCCATAAATATCTCGTATCATAGAAATCACAGCCTTACCCTGGAACGTCTGAGTGCACACAACTGGGTACAAGATGGGTGTGTGGTTTGTTTTCCCCAAAAAACTTCAAAGGACACCAAAGGATTAGGGCTGTGACTTGATTTGATCTGGACTCTGATGTTGCTGCTGTTGTCTCTGACATAGGTGATGTGCAGTTCATAGACTATGAGTACTCTGGCTACAACTATCTGGCTTATGACATTGGAAATCACTTCAATGAATTTGCAGGTAAGAATTGGGTTTCTGAGGTAAAAGTTGACTGGTTTGATTAAAAACCCCAACAACCTCATCCTTGTGCATTCTCTTTTTCTTTGTCTATAACTGTATATCTAGTTACATGTTTACAGCTGTCAGCTCATGGTGTCAGAATGTGTTGATGTCCCATTTTGCAGGCCATTTATGCCCTTTCTTTGCAGGTCTTCTAACCCAGAAATGGAAACATCATGTCCTAAGTTCTGGTAGAATTAGAGAAGTACAGAACACACACCTTTCACCCTGTACTTCTGTGAAGTGACACAGCAGACACAGCCCACTGTAGTGAAACACTGTCGGTGTCACGCTAGAGGTGTATATATTGACAATATTCTATGTGATTCCACAGTGCCAAAAGGCAGGATTATATGTTTTTTGGTGGTTTTGAAGGTGTGCACTAAGTACTTGGCCTGTCTTAAAATAAGAAGTAAAGACTAAGACTATATTATAGGAAAAAGGTAGGATTTTAGGCAAAAGGTGTTTTTAGATTAATTTATTAACTAGTTCAAGTTTTTTACAGTGAACACCCATTCCTCTTACTCCATATGGGAGAAATGACCTCAAGTGTATGCTGTATTATTTCAGAGCATGGGCCAGCAGGGAAAACCTACATAATGATTAGTGCAGATGGAAAGCACACTGTGGTGAAATGAAGAGCCTTAATCTACCAGTTGCTTCACAAACAATGTTAAGTTTAGATAACTTAAAAAAGAAATGGGAGTGTGTACTTGGTAATTTAAGTTGTATAATTGGTAATTTAAACATTTGGAAAGCAAGTTAAATTCTTTTACAAAATTATATTTGAAAGCTTTTGATTTTTCATCTTATACTTCTGAAATCTGACTGCATCAGTAAGAAGAATAAATGCACAAATACATTTTTTCGCCTATGAAGAACAGCTGTGCTTCATTTTTATTCTCTATCTGTCCTGTAAAAATCTGAATTATTTTTCCAGCTAAATTTATGTGGATCTAACACATGAAAGAGTTTAGGTGATAGGGGATTGCAGTGTTCATAATATAAGAATTAAAGAGAATTCCCAAATTCCCTGGGAGTGGTAATGGGAGTGAACTGGGACAGAGGTTTGGGACTCCTGGCAGACTCCCTATAGCCTGTGACTAAGCACTGCCAGTATAGGAAGAAAAATAGGATAAAAATGGGTTATGGGCTCCTAATTCTACCAATGCCCTGTGGAGGAGAGAGGCAAACTAATTATAAGTTTTCTTCAAATGTGAGCTTAGTGATGACTGGATGAGCATCTGGATTCAGCTTGGTACATTGTGGCATACAAGTCTCTTTTCCTACAAAATAGGTAATATTTGATCTTTTTGTGAGGGGTTTTGTTTCATGATGCAAATACTTTTTCTTAAAGCTTTTCTCAAAGCCCAAGGTGTTGAATCACAACGTACAAGCAGACTCTATCTGGCTGAAAACAGTACAGTTTTCAGTACAAATTTTCAGTACAGTACAAATAAATTTGTACTGTAGAACACTGATTTGTATGTGGGAAGTTCTTGGCAATGTGTAATTTATAAGGTCAGGTCAAAGTAAAAATGTGGATGTTTATCCACATCAATCTGTTCCTGTGTATTGGGGTGGGAAGGGGTACAGTAATGGACTACTAATAGTAGTACTAAAGAGTTTCTAATGGTCTTTTTATGCAGCATAAGGTTCTAATAGTATTCTTTTCTTTTCCTAGGAGTAAATGAGGTAGACTACAGCCTTTATCCTAACAGAAAATTACAGGAGCAATGGCTGAGATCTTACCTTGAGGCCTACAAAGAATATAAAGGATTTGGCACAGAAGTCAGTGAAAAAGAAGTTGAAGTTCTGTATGTCCAAGTCAATCAGTTTGCACTGGTAAGTAACAAACACTTGATTAGACTGCGTTAAATGATGCAGAGAAGCCTGATACTCCTTGAACAAATGTAGTTGCTATTTTCTTGAATTTGAGTGTTGTGGCATGTAGAAAAAACTTCCATAAGAAATAAAACTGCTGTTCTATGGAAACTTACTTCTCTGTTGCATATTAAAAATTCTCTGTAGAATCTTCCTAGTGAAGGAGGCACTGTGGATTCAGAAAACGAGGAGATGAGCTTTGAGTGAGGATTTCTGTTGGCTGTTTATTGGTCTGGCAAGTTTAAGTTGGCTACACCTTATGGTGGGTCTTTGTTGAACTTTTTCTTGTAATGGTAAGAAGACAGAAGAGCAAGGTAGTGCTTCATGAAGACTTGCAAACTTTAAAATTTTTTTAAAATAAGATGATAACATTCTGTTAAACTAGAATATTTTGATTTTATTTCTTTTTTCTTTTGCAGATAAATAGGTCACTCTAGAGTCTCTTGCTGATCTTGTTTTGTCTAGATGATGTGATGGGAAATGTTACAGCAAAAGTGCTTGTATTTTTTTTTCCTGAAGAATAATATTCCTAGCTATTTGTAGGAGGAATAAGGCTAAAGTAGCCACTTTGGCCTTATTTTAGTCCTCTTTCCTACTGATTCAAGCACACCTCTGTTACTGTAATACCCTCAGTTGTCTGGCAAATGCTACTGGTTGCAGTGAGGAAGTATAATTAACAGGAAGATGATTATTAAACAAGCTTTAAAAACAGCAGCTTGGGTGCTGCTGTTCTTTTAAAATGTTAGTTGCTACTGTTAAATTCAGCTGTCCCATTCATTTAGGAAAGTTAGAACTGCAATTAAGCAGGCTGGTGGTCTGTTTGAAAATATTTAGCACTGTTTTGTCAGTTTTAAACAGTGGTCATAGTAATGTTTAAGAGGATAGAGTTGTGTTTGGAGAACAGGTCAGGAATTGCCCATAGACCCCCCATGCTGCACAAACACCGTGTGATGCTCGTGTCAGTTCGTGTGGGAAGCTTTGCTAAGGGAAAACTTGACATCAAGTTAATGGATGTTGATGTAAAACAATGAACTGCAACTGTGGCAAAGTTATCTGAGCTAGAGGTACAAGATTCACATGGACATAGATTAGTTGCTGTTTTGAGGTGTTTTCGGGTGTGTCCATGGGTATCTTCTAAATTCCCGATCGAGTGTTACATGCAAGCTTCAGGAAGCCATTTAGGTAATTAATATGAGCAGTCATTTACTTTAGTTCCAAGTCTGTCACTTGTAAACTGGGTGTCCAGAAATGTCTTCCATAAGGATCCTGTCAAGCTTATGGCCATTACATGTTCCTTTTGAAGTGTATTAACAGTCATATCATTAATATATCCGATACTTTCAATCTGAAAGTGAACAGAGGCCTCCAGACTACTTCTCTGGACTCCTAATGGAAGTAAGTTTGGAACAGATGAGAAATTTGTGTAAAGGCTGATGAATCAGGGGTTTTCTTGAAGCATCACATATCTCTTTGTCCAAGTCAGCCATGAAAGCGAGTGTAATTATAGAGGTCTAAGGGTGTAATCGAAGATTTAAAAGGAATTTCCTGTTTGCAGTGGAGTTCAAGACACGTGGAATAATACAAATTTAGTTAGCAGCAGTAGAGGTGGTAGTTACATTTCTGTGAATTTTTTTAGCATGGTGTATATAGTCATACAACAATCTACTTAATAGGTGACATAGTTTATAAATGCAACATTGTTTCTCTTGAAAATGACACATGGGGAGTTAGGGTCCAATGGATTTCCTCCTCTGCTTGCCAGTAATTTATTCTATAATACTGCTTATAAATCTCTTTGGTAACGAGTGGTCAAATAACTTTACAAAAAGATAGGGTTTTGAGTGTTCTCTCATAGATAAAGTTTTGTCTCCATGTGAGAATATGTTTACATGTTAGATTTAAGGCGAGGTTAATTTTTTGGTGCTGATTTTTTTTTCTTTCAGGCTTCCCACTTCTTTTGGGGATTGTGGGCTCTAATCCAAGCCAAATATTCCACCATTGACTTTGATTTTCTAGGGTAAGTGTGCTTGCTATGTACAGTCATGGAATGCTAGAGGGTGGGAGGGACTTGTGGGGCCATTTAGTCCAACACCCCAGCTATCAGAAACTGAGATCTGAGCAGCACACCTGACCTATGTGATCATACAATAAAACTCTTCATTTTTAAGGGAAGACAAGGCACTAAAAGCTCTGTCAGTGGTTTTTTGTTGCTGAAAGTTCTCTAAATTATGTGCCCCTGTGCTAAAACACATGGTTTAAAAGGCAAGGAACATAATGTTTTTGGGCATTAAGTGTTTTTTGTTGGGGAGTCAAAGGCGTAAAAGCCAAGTTGGTCAGTGAGGTGTGCTATCTTTCACATGCAAGACCTACATTTCCAACAATGATAATCAAAGATAAAGTATAAAAGAGCTTGATTATTTCTTGCATGGAGTGTTGATCTTGAAAGTTGCTATTCTTGTTTTAAAGAGTCTTTGTGTCACCAATGAATGTTAAGTTCTGTTTGAGGTAGATACCTGTGTCTTTGGCCTTTTTAAAATGGTCTTTCATGGCAACAAGCAGAGGAATTAATTTCTCTGTTGGGGACTGAGCGAGGTGATAAAATTCATCATTTTACCTGGTGAAAGGTCCCACTTTAGAATTTTTTGCATTTTTGTAAGTAAGACCGATGTGGATTCCTAATCCTTTCAGGCCGCAGTACCTGGCAGTCACCACTAGATGGAGTGAAAACACCAGTGTTAAACCCCAAAAACTTGTCCACTTTGACACGTTTGTTTTTATCATCACGATCAAATTTCTGTGGCATTGTAGCTGTGGGACAGTCCATCAAGAACAATTAAACACTAAACCACTACTTTTGATAATCCTGGAGCAGCATCTGTTTTGCAAGCTGAGAGTGGGGGGTGGCAGAGCAGTAGTACTGTAATATCATTGCTCTGTTCTTAATTTCTTCCTTTGGCAGCTGGTAAGAGTCAATTTTGGAATGAGGGTGCTGGGGTCAGTGGAATTTTGACTAGTCCTACTTAGCATGGCTGTTGTCATGTGAAGAGTTAGCTGTTCCTAACTTGGAATGTCTCTCTCCCTCTGACCAGGTATGCAATTGTTCGGTTTAACCAGTATTTCAAAATGAAACTGGAGGTCATGACGTTAACTCTTCCTGAGTAATGAAGAGGAGGACTCTTACCAAGTGGATAGAAAACCCCTGAATCTTTTCTGAGAACAGATACTGGAAAAAAAGCTAAACATTTGTTGAAGTGCTGTAATGCTCACTTGGTGGTTCTTGCTTTATAAATAATGCCTCTAGACAGTCCTTCAATGTTAAATTTATTATGAAGAACATACGTACTGCTGTTGATATAAAACGGATTAGAAACTTGCTAAATCTATAAAAAGTTGTAGAAATGGCAATTTAATCCTTCTTTGTAATTTAACATATGTTGTATGTGAATTATTTATTATAAGTTTAACATGATTCCATTGCTGCTTTCATCAGTTTTTGTTAAAGTTGGGTGCAGACAGTGAAGTTGTTCCAAAGGATTCATTTAACAACTTGTTTTATTGAAGTTGCATTAACTTATGCTAAAGAAGATATGTCAGAGACAATTATTCTTTTAGAGGCCTATGAGCAAAAGGAGTGACAATAGATCTGTGAGATCTCTAGTGTGGTATAACTAGGGAGAAGGGTTAGGATGATCTTTATTTTTCCCTTTTTTTTTTAAGGTAGCTTTCCATATGATGGTACTTTTCTTTTGCACAAGAATCAAGCAGCTTGCTGAAATGATAAATAACATTTTGATTTTTTTTTTCCTTCTTGATTGAGCTGTAGAAATGTTCAAGTTCTATGACCACAAGATTCTGTGAGGATATTGTACCAATCACTGGCGTTAGGTGGACAGCCTGCCATCCCTAACTTCTGTGGGAAAGCTGCTTATTTATTAAGTGCACTCTTAAAGTCAAAAGACCACTATTCCAAATGTCTCTTCCTTTTTGCTACTTGATTCTGGATTTGAACACTATTTTGGTGTCTGTATCTGTTGTGCTCCAGTGGCAGAATGGACTGTTGGACTGGAGATAGGAGAGCAGAAATCCTGTTGGCACTGGGGAGCGAGACACAGGTTTACAGTTCCTGCATCAATGGCAACTTTCTGCTTTGTCATCTTCTAACCTTAGACTCTTAAGTCTTAAATGCCTGGTCCTGTAGTTGTGCAGATTCTGGTATGTCTGGTGGTTCTTTATTTTTTTCTGTCAGCAAATTGCTTTTCAAAGCCTCCAGTTTGAAGGACAGTATGGAAAAGTGTATGGCTTGAGCAAAGGGGCTTTGATCATCACACACACTTTATTTCTTAAAGCTATTATACCAAGAATGGTCTGGATTACAAAATGTGAACTGAAAAGAAAATGTTTACTTAATGGAACAATGCATACGTTTGTGTGGAAAAGAGGCTTTAAACTCTGCAAGGGGAGGGTGGGAGTGGGGGGCAGGAGATGGGAAGGAACCCACAGCAGAAAACTCAAGCCCAAAAATGCAGTTTGAGGCTAGGCAGGCATGAACTCAACTCTGATGATACTCTAAAAAACTTTGCACTTTGGTCACATAAGTGCCCACATGTACAAAGTCTGTGCGTGTGCACGAACACATGCAAACACAAACTTACCTGAGGAGTAAATATTGTGGGGAGTCTGTTGTACAGGCTCCAGCAAAGATATTTATTCAAATTTGCTTTATGGCACATGGCAGTGTGTGTATGTGTGTATAGTATGTACACACATACATACATATGTGCTTTACAAAAGCTTGGAGTGATTCAGGACAAAGACAATTCATGTGAATGAAAAATCTTCACCGTTGAAGACCATTTCTAATGGCATTCTGTTATTTTGTAAAAGCACGGTTTAGGATTTGTTTTTCCTCGTGTTTATATTAATCTCTGAATGTTTCCATTTTATTTTTATTCAGTCAAAACCTTAAAAATCTTTGTACAAATGGTAGAATTGGGATTTTTTTGTAACTTGAAATGAGGTAACCATTTTCATTAGCTCGAGGCTACTATACTGGACAAACTCTCTTTGATTTGAAACAAATAGCTAAAATAGACATTTGTAATTTACGTTGTAGCAGTTATCAAGGATGTTGCTAGAGCTCATGAAGGCACTGAAGACCTTAATCTTCTGTACTTTCTCTATGGACTTTTTTGACATTTGATGAATAATACCCTGCTGTCTTTTATTTCCTTCAAGTTCAGCAAGATGTGCTTGGAACTAAGACTGCTAAAGGTTTTTGAACTCTTCGTTACTATTTTCTTCCAAGCAGTGGCTTAATTTCTGACAGTGTTGCTTTGTATTTGTGAAATATTTTGAAAGAAGGCTGTGAAGTTCATTTGGTCTTGGGAAATCCAAGACTTGACAGATCCTAAGTTTCCCAATGGCTGGCAAAACACATTCCCTTTTCAGGTACCAGTACTACTTAAGGTTTGGAGTTACTGTAATTTTTGTCAGTAGTATTTTTGTTTGTATAGCTCAAGTAGCAATAACTGCAGGAGTGGAAGTTTGCTTCCGCAGAACCAAAGCTTTTCTTGAGTGCAGCTCAATCTCATCCTTGTGGAGTGAATCCCGTAAAAGCACTTTGAAGCAGGTAGCAAATACTCCAGGCTTTTCCTGAGCCACTTTGAAGGAGCACAAGGACTGTCACAGGTTACAGTGGTTGACTTTGCAGTACTGGTCAAGGCTTTAAGTTTGCACGTTGGAATTCACTTCAGACACTTCAACACCGCTCTGCATCAGCTTTCTCTCAAGAGAAGCGCAGGTTAAATCCATTTGTGATCAACTCTGAGGAAATACTGTAAAACATCTCCCAAAATGAAATTCCAGTTTCCTTGAGCCTTGTTCCACATCCGTTTGAGCCAGTAGCATTAGGATATCCTCGTTTCCTGAGGAATATCTAGAGATGCATTAAGTTGGAAGTAGTAGTTTGCATTGCAGATGATAAGGTAGCTTGAAACTGTGAATACAGGACATTCTGAATGTAAGTTAGGTACTAGAGAACGTATACTTGTTTCACTTAATTTATCTCAGTCTCTTTAATAGCAACATGAAGATATTTGAAGGAGGACAAAAAAAAAAGACTGAGCTCTAGAAACATCCTGTAGTAGTTTTGACTGTGACTTGCCAAGAAGATACTCTGTTGCCTTTGTTAAACTAAGGGCATGAATGCCAAAATTAATAATTCTTGCTGTAGTTAAAGCTATATTGTAAATATGAAGAGGACTATTAATCTGGGCATTCTTGCAGAAATAGCATCAAGTCAATAGACCGTAGTGGCCTGGTTGCTTTTGTAAAGCAGAATAGTGTGATTTTTTTTCTTTCTCATTTCTGCAGTCAGATCTGGCTAATCCAGGCCTAATTTCTTAGGTGACCCAAGCACTAAAGATTTCTGAATGGTCAGTAGTCTCCTGTCACATAATTTTAAATACCTTCATTGACACTTGTTGATTTGCTTTTTAAAAGGACGTACCAAATTTGCATTAACCAGGTCTGACTGTACATGTATATACAACAGTGTAAATAACCATTTGTAAATTAGTGTGAATTGTACTGTATCTTGCATTTATGGACTTGTGTATTGCATTGTATTCTCTCCTATTTTGTAGAAATTTTGATGTAAAGAAGAAATCTAACTCTGTGTGCGGACTTCTTTTGTTAAATTGACTTATAATGGAGCATAATACTTTCATGTTGAGATATCCATTTATAGCCTTGGACACCCAGTGTCTTTTTTTCCCCCATTAGCTTTTTTGAAATCTTGCTCTTGGGAATGATTCTGGGAATAAAGAGATTTATACAGTACTTAGATTAAGAGAAAATCTGTTCTAATAATAGGGCAAACCATGTGTCAGAAGTACATGCAGTACTGGTGGGATAGGGAAAGCTGTTAAAATTGTTTATTTAAACTTCCAGAAATTTCCTATCCATTCTTGAATGCTGTTGACTTCTAAACTAAGGGTGTTGGATTGAAGCATTCCTGAAGTGTGTGCTCCCATGGGGACACTGATTGAGGTAGCTGTGATAGGAGTCCCTCAACGTAAATGCTTTTGGTGGATATAGCCTTCTAATAGGATTAGTTGCTAACTTGTAAATGCTTATACTGAATGTTCAAATCACTCAAATAGTTCTGTCAATTAATTTACCTCAACACCAGAACTATTGGTACCCCTTTAGAGTATTTAAAACTCTAAACTTTATAGCTGGGGTATTTTCCCTGTGTGTGATTCCCTCCCCCTCCTCCTGGTGCCCACAACCCTACTTCTTTTAGTGTAAACACGAATATAAAATCTTCCTTTCCATACTTGGCTATCACTATTTCCTTTTGGACTAAAATTCCGTTCTGCTTTGTCAGTACAGGACTTCTCATCAGAATTTTTTTTGTGTAAAAAATCCCTTTCTGAAGAGGCCTTTAACCTTGGAAACAGAGACATAATGAAGGATAGTTTTTTCCCTGACTGTATTTCATCCCTGTTGCCTTTCGTTGTCTGTTATGAACTCCATAGTGTCCTTCAAGCTGTTAGTTTATTCTTCTCACTGGTGTGTTTAATAACTCTGCTGGAAAATTCTGTTTTGCAAATCTTGTTCTCCATCTGACAAATTGATCTTGATGTAGTATGTACAACCTCTCAGTGTTACCTGTGGTGACACTTTAGGTTACACAGGTCCTGGGAAGTGAATTTATCCAAGAAGTACTAGTCAGGAGGAGGGATGGGCTTGGTAAATGTAAGTAAAAGGAAATAATTCACTTGGAAACGCAAGTTTTTGCTGTAGCACTGTATTGAATATGCTTTTTTACTTCATGGTTTAAGGACAAGAGCAAATTATAAAGTTTGTTTCAGAATAAAGTTCAGATTCTTTACAAGCCTTTGGTAGGTAACAAAAGCTTACAAATACTCTTGTTACTCATACCAAAAGAAATCTTAAAATTGGGTAACTTTTTGCTTAAAAAAACCTTTGTTCTAAACCTCAGTGGCACTGTAATCTCTTGTTTGGGGCAGTCCTTCCTGTAGTTAGCAGAGGAGGTTGACCATTACCAGTCTTACCAGTCTGTGTTTTAGGTGGCTGTGTGTTCCTTGTTCTCATGTTTTCTGTTATTTGTTGTGTCCTAAGATTGCTAAACTGCTGGAATTGGGAACTATCTGCTGTCATCTTCCATAGCAAGCAGGTTGTAATTATGGTAGTGGATCAGAAAGCATTTTTTCAGACCTTAGGGGAAATGCAAGGCTGATGTGGAACAGTCTTGCAGACGATTTTCCCTCCCTCCTTATGACTGTGAGTGGCAAACTCATTGTTTTCAATAGTTGTGAAAGATAGGAAAAGCCAAGACCTCTGGTCTTGTGCAAGGTAGATGTTCTCTTAGCCAAACACAGGATTTTTAGGAAAGGGGCTCTCAACAGTGAGAAACCACACCATTCTGGATGGAATGTGTTGGATTAAACCAGACTTTGTGGCTTAGGGACCTTCAGTGGGAAGGAGAATATGTGAAATGTTTGCACAGGCTGGTTATAAGGAGGTGCTCCATCCAAGTGAAATGCTGAGACACTGGAAAAGGCATTGTTTGATTTTTTTAAATTTTTTCTTTTTAAGTGGCTTTTACAGTTGGTCTGATCTGTAGAGATTGAATAATTAGGAAACCAGTCAACCTGGGGAGAGAGGGAAGAGACTTCAAAAAATCATTTATAAAAAAGAAAGCACCTTTGTAGCTGATTAGTTTGCAATACATTGTGTTTTGGGCTTTTCTGTGTATTAATAGTGCGGATGGTGCTCTGCACCAAATTCTTAAATAAGGGATTTTATTACTATTGGGAAATGTCAGAAAACTGATTGGGGTGGCTCTGAAGAGCACTGGGATCTTAGATGGCCAGACTTCACCGGATGACCAAATTTTTGTTTCAAGGTTTCACACTGTTTCTGCAGATTTCTAAAGTTGTCAAGCTGCTATCACAGTTTCCCTGTGGTGTGAGTTTAGGTCATGGACTTCCCAAATATCTTTGATTTGATGTTTATAGAGAGATGACACATGGAAACTTCATGGAAATGAAAAGGAAAGAAAAACAAGTTACTTGAAATCTAGCAAGCAAACTTTGACACTAAATGCTGAAATAACTTCAGGTCCTGCACCAGCCTATTTTTTTGGCATTGCAACTGTGTTTTTTCCTCTGTTAACTGGTTTTGGGTTCTTTTTTCCCCACGTAGAGACCCATGCAAAATGCAAGATGAGAGAGACCTTGGAAAAGAAATGTGAAAAATATCATATAAAATGCCATAAAATACAGTGTGAACTGGAAAAAAGTATATGTTTCTAAGTTTTTGGTAGTAGTAGTCCTTAAGTGTTATCAGAAAATAAGTGTCCAGTCTTCAGTGTGTGAAAAATTTCTTATTTTTTTTTGTAGCAAGTTTCCATTTACCATTTTGTATCACCGTGTGGTAGTTAATGCTGCTGCTTTGTACACAAGTGCTTTGAATAGTCTCAGCACAGAGAATGTATCCAATCTTTCTAAGGTGTGACTTCAAGTTAGAGCCATTGGTTCTAAGCCTCTTCATCCAAAACCCTTTGAACACTTGCAGACACAGGGCCACAGCATATTAGGAATATATTCCATTTCGTGTCATTTTCTTTGGTACTGCAGATTTTTCAGTGTTCTTTTCAACATGAGTCCCCTTGCATCCTGTGAGTAAACTAAGCTCAATTTATAAAAGAGCCTTTGTCATATTCTAGTACTGTCATCCCCCAAAAGAGTCCCCATCCCCCTTGTATGTTGTGGTGTTTAGGTGCATCATTTATTCATTGGGGTGAATTGTATTTCTTTTGAGCTAAATGTGATTGAAACTATTCTAAGGCCTTCTACCACTGATTAAATGAAGTAATGTACCTTTCAAAGAGATTTATATTGTGTAAATAATTTCAAACTGCAACAATAAAGTTGGTTTCTAACGGCACTGTTAGCATCTATTGTGATGATTTTGTTTTTCCTCATGTTTGAAAACTCTTGATACAGAATAGTTAAGAGTTCTTCAATGGTTTTGACTTGTGTCCAGATACATACCTCTCTATGTGATTGACAATGCAGCTAAAAATAAATACTTTGAGCCAGAATTTGGCTTGCACAAAGTTAATTGTTAACAGTTTTGCATATTAAATAGGCTTGGTCATTGTCTGCTGAAATTTAACGTGGGAGACAGGAATTAGATGGAACATGGCTGTCAAGAGAGCTCGCTGCCATTGAGGAAAAGGAGGAAAGCATGGCAGGTTGGGGCTGCCCTGAAGTTTAATTTATGCCCCATAAGAGCTGTTTTAACTCTGGGGGACCATTTTGTAGGCTGATGCATGATGCTGAAAATAGGCTCTGTATCCAGTGCCAGTGGCACAGGGTTGGACACTTGCTTGTCGATCAGCTGGAATGTGTTCAAGGCCAGATTGGATGGGGCTCTGAGCAACCTGGGATAGTAGAAGGTGTCCTTGCCCACGGCAGGGAGTTGGAACTGGATGATCTTTTAAGGTTCCTTCCAACCCAAACCATTCTATGATTTGAATTTAATAGAAAATACTCAGATTGTGACTGGATTTCTGGGGTTACTCTCCCTACTGAATTGCTGCTTAGAGCCAAGAGATGGTGTTTCTCTGGCATCCACTGCTCAAATCCTCAAAGTTCCACAGGGACGGCTAAACTGTAGCTAATTATTGTTCACTGTTGTAGTTGCAGTGGAAAGAAGATCTGTGTTGATGAAATAATCCAAGGTAACCTGGAATCTTTCTTCCCTAAGTAAAAATCCTTCATTCACAGCTTGGCCAGAAAATTCAGGGTAAGCTCTGACTGAGATAGAAGTTGTCCATGGAAAGTAGTGAAAAGGTTTTTTTGAGGCCACCCCAGAAAATATGGTCCTGAATAAGTTATTAATTCTTCTTTAGATAAAGAACAAAGTACAGACATAAAATAGGGGGGAAAGTAATGGCATGTGTAGTGGACTCCAATGCCTATCATATTTAAATATCAGCTATGTAAAGTGTGCACTCCCAGGACTCTTCCTGAGTGGATTCAAAATAACACATTTAACCTTAACCCAAATCAGCTTTGAATTGTTATTATTTAGGATGTATATAGGATTATAGGTTAATATATTTAACATCTATACCTTGTTAATAGATACAATAATTATATCTATATATGTTTCCTTCCCATTCCTTGTTAATATTCCCTACAACCAGTCTGCAGTTTACCCTCATCCCGAGATCAAGATGTAAACTCAAGAGTTTACATCTCTTGCTGTGCTGTTTAGAATAAAGTTGCTCATGTGGTTTTTAGATTTTTAGGAGTGTGAAAGGATCAATATAAAAAATTGTTGAAGTAATAGTACTCACCTGAGAGGCCAAAGGTGGTGTCTACCCAAAACTACTTTCTGGCTGACCAGGTGTTCTGCCAATTGATGGGGGCAATTTAAAGGACACAGACACCAATGGAAAGAATGGTCTTATTTTACTATGAATATAAAGACAACACAAAAGTAAAATGATACATCCAATAAAACTATGCACCTGGCTTTAGCAACAAGCGGAAGGAAGCAAGGTAATGCACCTAATCATTACTTTATGAGAGAAAGGACAGTGATTGAGAAAGATACATCACCACTTGCCTAAATACTTCACCATCATCCAGAGTCTGCAGTCGCTGGGGAGCCCCTTTTCACAGCGAGGACCCGGAGAACCCTTCCTGGCAATTGGGAAAATCCTATGCAGTGCGTCCACCCAGAGGTGAAGTCTCCAAATTCACCCCAAAAGTGGGTCCAGATTTTATAGGCCCAAATCAGTAAGTTGAAGTGACTTGATTATATTTTTAGCACAGAAACTCCTGGATCTGATGGCACACTTCCTGACCAGCAGGGGCCAGGCCTTGGCCAGAGCCCAGGCCTCGGCTGGGAGGGGTTTCCCCTAAGTTACCCTACAAACAAGCCTCTATTCATGTCAGTTGGGAAAGTTTCTTCAAATGATACATTTCTTGCAGATAACTACACAAGGTTATACAGAGCTAGCATGAGCATCTTTGTCATCTATTTTTAGGTAAATAACACTGTTGGTGTTAGTCACAGGGTACCCAGGACTCATCTTGTGAGTCAGCTCTGGGTGAGGCCTGCTGCTCAGGCCTCAGCACATGACCAGGGTGGGTTAGAAGCACGGCTTTTACTTTTCATCATTCTTTTCTGTGGGTACTTTTTCTTTCCCTGTGCTCTGGGAAATAAAACAGGATGACAGACTCCCGCACTTACCCGCAGGTGGCAATGGAGCTGCAGGCTCCGTCTCATTGTTGGAGAAGCTTTTTCAAGACAGCTCCTTTCTGTAGTGCAGCATGTCACACATTGAGTTAAACAGGAAAAAGGGTATTCTTTTATCTCTCAATGAGTTGCAGCCAAGATCTGTAATTGCCTTGCTCTTAATGTTGCATAACTGTTAGCACGACTCAAGCCAAGCATTAATGAATTTCATCAGAACTTCATTTTTTAATGAGCATCATTAATCATTAGTCATGCATGCTACAACCTACACTTCTCTAAAGTGGGGCTTTGCCAATCCTGTTGCAATATAAAAACAGCAGCATGTCCTCCTCAGATTTTATCAGTGAAATAACAAGAGAAGACTGTTGAGAGAGGGAGACACACAAAAAAATTATTTGACCTTTTAAATACTTAAGATGCTCTTTGAAAGTTGGGCTGAAGCTTCAGCTTGTGAGCAGCTGCTGCTCCACTTTTCTCTGGGCTGTGGTGACAATGTGAGAACTCCCAAGCTGCTCTAAGCCACAAAGTTGATCTAGCCTCTGCATGTGAATTCACTGGGCTCCCTTGGCTCTTGTTACAAAATTCAGTGAAGCTTTGAAGGTAAAACTTATTTTCAAGTTTGGAAAAATGATATCTAGAGGTCTACTGGCTGGTCTTTACTCCTTTGGATTGTGCAACAGGTTGTGTTTAAAAGCTACAGAAGGAGCAGTGGGTTCCTGGCTGTCCCACCACACTTGTCCGGATTTAGCAATTCCGATAACGAGCAAGTGGCAGTGCTTTATCTGCACCAAACTGTCTCACAGCTCCTTCATGCTTCTTCTACATAAAGCAGAGCTAACTTAATTCACCCACCTCTGCAAGTGAAGTAGTCATGCAGGTGCCAGATTGGTAGAACTGTCCAGGAAACAAAAGCTTTTCCTTGGTGTGTGTCCTAGGGACGCACGATGACTCGCAACTCCTCCCAGGCAGCCAGCGACAGGACAAGAGCAATGGCCTCAAGGTGCACCAGGACAGGTTCAGGTTGGATATCAGGAAGAATTTCTTCACCAAAAGGGTTGTCAAGTACTGGCTGCCAAGGGAAGTGGTGGAGTCATCATCCCTGGAAGTGCTCAGGAAATGACTCTATGTGGCACTTACAGTTTAGTTGAGAAGGTGATGCTCAGTCAAAAGTTGGACTCCATGAACTTGGCGGTCTTTTCCCACCTTAATGGTTCTGTGATTCTAAGTCTGACCCCCAAGGTGCAGTCTGTCACTGCAGCTGGTGACTAGAAGCAGGATTTCAGAAACAGATTAAACCAAAGAAAACTAATCAAATTGTGTCTAATAACTCTGCACAAGGAAAAACTATTTTCTGTATCTTATGCACTAGACCAAGAAAATGTTTTACTCTGATCTTGATCTATGTGAATACTAATGTTTGTGGTTAAAACAGAGGAGTTATCTGAGGTAGTGTTGTATAGGGGGAAGAGTAAAATCGTGGAATCACAGAATCATTAAGGTTGGAAAAGACCTCCAAGATCACTGAGCCCAAACTTTAACCAAACACCACCTTGTCAACTAAACCAGAGCACTGGGTGCCATGCCCAGTCATTTCTTAATATATCACAGATAATAATAATATCAAGGGATATTCACATATTATAATATGGGATCTTCATTTGAAGGGATCAGAAAGAAGAATGTGTCTCCCTAAAGGGAAGAGGAGCTAGCACCGTGGAGGAGAAAGACAAGGAAAGAATTATGGGACTGATCTAAAAAAGATAATGGAAAAAAGGGATTAATGAAAAGATGCACTTACATGGCAGACAGTGGAGGGCTTAAACAGGGACATGAAATAAAAGTGAGCACCCAAGATTAGGGGGAAGAGATATTGAATAGAGTGGCAAGATTAAATCAGAGGTTTGCTGCAGATAATCAATTTGCCTTTGAGAAAAAAATGGGAGAGACAATTCTGTATAACAACTATAATGCAAAAAATAAACACAATCTAAACTTATCTATAAATATAGGCTGAAAATACCTGAAGATGATACAAAATTTTCTATCATTGTATCAGTTATTAGACTTAGTTGTTGATAATGTTCTAGTGAAAACATCAGTCCTAACCCGTATCCATCATGTGTAATTAAATGAAGTAAAAGAAACCAGCTGGCTGTCAAATATAATTTCCTAGCCATGGGAAATGATCTGAAATTGCAAAACGTTATTTCACTGTCACATTGTTCTGCGAAGAAACACATGGCATACAATAAATTCATTCCTTCAAATAATTCAATATTTTATTTAAAGATATAATATTCAAGTAATGGATGGCAGATAAAATCTCTGACTTGCACTCTCTAACTGTTGGCTGTATTTTTTTTAAATAGAGCAGTAGAAGGACAAGCATTATCTATGTCACAAACAAGCTGATATGGTTCTTACTTTGTGTGTAAGTACACACACACAAGGAGAGAGAAAGTCTTCTGCCCAAGGACCTTACAATGGATATAAAGGTAGAAGAAGATCAGATTCCCATTTTACATGTAGAGAAGAACATAGTAGAAATACAAATTGCAAATCTAGTTCTGCACAATGAGTTTTGTAGCATGAGCAGTAATTAAACACTGATATTGTATTGATCAAACTTTTAATTTCTTTCCTGTTGAAATGGTGTTTGCTGAGAGTGAAATGTTTCTACAGAAATGTTCTGTTTGCTGAAAATATCCCAAGGTCTTGGGCAATGGACGAGGCACCAAGGAAGCTTTGAATCAGGAAGGAAATCAGGTATCCCTCCTGCATCTGTGTGAGTCTTCTTGCCACCAGGGCAGTGATTCTAGATCAGCTCTCTTATTCTACTCCTAAAATGAAGGCTCATTAAAAGCTCAGTCTCAGTAGATGTAGTACCAAAATTTTGAGTTAGAAATAATTTTGTGAAACCATGTCCAGGACAATGTTTTTAATCCAAACATCCACCTTCAACCACTCTTGACAGTGTTGATGAAAAACTCCTGATTTTTGGCATAATTCAATTCAGTTAAAAAATCTTGGCTATCTTCAGATTACTCACCATGTGCAAATAATTGATGTGTAGACTCCCACAGATTATAAATGTAGTGGATATTTTTAAAAAACACTTACTCTGTTCTTTTCTGTAACTCAAGTCAGATATTTTTTCCCCTTCTTCTCCTGGGCTGAACCACAATAACTGTGCCTTCAGTAAAATTTTGATTTAAAGACATCCTGAAATGATGAGTTCACCATGTTGGTAAGTACCATGTTTCTATGATCAGACTCACCAGTAAAAGAAGTTGCTTCATTTTTCCTCTGAACTTGTCTGCTTTAAACTCCTTTTTTAAACTCTGTCCTTAAAAAAACCCCAGTAACCTTTTTTCCTCATTTTCCCTCATCACTTTTCAGTCTTTGATGGGCAAAATAACAAAGGGCACTAACTTGGCTTATCCTTTCCTCAGTGTGTTTTTCCACTCTCACAGTTTTATGTTGTTGATATCAGAGCAGGACACCACCTTCCTCCATTGGTCTCCTCTCAGTATCCTGCTTGTTTCTCCCATTTTCATTTACTGCTCAGTTATTTAACCATTAAAACCCCTTGATCCTGTCCTGACAAGACAGAGTTGTTTGTGGGGGCAATGTCTGGATTTTCCTGACTCGAAAGAGCTGATATCTGAGTCACAGGTCTCCCAAACTGATCCCCATCACAGTGTGATGGCCCTGGTCACTCTGCCAAACTCCTTAGTGCCTAGAAATTTTTTCAGGAGTGTTTTTATGTTTATTTCAGGATCTACAGATGAGAATATTAAATAGCACTGGCCTGCGAACTAATCCCTTTCATCATATAGTTGACTCACAGTAGTAA
The DNA here is from genome assembly GCA_013397815.1 of Aleadryas rufinucha. Lineage (NCBI taxonomy): Eukaryota > Metazoa > Chordata > Aves > Passeriformes > Aleadryas > Aleadryas rufinucha. Next base: position 56,954 of record VZTH01003440.1, on the reverse strand, counting down.
TTTGCCACTGACAACTAACTGTGAGTTAGCCAGTTTTTAATTAGAGCTCAGCAAAACAATTCTTCTGTAAAAAAGATTTCTGTTTGTCAAAATCCAAATGTTTTGCAAGAATGTGTCAATTTCAACAAATATTTTTAACAAGGAAAAGTCAAAACATTTCATTTTTACTTTCTTGATTTTTTTTTAATAATATCAAAACATTTTGTTTTGATATAAGATAAAATTGTTTTGACTTTATCATGTTTTCATTTCATTTTCTTCCTATATTAAAGTGTCTTTAACATGTTCCATATTAAATATACCAGCTAACACATCATATTTAACATGAGAAGCTCAAATGAGATGGATAAACATTATCCAAATGAATTATTGGAAATACGTTCATTGTTCTAAATTAAACTGAAAGCAAATTTTAATCCATTACTGATTTTTGCAGTCACAAAATTTTTCTCTGATTTGGAAACCTTTTCAGCTCCTCTCCATAGCCCTGAATTTTCCACAAGGTAAGTTTGCAATCTTGATCTACTCAACACCCACTCTGTAAATGATAAGCAGTAACAGTGGTTTAGTTACAATAATAACATTGCTCCACTACTAAAGTGAGCTCATTTTGTCACTTTATAATTGGAATAATATATATTTTAAAGTTTTGGAGGTTTTTTTGGTTGTTTTTTTTTTTTAAGTTTTAGCAATTCAAGTTGTTTTCTTACAGTTCTTGGTCTTGAAGGGTCATGGTTTAAGAGGTTGAAGCTGTAGTTTCACACATTACAGGCTACTACACACCAGGTGTTGCAAAATTAGGGCCATTGCAATGAAACACAGCAGTAAAACTGTGGAGTTCTCCGCCAGATTTCCTGGCAAACACATGAACAATGTGCAGCAAAGGCTTGAGCTGTGCCACTCACCACTTCCCATCAACGGGAGCTTGCCAGCCAAAGGTTGTTTGGAGACTCCCAGTCTTGATGCAGTCCTGGGCAGGAGCAGCCTGACCCCCAAAAGTCAACTTTTGAGAGCACTTCATTTCCAGCTAGGGCATTTCTTGACCCAGGTTATAGTGTGGTCATGGGACCCAACAAGCTGGAAGGCCACGGTGGGAGGCTGGGATCCAAAATGAGACCAAAGTTAGGCTTTTGGTCAGTAGTGTCTGGCTGGTTCAGGCTGTAAGTGTTGGTGGTGGCTGCTGTGCTGCTTCCTGGCCACCAAAATATGAAACACTGCGGTGTGGCAAAGTCAGGTATCCTCTGATGGGTACCTGGGCAATAAGAGAATGACTTGTCCAAGAATGATTTTTCCAAGTTGTCCATGGCTAGAGCGGAAGAGGAAAAGAAAAAAGAGAGAATAAATTCAATGGAGTTGAAAATAGGCTTGTAAATGGAAGGTATAACAGTAAAGAAGTGAAAGATGGAGGAACCAAGAAAAATAGATGGAAAAAAAAGTCATACATGAAGCAAAAGACAAAGTTCCAGTATTTTCCTTTGCAGGTAAATAATTAATTTGAGACTTAACCTCAAAGGAGAAATCTGCAGTGTAGCTGATTATCAGGTATGTTTGTGTGAGCACAGGTACAGCCTTGGGCTTCTGGGAAGGTTCTTGTGTGACAAGGACCATGATGAAGTTGTGTGTCATGTTCCCCTTCTGTCCATCTCTCAGTTCTTCCATGGTGTATCTCCACTCTGGGCATAACAAAACGGACCTGATCTGAATAAAACTGGTAGAAATGTTCCAAAGAGGTTGAACATCTTTCATTTTTATAGGCTTCAACAATAGATGGTGATTTCTGAGTAGGACATGGGTAGTGACATTATGAGCCAAAGGCATCCCTGGCAGAAATTCCTGCTGAGATTCACCTCGTTTGCTTAGGTCAGGAAGAGTGATCTCATTTTCAGTGAAAGTCTCATGGGAAGGAGTGGAGATACTCATTTATCAAAGATGAATTCCCAATATTCTTGGGAACTACTGAGGCTTATTTTGTAAAATATCGAAATATTCCAAGCACAGCCTCTGTTGGCACAGTAAACAGCAATAGCCAGAAGCAGGCTGATTCTGTCTCTGAGGCTGTATTTCCAGGTGTAGCCATGGCTGCTCCACTGCACACCCATCACGTGCAGGACACAGAAATGCTGAAGTGCCATTGACACCTCAAAGTACCTCAGCTCTCTTAATCTCTTCATGTGTGACAAAGAAACAAGTGAAAGACTTTCAAATCAAGAGGGATGCTAAAAGCTGCAGGCTTCCCCTGACCTGGAAGTTAAATAGTGTTTATCATTTTGCAGTTCATATATGGGTGGAGAGGCACAAAAGGATGGTGATTTGCCAAAGCCCACTCCACGAAGGATTACAAATTAAAAGACATTCTGGCACAATGGGGAGCCTGTGTCAAAGCTCCAGATGATGTTAAGCAGCCTGGCTCGCTTGACATCCCCTCTCAGCCCTCCCTCTTCTTTGGATGTCTTCCCTCCCCTTACTGCTAACAGCACAATAATTTTTATAATGAAGGGCCAGGTCTTCAGCTTGTGTTCAGCCACCAAAAATCCCTGGATACTGGCAGGTTCAGACCAGCTGAAGCTCCAGTAGCTGACACTTCAGGCCCAGTGCAGCAGCTGGAGACCAGTGTTGCTGCCTGGGAGTCTGAGCAGAAGAGATGAGTGGAAGAAAAACTGGGGATTTGCACTGTTCTCCCCTCCCATGACTGGCTCCGCTTGTAAGCCGGCACAGTATCCTTACCCAAACAACACATTGGATTCTTGTCAGCCAATTTAAAAATAGATTGCCAGGCACAATCCTGCCTTTTCCTGCAGTTTCTGGCTATCACATAGGTTCTTAATTTCAGCTTCTGTGTTCCCCTCTCTTTTCTCTTTCGCTCCCCTCCTCCTGTCCCTGCTGCAGCCTGCCTGAGCTTCTGCCCATTACAAAGGAATAATCCCATTGTTGAGTCCTCATAGGACTGGGACATCCCAATCTGAACCAGGTGTAATTGGTGCCCAAGGATCCCAAGTCACCTCTTCTACTGCTACACAACACTGCAAGGGCTGGCAGGAAGAAATCCGATTAAGCCCCTCATGGAATAGCTTTCTTTCCACATAAGACCCTGTTGCTGTAGAAAAGCACAGTGAGGGGAGGAGAAGTAATCTAGAACCTGCCTCTCGGGAGTAAGTGGCATTTTAAATGAACAAATGGAGTTAATAGTTGACTGAAGATTTTACTCTTGCAGAGGAGCTGAAGGCATCTGCTCGCTAATAAATGTGTGAAGGAAACGACTGCTTATATCAAACTGTGGTGGAAGAGAGCCTGCTTTAAAACTAGGAAGTCATAAATAAGCTCCAAGTGAAGCCTTTTCATTATTAATCCAGACTGGAGAATGAGCAGATGGAGCAGCCCTGGGAGAAGGACCTGAGGGTGCTGGAGGTCGAGAGGTGGCCATGCCCTGGCCGTGTGCACTGGGAGCCAGAACCCCCCTGTGCTGGGCTGAGCCCAGAGCCCCGTGGGTGGCAGGGGAGGGGGGATTCTGCCCCTCTGCCCTGCTCTGCTGAGACCCCCCCTGCAGGGCTGCATCCAGCCCTGGGCCCAGCACAGGAAGGACAGGGAGCTGCTGCAGCCAGTCCAGAGCAGGGACACCAAGGGGAGCAGAGGGATGGAGCAGCTCTGCTGGGAGGAAAGGCTGAGGGAATTGGGATTGTTCAGCCTGGAGAAGAGAAGGCTTTGGGGTGACCTCATTGTGGCCTTGCAGTGCCTGAACGGAGCTGACAAGACAGATGAAGAGAAACTATTTACAACAGCCTGGAGTGACAGGGTAGGAGGGAATGGCCTCAAAGTGGCAGAGAGTAGGTTTGGATTGGATATTAGGAAGAAATTCTTCCCTGTGAGGGTGGTGAGGCCCTGGCACAGGTTGCCCAGAGAAGCTGTGGCTGCCTCAACCCTGGAAATGTTCAAGGACAGGTTGGATGGGGCTCTGAGGAAGCTGGGATAGGGGAAGGTGCCCCTGCCCATGGCAGGGGGCTGGAACAAGCTGAGCTTTAAGGTCCTTTCCAACACAAACTGTTCTGTGATTCCCAGCAACAGGCAGGTGTCTAAACCTGATGGGCTGAGGCCAACCAGCAGCTCTGTAACCCAACTCTAAGGTGAGCATAATATGAAGAGTAAGAAATTATAATAGAGGTAATAGAAAAATGGACATGAAACTCCTCCCCCTCCTTGTGTGTAGAAAAACAACAACTTGGTCAAAGTGGAAAATTTGATGAAATGGACATTCTTAGGGGAAATGTCTGTTTTCAATTCTGTATCATGCACCAAGACTTAAATCTGTTACTGTTTTGGTTTTCTCAACAAAAAATATTTTCTTAAGCAAGTGTTTGGTTTGTTTTTCCTATAAAAAGAAACATTTTATTTCCAAAGTACAGTTAAACTTTACAACTTTTTCATAATAGCCACTAAGTATCCAGCCTGGTGAAATATTTGGCTAAAAAATTGCACATGCTATTTTCAGCTTCAGTGTTTCAGCTCGTACATGTCCAAACCTTTATGGTTTGAAATTTTGGACAAAAGAATATTTAAGAAAAAAAATTTGGAACAAGATTGCCTTCCTGGTCATTTTTCATAAAAAGTAACAAACTTTTACCCTTTCTTTGGAACTGCTCTCCCTGTGTGGCAGTAACATTATACCCCAAAATATACTTTCTTTACTGTATAGTGGTGATGTTACTGGCAGTGACTAATCTCTCTAGAACTCAAAGTCCTCTCTCCATCTGCAAAGCTGAGATGTCACCTCTTAAGGAGAAATAATCTTAACCCAGGCTGCTTTTGAAATACAAATGCTTACAGTGTTCCTAAACTTTTTGCAGGCTTAGACACTTAGATCTAAAGTACCATTTTAATTCATTAAGTGACTCCTTAATTAAATTAACAACTCCCCCCTTTCCTAATCCATAGATCGCCTGTCTCTTATTCTGAGTCATGTTCCAAGTGACAAAAATTTATTGCGTTTTCTCTCATTAACACTGCAGAGCAACAGTAGCAACGACTGACCTAGATGCTCTTTTGCTTCAGGAAGAGAATTTTACAAAACTTTATTTATATCCCCCATGCAAATTCAATTAATCACATTTTTAATGGAGAACCTAATGTTTTTCTTGAAGGACCTTTAATGCCAGTGGTGCATAAGGAAGATGTTTTGCTTACAGCACTCAAATAGTAAAGAACACTGATAGAACATGAAAAGTTATTAGATTTTGAGTCAGGTGCCTACAGATTTTGAGATAGGGGCCTAAATTCTTGACCCTCAGTGTTTAAGATACCATATTCAGTGCTGGCAGCAGAATACATGAGCTTAGTGTCAAACTGTGCAGTTTATAAATGCATAGTACCATTTCTCTGGCTCTTCTATCTCAAGAGGACACAAGTTCTGCTTTTCAAACTGCATTTTACAGAAACAGATAAAACAATGCCTCACAAGATTTTCTGCTTACTTTGTGTCCCAGAGCAATACCTAACAAATTTGAAGAAAGCAAAGAGTAAAAGAGAATTAAGAAAATGTTCAAACTAAACAAAACAAACCATTCATGTAACAAGAGATACTGAAGAAATATAAGAAGAGAAGTGCAAGCAGGAAGACCATGTCAACATCTGGAAGCATTAAACGTACAAAACTCTTGTATTACTCAGTGTGCTTTATCCTCACTGGAACATGACCAGGTATATGCAATTTTCTTCTTTATTCAGGAGAAGCTTATCAGGACAATGCTGCTCTACAGCAAGGCTTTTACAGGTGACCACAACATCATTCTGGTCATTACTACATCAGAGAAGACCCAACAGACAGCCTGTGGAGACCACAGTTATCTGTCAGTTTTATTTTTAGAAACAGTGCTTCTGCTGCCTTTAAGCCTGTTGAATCTGTCCAAGGAGAGCAAAAAAATGTGTGAAACAGTAATACAGAATTAATTCTAAATAGAAATTCTGCCAGATGCTCCCTAAGGTCTCTGGGCAGTGTAAGACCAGAACAGACATTTTCATATTGACACAGAAGAGAGGAGTTACAAATCATAGAATCACAGAATCACAGAATCACAGAATGGTTTGGGTTGGAAGAGACCGTTAAGGTCATCTTGTTCCAACCACTCTGCCATGGGCAGGGACACCTTCCACTAGACCAGGTTGCTCAGAGCCCCATCCAGCCAGTCCTTGAACACCTCCAGGAATGGGGCATCCACATCTTCTCTGGGTAATCTCTTTCAGTACCTCCCTACACTCTGAGTAAATAATTTCTTCCTAACATCTAATCTAAATCTCTTCTCTTTTTGTTTAAAATTATTCGCCATGTCCTATCACTATCTGCCCTTGTAAAAAGTTGCTCAGAGGACATTTTAAGATCACTCCACCTGAAATGTTGATTACACCTCTGTATAAGACCCTGCAATTGTGAAATGTGAACATGTATGGAAAGATGGGTGGGCACAGCAGTTTGTGTCAGACAGGGTATGCACTTGCATACCCTGGAGAGCGTGCACAAGAACAGGGGTTTTTCAGCTTGGGTGCACTGTGCTGTCTTCTCAGAAAATGGATTTCACACCCTTCAATGAGAAGACTGATTGCATCTGCCTGAGATAGAGCTGAAAACCTGTTTTCATCTATAGCTTCCTTGTTTCATGTCTCTAACTTTCTCAGACTTTCACCATTTGGACTGGAATTTTCCATGCCAGCTTTGCATCCAAAGGTGATGATATAAAGATCACTATGATCAAAGAAAAGAGGAGGGTTATATGTTTGCTTGCTTGTTTTTGAGAAAGACTAGAGTACTTTTACTTTTTTTCATGGGTAGCTCTGCTCTCTGGAGAACACTGCATTTTTCCTCCTTTCTATGCAGACTTCTCTGGATTTAGCTTATTCACAGTTGCTCACTGCTAAAGCTTGTTCAATGAGATGATGAGTTCAGTGTGCTCTAGGAGAAAATAGGACTAAAACCTGAGGCAGACTGGCTTCCACCCCCAAACGTCTGCAACATTTAGACAGGAATCTTCCTTTCTACTTAATTTAGGATATGACTCTGATCAAGCTTTTCAAACTAGTATTTTATTCCACTCTATAATGTAATCTATATAATCTAATGATTGTTTATGTCCTGCAGGGGCTTGAACAGCAGGAAGGAGGGCTGTGCTGGGCTAATACCCAACTGTATTCACTTGCTCATATGAGTTATTCACATTTCTTACCTAACATCCACATATTTGGAAGTCTCCAGGGCAGGCTGAGTTTATGTATGTACAGCAAGCTCCATAGCAAGGTCCTTTCCAAATTATTCCTTTGCATTGCAGCTGTTGCAGTTGAAAGTCATAGGCAAACACAACCAGAAATACAATGCTCTGTTGTCTTTCCATAGAAACTTGTGTAAAGTGTTGACTCAACACTGTTGTCACATAGGCTCCATTTCCTCTGCAAGTTTCAGTGTCACAACTAATCTACTGATAGTAGATTTGCTCACAACACAGACATCAAATGTGTAGCACCTCTTTAAAGTCCTTTAGATATATATGGCAAAAATCTATTTATTCCAACTGTCAAGTTCAAAATTAACTACCTAATACTGATTATTAAAATGCATTGCAAATTTTCAGAAAAATAAATTGGTGATGCGAAATACTACCTTAAAAAATTTAAAAGCTATTCATATTGCAAAAGAGATTGAAAAAATCAAAGTATGGTTTTAGCTGATTTGATCCATGTGGAAATAATGCATAACATTACAAAGAACATTTAATTTTTCACTCTGCAATAAAATACTAAAATACATTTCTGTTTTAGAACATTGCTTTATTGACACATTTCTCTCCTGTCCTATGAGCAAGGCTCCCTAAAGGACCACATCTCTGACAACACCACGGATACTTTCCTGTGACCAAGAGCAACTCAGTGTTATTCTCTCAATCTCTCCAATTCCTTTGCTCTAACAGTCACATTCCTGGTGGCCTTTACTGTTGAATTACTTCCATGGGCTTGATAGACTCAATTTTTCCTGCGTTTTCCCTTGTATTACTTCAGAACACGAGTCAGGTTTTTTAACAGGGAATTTAATTTGGTTTTACTGCAAGGCACCTCTTTTTCCCACCAAAATTTCTTGTTTGCTCTTCCCTGTAACAGTGCGAGCAACCTTCCTCATGGAATAGAAAAATCTTTGTGTAACTGAGACATAAAAGGCACAGGACATACCCTGAACATGGGGAAGGTAGTTGCAAACAGGAGATAGGAAGTTTTCCCGACAGGTCCTGCAGGGTACAGTCAGCCATACAGCTGGGTCTTAGGACACTCCAGTGACAGCAGGCTGGGCAGCTAATTTGGGAACACCGGGATGGCAGTAGCATCTCAGACCAGACAGCATTTTCTGCCACCTATGGAAATTAAAAAAGGAGTGCAGGAAGTGGTCTAATGTATCATGAAACTTCCCCTGCCCTGTTACTCTGGGACTTTCTGAGCTGGAGACTTGTGGCTTTATGTTCCACAGCCCATGACAGATTTTCCTCCATGAATTTGTCAAATTACATTTTCAACCATATTATACTTTTGGCTTCCAGAGCTATCTGTATTTGAGCTTAATTATGTGCCACATGGAAAAGTGCTTCCTCCACTCATTCCAGTTCTGTCACAAGATAATTCATTTCTTGTCCTTAGGTCTTAGATACTGAGAAGGAGCCACAAATCTCCCCATCCCGCCCTTTGCTGCAGCCACCAGCACATGGAAGATCAAGTTCCCTCTTTCCCAGGCTGGAGAGTCCCAGGGTGCCTCTGTTCCCCACACAAATGTTGCTCTGAACTGTGATCCAGGTGTTGCCCTATTATATCTAGATATGCTGTGTCATTTTTGAGAGTAACAAAAGGGCCTTGAAGCAGACACAAGCACAGGGTTCTCCTTTCTATTCTCTCTGCTCTTCCTTCCCCCATGGTTCTCTGTGTCTTATTTGCCTTTTCAACCTTCCTGAAGCGTGGGCTCAATGTTCCTATGGCACTGTGAACAGTGACGCCGTCCTGAATGCTAACTAGTGACTCCATGCCCAAGTGCAGTTCTTTTCTTGGTGTTTATGTGCTTTTCCTGGCTACCTTATCACCTCCTCACCCAATAACTTTCTCCCACAGATGGACCTTTGGATTTCTGAAATGCTGCCTGTGCCAAATAATTGTGCTGCTGGCTTGTGTCACAGTCCCAGCTTGGGAGCTGCACTTGAGATGTTTGGGATCTCAACTTGGCTACTGCTGCCCTATGAGAGGTTTCCACTCTGTTTTCACTCTCAATTTTGAAACGTGTCTCAAATGCTTCATAAAGCCCCTCAGCACCAAATGAGTTCTCCTTGATGCTGCCTCCCTCCCAGCTCTCCTCCTGCTTCGCTGAGAAGATTTTCACAGCTTTGTGTATTGTCCCCTTTGAAAAACATGGCTGTTTATTCTGTATGTGGTTAGGCTGGAGCTGTTTCCTTTTCAGTGGCACAAATCAGCAAGCTGACTTACATTCCTTGATCAGTTGGTTAAGCTTAGCCAAGATTCAAAACTCAGTCTTGAACAGAACTGAATGTGACATTTTCTTTTCCAGCTGCTTCCCTGAGTTTAAAATGCCACGCGCTTATGAAGGAGAGTCCCAAAATAGAGCTGCTTGTTCTAACCCTGGACAAGACACTTTACCAACACAGGAAAAAAATGCATTATTTATAAAATCCCCCTTTCCATCCTTCAGGGTAAACAGGGTGTGTGCCCTCAGGGCTGCTTGGGCAAAGGCAGCAAAAGTCCTTGTGCCATGTGTGAAATATTGTGCCTGAACTCTCCATTTCTGTTAGTCTGCTCAAAAATCTCTGGCACTGTAAATTCACAGTAGCATGTACTCCAGTTATCTTAGCCCATGGCACGATGGCTCAAAGGAAGGCACTGGGGAACTGCTGGGGCAGGACTCAGTGGTGAAGATGTCTCTTCCAGGATGTTTGTTGTTACTACTGCCGTCACATCTCATTGGGATATACAGATAGGACAATGACTATTTTGTGCTGTGGCCTCCTTTCAAAACAAGAAAAAACCAGCACCCATAGAGTTGTTTTTATTTTGGTCAACAAAAACTTAGACATGATGGTATTTTTGCTGAAGGCACAGTGTACAAGTTACTGAGCATCTTATAGTTTTTTAACCCATGTGCAAAACCATACTCCCTGAAAAACAAAAGATTGGTAACAATTAACTCACTGCAGCTGGGAATGTTAAAAATCCTACTGTGTGTATTAAGTTTATGGTGTGCCACTGCTATTGCTGGTTTCCCACATTCTAAAACAATATAACAGTCTATCTTCACGTTAAGCACAATAATGATGTGAGGTTGCCATGACTAGGAGTGATTGTTAAACAGATCTCCTCACTATGTATAACTACCTCATTGTCCAAGCAAGCAGCCACACAGAGCAGCTTAATTTTTGTTAAATTTAATTCAAATCTGACAGTATTACAAACTCTCAGAACACTGCAACAAAAGGACTTTGTATTCATAAAGTAATTTGTTGCTAATTTTGTCCAGTGCCTTAAAAAGTTGCTGGAAGCAGGGGACCACGAAAGAATATACTGCTCCAAGCTGGGATTTTTATCACTTTCTAAACGACACAGTGAATGTCAGAGAAAAGCTGTGTGATAGTGGCTGAATGGGTATTGATGGCTGCTGTAGTGCTAAATGATGCATTGGCACCAAAAGAGAGCCAAAGAAAAAATAATCAGTGACTTTTTCTATTTTACTCTTTCAGGGAGAAAAACTCACATCCAGACTTGCAAAACCTGAATTAGATTTGTTAAAAACAATTAGCTGAAGGAAACCTGCAGCAGACAAGCCCAGTTGTGTGCTCGTGTTCTCTCAACCATCGCTGCAGCAGCACAATAAGCAGGGGGCTCTAAAAAAGCACAAGAACAATTTTGTTCAGATCCAGGCTGTTCTTTTTACAAACCTGACAAGCTCTGACGTATGGCTGGAAAACTTCTGGAGGGAGCAAAAAAACCCCCAAACAAACCCACAAAAACCAGCCCAAAGAATGACATGGGAAGGGGGCGTTGTTCCTTGTGCCCACTTTTGTACACCCAACCCACTTTTGTACACACAGCTCTGCTGCCTATATTAAAAAGCTGGTCTTCCTCATCTGTGCACGGGGACAAGCTCTTCCAGCTACTTCTGCAGGCAGGAAAAACAGCTCCCTCTGATCTCTGCTGTCCAAACCAGACTGAGTGCAATGTACACTTCATATTGAACATCGTATCCGATGCTTTGGCTAGTCATAGGGAAGAGAACTGGGAGTCTCCCTGAATACTGCATAAGTATTTCTCCATTTCAGGTTAATACACTTGGAGTCTGAGAAATGTGACTGATTTTTTAATTTGCCTTCCAGTTTAGGCACCCACAGACACTTAACCCATGACAACCAGTTTTTACGAGTGCATGCACTGGTAAATCTGTTTGTGGGACAGATTCTCTGGCTAGCAAAGTTCAGCTCTGTGACACATCAACAGCTCAGAAAGTCTAGAGAGTAGGTGGACCTAGATTTCTCTTTAAGCAGAGAGGGTCCAGGGACTTACAAACAACATCAGCTGAGGGTGGGTGGACTGGACTGAGGAGCAGTCTGGAAATTCCTGACACTCTGCGCCCCTTGGCTGGCAGGGCTGAGCTCAGTTCCTGCTAAAACCGCAGCAGTTGTGCTCCAAAAATATGGAGAGTGTAGGATTAGAATGGAGATGAGCTCACTGATGGGATGTGGTCTCCACCCTCCCTTCTCCACGGTGGGTGATAGCTGCCGTGTGCATGACTGCAGGTTCCCTGCCTCCTGCCATGAGCTGAACACGAGCAGTGACCTCATGGGCTTATTAATTCTTCTTACTTCATTTGTGTTTTTTCACTTGAGTTTTTCATTTAGCCATCCAAAATTTTAATTCTCTCAGTATTTCTTAAATGACCCATGGGTCCTATTATCAGCAAAAAAAAAGGGGAGCTAAGAATAATTTTGCTTACACTGCTAGGGTAGAGATCAGTCTTTGGCACCAAAGATGTTTGTAGTTCTACTAATAAAAATTACTTAAAAAAAAAAAAGAAAGAGAGAAAAAAAGAAGCAACCAATCAGATCTCATATAAAATCAGAGTTCATCCTCAACATCCCCTTTGTCCAGGTTTGTTTCCCAGCAGACCTTCGAGGGGACATCACACCTCACTGTGAAAATGTTTGGATGGCATATAGGGAAGGGAAGAGCCAAAAAATATCCAACAGTCCCTATATACTAGACTGTTTCTCAGGAAAAGAAGTAGCCCAGAGTGATGCATCTGGAGTCCAAGCAAAAACACTGATGCAATGCCTGCGCTGTGGTAGCAGCAGGCTGGGAGATGGAAATGATTATGCTCAAGCAGCAGTAGAGCTGCTGCCCATGCTCTGTGCAATAGGACCTTTTGGAGAACCCTGGAATACATCCAGCAGGAATGCATGGAAATAACGTCTGGAGAGAAAGGGAAACACCTTTGTGGCACAGCTGTGACCAGGGAAAGGGAATTTAGAAATCGCTTGCTTCTTGGGGTCACCTGTTTTAATTTGAATCAGTTCACCAATGTTCTCAAAACAGGAACTAAGTGGATGTGTCAATAAAAGTGAATGAGCACCTACAGCTTGGGCAGGTCAATAAAACTTTCATAAATAAATCACTAGAGTTGCTTCAGTAGCATGTAGCAGCTCAGAAGTGACACGCTTCACTTTTAGGGGCTACACAGTTAACTGATAACCCAGGAACATACGAACCAACTGCATTAATAAAGAAATACTTAGCCTTGCTTAGTGAAGTCAGCACAGGTCAGAGCACAGTACCTAAAGTCTGTCCGTTTACACCTCTCCCTGGGTTGTGAGGAAACATACTCTCATCCATACCTCGAATCCTGTCTTTAGTTTTGGGTCCATCACTGCAAGGAAGACATTGAGGTGCTGGAGTGTGTCCAGGAAAGGGCAACAGAGATGGGTACAGACCTGGAGCACAAGTTTTATGAGGTATCTTGGTTTGAAAGACAGGTGTCTGCTAAGGAAGGCAGGAGCCTCCCTTGGAATGGAAAATGTAACCCCCTTCTCTCTGAATTATTATAATTTTGAAATTAAGGGGCTTTCAGGCAAAGATATGAGAATAGGAATAACAGTTCTGTACTAATGTGTGTAACAAGGCAAAAAATAAACACTAACTATGGCAGTGATCCCAAACAGAACCAGTGACCCAGTGCCAGCCTCTCTCGGCTCTCAGGCCCTTTCCCCTTCGCTGCAGTTCCGCTCACAGCCGGCAGGGGGCGCTG
>VZTH01003440.1:0-39138 GCA_013397815.1 Aleadryas rufinucha | reverse complement strand
GGATTAAAAGTTGGTTGATGATCTTAGAGGTCTTTCCAACCTAAGTGATTCTATGATTTGTGAGATCAGCATGCCTGCCTGAGAAACAAGGTGTGCAGCATTGGAAATGTCTTTTACTGGTTTTGCATTTTTAAATAACTTTTTAGACTGTATACTTTCTTGTTCAAGCACTGAAATGAGGCAGAGTCGTAAGGCAGAGGGTGGTCATGCAACATCCTGCCTACAGCCATGAAGGGGCACTGCAGGGATGGGAAATGGAGCTCTTGAGAACACTGGATATTTCTCCTTTCCTGGTTTCCTAGCGAGTTTGTCATCGCAGGAATCTGTAACCAGCAAGTTGATTCCGTAAGTAAAACAAAAATGAGTCAAAGCTGTTGAATGGCAGTGCCACCATATTGGCTCCTACTCGAGGAGGCCTTGACTCTTAACCCACAACACTTTCCAGAAGAGAGAACAACAAAAAAGAAGTAGCACATAGATGAGAAGTTAAATTCCCCCACAGCACAGACATGTATTTTTGAGGCTCAGGGACACATAAACAGCAGGACCAGGGCACTGCATCTCCTGAAGGGGCTTTAGGTACCCATGAAAGAGGGGCTGGAGGTGTAAGTTGAAGCAGGTGAGGGCGGGTAGAGGCCTCAGCAGGGAGCAGCGAGGAAGGAGAGGTTTTAATTAAGTTATAACCTGGCCTCCCAGACACCACCCCGCAAATGAGCTCTCCGGGTTTCTACCTGGACACTCCCTCTAGGAAGCCCCTGTGCATGGCTGCTTGGGGTGGTTGTTGGTACATGGTGCCCTGCTCCTAGGAGGGGCCATGTGTGAGACTGGCCCAGCCTGGTCCAGCTGAAGGGAAGGAGCAGCAGCGGGAGGCAGACGTGCCTCAATCAGCGGCTAGCATTGCAGTGTCATTAGGCAGAAGAGGTTAAAAATAGGATTTTGCAATCTGGTGAGCAGAAACATCAGCCAGATGGTGGAGGAAGGAGAGAGGTGTATTACTACTGTGTAGGTAAGGATTTTTGTTAAACTGTTCAGGATCAGAAAGCTGATGGAAGAAGGTGCCATGCAGCCCTGTGCCAGCAGGGTGTGGGGCAGGCCCACAAGCCTGGGCTCTCTCGGGGAGCTGCTGTCTGTCTGTCCATTATGGTGTGGCTCATGGGGGACTAACCTGGTCCTACCAAGTGTTGTGATGAAGGTGTGAGAAGCCGCAAGCAACTTCTACCTGCTGGGGTAGGTGTTGTGTCTGCTGTGGGCAGTGGCTGAGTGAGGCTTCACTGAGAGAGGAAAATGGCATCCTTTGTGTGTGCTGTGCTCAGGTGTGAAGCTTTGCCTTTCACCTGGGGCACATGAGCTTCTTGGCAAAGTGCTCATAGGTCTGAGGTTGCTCAGGTCAGGTGCCTCCTGTTGTGTACTGGAATGTCATGGAGAAAACTTGACTGAGGAGCCTTGACACCAGGTCTCATCCCACTGGCTGGGTGAGCCTGTGTCCAGTGGAAGGTGTGTGACAGAAAGCTCAGGCAGGTCTTTGTGTTGCCACATTTATAGTGACTTATCATGTGGTAAGGGAGGAAACCTGTACCTGCTGCCATGGAACAGGCCAGGTCTCCTGTGCCACCATCCCTTCTCCCTCCCTCTGCCGCATTGCTTGGTCCTGAGGCTCCCCTGCTCACCTGCTGTGCTTCTTGCAAACAGCAAATGCATCCAATAAGTTAGTGCAGGGTGGGGGTCACTTTCTTACCCAGTCTCATTTATGCTTTAAATTAAAACTCTTAGGTGAGAGTTTGGACCTAGTGTTTATCTGAAATAAATCCTGGTTACAAGGGAGTGCTTTATCTGCTAGTAAGAGGTAAAGGAAACTACTATGTGTTAACTGCATTGTATCATGTTGTATCTGTACATCATTCAGATGTCACTTTCTCAACCTCCTTCCCAGGGTGAAATTATGTAGTCATGATGGGAACTGCTGAGATGGTGGGACACGAGGCTGTTCTGGGCCTCGGTAGTTGTGCAAAAGGGTCACAGTCAGAAACAGCACAGTAAAGTATCTGAATTTACTTCTTACAGCTTTCTTTCTCATAACTTATAATGGATTCACTCTGTAAAAGTAAAGCTGTATAGTTGTGTGTGAAAAGGCGCTCTGATGAAATGAGTGTTGCCTAATGGAATCCATACAAAAATATCTGATACTAATTTTCCAGCTACTATGACAGAAAACTGTGGAAGGAGGAGGGATTCTCTTGCAGATGGGCAAACCCTATGACTCCCTCAGTTCTCCCCCACTTAAAAGCTATCAATTTAGAGCTGTCCTGTGTATTGCCCCATGAATTGAACAAGCCTTTTCAGTCTTTAATTAAGGGTGACAAACTCTTTGAACATCACAGCATTCATCTGTTCATGTGTGGAAAGCCTGGTATAACAAAAGAATTAAATCAAACTACAAGCCTAATAAAGACTACATTGCCTGAACTAAATGATGTTATTGCTGCTGCAGCTCATAGTTTTACATTTAAAAAAGCGGGTCAGAGTGTTCATTCATCTTGATTAGCAATGCCAACCTAATTACTTCTGGAGGAAACAGTAATTAGCTGGAGTCTCACCTCATTAATCATGACATTCTTCTACCAGACTATTTTTATCTCATAAATGGCTTGGATTGGAACAAGGTGTATATTTGAATTCTAGTTAATTGTACACAGCTTGCTGCATAGCATTTCACATTTTTATCATTTAACTGCTTCCTTCCTGTAAACCTCTCAGCTATTTTTGTAGGCTGCTCTTGTTAAATAAGAGGTGAATGGCCCACATAAGATAAGTCAGCTTTAATTATGGAGGGAAGGAGGTGAAAGTGTGTTCTAGCAGCAGGGAAATGAAGTCCCTGCCTGCACAGGAGACTAAAGGGATCTTTTCTCAGGCAGAAATCAGGGCACAACTACTATTGCACTGACACTTAAGAGAAGTCTGGGCCAAGATTTTCAGTGGGGAAAAATGATTAAATATATCCTTGTTATTAAAGCCAGGTTCCTGGGGATGTCTCCATGTAGGCACCTTGAAGTTAGTGCACCTGAGTTGCCAGTCACTTCTGATGCTACTGATTATTACATGGTTTAAAAATGTGTGTTGTTAGAAACTTAGTTTTGCATTTATTAAAACCAATGAGGAAGCAAGTACTTTTTTTGGGGGAGGAGGTTGTTTTTCTGAAAAGTTGCATTAAACATCTTCTTAATTTTACAAATCATGGTTGCCTTATTTATCTGAATCTTAAGAACTGGGAAAGAGAGAGAGCCTGGAAGCTACAGTTACAGATTCAGTTTACTAATAAAAGTATTACAGCCTAGTTTTCTAGGGAGGATGATTATGGGTGCATTAGTCTAGGAACATCAGATTTTTTGGAGGTAGTAAAATAAATGGATCTTTGTATATATGCTTATAAAACAAATGCCAAGTGTGTCCCTGTTACTAGTCTACTGTGAAGAAAGTTCTCCTGCATGAGGCCATGTTTTATATATATATTTTTAAGGTTGCAGTAAAGTTTTTTTTTCTTACCTACAGTCTGTCTTTTTAAACAAGCAGTATGTTAACCTGAAGCAATGACAGAAGATTCACAAAGAAACATAGGAAAAATGAAAGTTACTCTTTCGTTTTTAACTAACAAATATTGTCAAGCTTATACCTGGCATTAGTTGAATGCAATGTTTTACATTTCCAAAGCATACAAATGTTAGCATCAGCTTTTTATTTGCTTTCAGTAAGTAGAGAAATTAGCTGTGTTTTAGAAGTTGACCTAAGTTCTATGAGTAGCTTTCCTCTTCCATAATCAGGTAAGTTTACGTTACTGCAAATGGAAACTAGTAGCTATTTTTGAGTGCTTCCTGCAAGAATATTTATTTATAACTGCCCCACTGATTGAGCTGTAACCCAGCAGCCATTGGGGCACTTCTGTAACGTGCAAATAAGAGAGCAAATATTCTTGCCAGTTTTTGAGAAATGATTAAATTATTTTCATTTTAATAATTAAAGAACATACTCTGCATTTTTATGCAGTTGTGTTTTTAAAAAGTTTTCTTGAAGTCCTCTTTCCTATCTTTCAATTACAAAAAGAAAATGGAAACCACTTGTGGAGAAAATCAAGTGTCCCTAGAATTGAACAAACACCTCTCCCTCCATCCCTTGACCTTGAAAAAAAAAAAATCCCAGGAAAGAATTTGATGTAAGAGACAATTTTCATTCTATAAAGATGTCAAATTACAATCAGGTCCACACAGTGATAAAGCAAAAAGCTTCTTAACTTCTCTGGCAGAAGCAGACCTGCTATTTTGTAGATGTGAAGTAGCTGCAGAAAAGGGGCATATTTGACACATGCATATGCTACATATAAGTGACTTTTTGATATTTAAGTGATTAATTTAAAAGTCTCTTTCAATAACTGATATTGTTTCTAATTGCTAACTTTATTATTAGGATCCAATATGTTTAAGGCAGATATCTTTGATCATAGGTCCCAGTTACAGTGTTATGCTAGAGGCAGTGCTTGTCAGATGTTAGAAATGTAGGAGTTTTCCTAATGAGTATGCACTTATAAATTAATAAAACCTTAGTAAATATCTAATGAAAATTGTAGGCTTGTTTGCCTGCATATTACTTGTGTAGATATCACTGATGTCTCTTAATTTCAGTCATGGATCACTTCTAGAGGATTCCTCAAATCTAGAGAAAATTACTTTTCCACTTCTAATAGGCTAGAAGGAGCTCATACCAAGTTTTTGATATTTAAGTAGTACTTCTGACATTTCAAATGAATTTATAAAAAATGAATTAAGCTACTCTTGCACTTCTGATAGAGGCTGGCATTACCTGCCCAGCTTTGAGAAGGAACTGAAAACAAAGTTGGTTAAGGACAACTCTCTCAAAAAAAGGATGTTAATGTGTGTAGGGCTCAGAATAACCAACCTTGTCTCTTGCTACAGGTCAAAACGTCAGTATATCTTAAACTTGAGCTTTGTGACTTCGTGAGCCAAGTGCAGAGCCAAGAGCAGAAGAAGTTCTTGTTATCAGGGCTGTTTTTCCAGTTGTGAGATTCAGACTCAAACTTTACTCTTGCCCTCTCCACAGCAGAAATTTAATCAAAGACCCTCAAAGAGATTTAGTCAAAGGGTCAGGCTGATGTGATATCCCAGTAGAACAGAATTTCTTGTCCTGGAATCCACAATAAAGGGAACTTTGAGCCTCCTTTGTACCATTTCATTGATGAATGGTGTAGAGAAGTGGGGAATGATGACCAGATGTTTGGCTTCCCAGCCCTTGGGACTCGAGTGGTCAGTGGTACACAGAAAATATCCTTTTGTTGTCTGGGGCTTGCAAAGTTACATTTGTGGGGACTGTGGGAAGGGGCCAAACAGCCACTGGAGGAGTGGGATAGACCAGGCTGCTGCTGTGGTGGATTTGACACCTCCTATTTCCCCCTGCCTGCTGCTGTGGAGTTGTAAGAAGCACTTGAGCAGGTCTCCAAATTTCTTATTTCAGTTTCTTGTAATTTATGTCCAGACTCTCTTCTGCAAGGCCTGCAGTACAAAACACTCCCACCATCCCAGTAATATGCCGGTCACAGGATGCGAGTGCTGTTTTTTGGGTATGTTTTATCAGACATTATAAGCTTTGTGTTTGTTACCTCATTTAAAACATGTGATCCTGGTCTCAAGTATTGCCAGGGTCTCACCCTTGTGTTTGCCTTGAAAGGCTTTTTAGAATGTCCAGGGGAAAAATTTTAAACACTAAAATTCAATTACAAACTCCATAAAATTATTCAAAATTGCTACTGCTTGGTAACCAAAAGAAAATAAAAACAAACACAGTTTCTGGACCTTGAGAGAGACAGAATTAGTCTGCACTTTTAAATAAGAGTAAGGGACTTAGTGGCATAACTTCTATCACTGTCTATATACTTTGGTAACTTTTATCCTCTAGATAATCCTGAAAGTGATTACATTGCCATTGAGATATTCCTGCAGGTCTTTACTCTCACCCATTGCCATAGCTGAACAGAAAGCCAAGAGAAACTAGAGCAAACTTTTGAGCAATTATATATGTATTTTTTTAATAGCTATCATTATTTTGGATTTTCTAGTAGCGTAAGGTGGGCACAAATGGTACTGTGGGCAACTGGTTTGTGGGAAAAATAAAAGAATAAACCACAATGGAGAGGCATGGTGACTATGCATTACAAACATGGATAATCAGACTTTCAGTATAAGGCACCCTTCTGGAAAAGGCAAGTTATGTGATATTTCTGCTTGCTGAAAACTAACTCATATCTCCTAATTTTATATTGGTTTGAAGTTATCTAACATGCATCAGAAAATACATGTAGTAAAACAGATATTTAAAAGTTTCTAACACATTTAAAAATAAAAGCTAAGGCATGACCTTATAATTGAAGGATTAAATTCTGCCCTAGCCAGTAAAAATAGATTAAAAGCATGGGAAACTATTTTAAGCACAGTGTTGGCTGTACTAGACAATTTTAGTTAGGTCTGTGTCTCAGTCTTGTCAGTGATTAGCATAGTCCAGAAGGCTGCAGTCAGTATGCCAAAAAATGGTTATGGCAGGGGGGGATGAAGTATTAAAAAATTTATAGAAAGCCAATGTCTATAAATAAAATGGGACAGTAAACCTGTACCTGAAATCTAGAAGTATGATAAAGATAAGCCTTGGAAACTGGTCACAGATGAAAAAATAGAAGGGGCTGTCAATGACAGCATCCAGTCCTGTTGTATGCAGTGGGAATTCTGCCACTTTCATCTTTTGGCCAGGATTTTTTTCATATGGAATGGGCCCCCAGCTGGCACATGCTGTTGCAGTTCTTTGGTTTTTCATGGAATTATGACTTTTTTTTAGCAATATAGAATGGACTCAGTTTGGGGCTTTGCACCTTGTGCAGTCCTTCGTAACACTGAGAGGAAGTTGGGTCATTCAAACTTTACAGGACAAAGAAAAAAATTCAATCCCCTTGTTGCTATAATCACTTTTACTGGCAATGGAAAAAATACCAGGCTAAGCTTCAAATGCTTGTTAGTCTTATTTTTCCCTTTTAATTTTGTTTGTTTGCTTATGTATGAGATTAAAATCCCCTAATTTGTGAAGAATTTGCAGGTGATCTCTGATCCTTGTTGCTGTAACAGCCTCGTCTGTGAGTAGACCCTCACAGTGTACACATTTAGGAAACAGATGTGGTCCCATTCCCATGGTCTTTACACCATCTCAGAGAAGAGATGCAGATGTGTACGAAGAGTTTGTAAGGGCAGAAAAACTCATGGACACTGAGTTTAGATTTATTCTGCTGAGACAACAGCCAGAAGTAGCTGGATTTTAACAGAATATATCGCAGTTTGAAGAGAGAAATTTTTCAATTCAGATTTGTGAACTCCCAAAGAACTATTACCATCCCTTTCTGGTGGTGCACCACTGTTCTGAGGACTGATGGAATTCTTTCATATCAAGCAGAATATGTGGAGGGCATGTTGTTATGCCACAAACTGCCAGGGAAATTCTTGGTGATCTTTTCTCTTTCTAATAATATGTCTTGGCTCAGGCTTTTTCTCTGTGAAGTCATGAATATCTTCAGTTTTTCCAGGAAAGGCAAAGAGGTAGGGTTTCTGCTGCTCTCGATCTGTCTCATATGCAAAATGTTTCTATATGTCTTCTCTCGTTCTGACTTAGGAGCACCTCAGAACCTCTGCCATACATTTGAATTTTGTCTTGATTTGGTTATTCTATTCAGTTGGAGACAGTGTGCTGTAATTATTCTTTGCCCCAGGGGTTTGTTTGTACTGAGTCACTGAAGCTGAATAGCCCTTCCTTATGTGTATTTTCTTTGTTGACATAATTTGCTCACTTAAATTATTAGTGTATTTATGCTATTTATGTTTGATCTTGATTATAAAAAAGTGCTCATTGTGGCCCTGAGTTGTAGATAATGTCTGGCATCCATTAACCAGCTTAATTTAAAGAGTAATTTTAGACTGATCTACTAAAGAGGTGTAAGAGGTGGTGTAGGTTGAAGTGCTCTAAAGGAACACCTTTTTCCTGGGATTTAGCTTGCTGAGTGATGTGCAAAAGTTGGGCAGTCTCAAGCTGTTTGGTTTAGCTGTTGCCATCTTGGTTTGTGTTGACTGTGTGCCCATGTTTGCACCATGAAAGCACTTGGTGAGGAATGAGTGGGACAGAAGATCTGAAGGAAAACATACTTTAATCAAGACACTGGGCAGCCCTAAAGGGCCTTGTTGTTCAAACTGTTTTGCAAATTTTGGTGTGACACCATGGTTTCATGTGCAACAGCTTTGCTTCCATCTGCTGGAGGGAGGCCTGGGTGCACAGGGCCATGTGGTCCTGCTCTCTCCCCCTGCTGCCTCTGAGGCTCATGAGAGCTTGCTACACTGCAAAAAAACCCCTTATTCTTTTGGCTAAGTTAGTTTTGTGTGAGATTAGTGATTCACACTCCTTGAAGGGGTTGGACAACCTACTGAGGGGAGGTGGACGACATCTGGGAGTGGATGAGAGGGGCCAATAAGGCTTTTGGGTGGAACCTTATCCTCCCACATTGGCAGCAGTGTGAGCTCCTAAATCAGCTCAATGTAACTTCATCCCAAGTTAGGGCTGGGCCAGGCCAGCAGGTACTCACCTGGTCAAGGCTGGTGGTGCTTCACTGCTTCAGATTCTGGCACTGTGAAAGGCTGTCCAGGGAAAGGAGGATCAGGCTCAGATCACTGAAATCCAGCATGAGAGTTTAAATTTACCTCAGACAACTCCACAGAGTTCCAGAAACAAATGTGAACCTGTCTCTTCTGTGCAGTGATGCTGCCTCACACAGCTTGGCCTCTTGGCAGGATTGGCACAGCAGGAAACAAGAGGTGCAGAAACAAGGATGAGTCATGGCATGTATGGATTTGTGCATCCTGGTACACATCTGATAGTACAAAATGTTTCTGTGCAAGGCACACATGATTTTG
Organism: Aleadryas rufinucha; assembly: GCA_013397815.1. NCBI lineage: Eukaryota > Metazoa > Chordata > Aves > Passeriformes > Aleadryas > Aleadryas rufinucha. The sequence goes on along the minus strand of VZTH01003440.1, from coordinate 30,139 downwards.
AAGTTTCAATTTGAGTTCAGATAGCATTCAACAATCTCATTTTATTCCCATTTAAAATCCATCTTAACTAAAATGTACAGAGTATTCCCACAATGAGTATTGTTTCTAAGGTGTGTGTCTCTTTCAAATTCCCAGTATAAACAATCCTGTAAATAGGTAATTAAAGCCATCTGCTTCTTGGTAGCCTAGTTACCTTTACATTTACATTACATCATTTACATTTTTCTCCCCTTTAACTCAGGGAATTAAATTGCCATAAATTCTTACTTTAGTGGATAAACTGCTACAAAATAATGCTTATGGCACATAATTTGTCAAGAAAAGACATATTCTATTGAAATTCTCTTCCAAATAAACTGTTCTTCACATCTGCAAAAAATTGTGCTGACATACCCATAAGCTGTAATCCAGCACAAGATACTTAAAATAATCTGGTTACTGTCTCTGATCTTGTATTCCTCTTTTTCTATGAAAATGGTGCTTTTTATCAAGTCATCAAAGGTAGGTACTGATGTCTATGAACCTATTTTGAGCTAAGGATCTGGCTCTTGTTTTAGGCCAGTTTCACAGAAGACTAAACTGAAAGTCAAGTTTTAGAATCATTCTTGGAAGTGAGTAAAAAACAGAGTTCTGCCTTGTGGTCACCTCTTTTAAGTGACAGAAAAAGAAACTCTCTTGTAGCAATCTTGCTGATAATGTTAGGACTGTAGGGTGAAGATTTAAATGTGCTGAGGTAGCTGCAAAGGCCTAGATTGTAGTGCCCAAGGTACTTCTGATGGAGTTGCAACTTATTTTTCCCCAACAGCAGGGGAGGAAAAATGTCTTCTGAGTCTTCTCCAAGTTATTGCAAGCTCTTGGGAACTTCTGCACAGTATTTCTGTGAGAGGAGAAACACTCTTCTTCTCTATTTCCTCCCTCTTAAAAATAGCAAGTTCACTGCTGATTACTCACGCCTCACACTTGTAAATTCTGGATTGACATCTAAAATCTGGGGTAAAATGTTGCAATATTCCACCTGACTGGTAAGTTTTAAAAGCAGAACCTGCTTAAAAGGGGGTAGGAGGCCTTTTGCCATCCCAAATAATACAAAAACCTGGTACGTAGCTCTCATTGTATTGGTGGCACTTTCTGAAAGAACCCTTCACAACTTTCAAGCACAAAGTAAAGGCATTTCAGCTCTTTAGCCCCTTAAATTCTTTTGGGCATCAAAGCAACCAACATTGTTGCAAAGCTTCCTATTAAGAGGGTTTACTCTGGATGTGGAAAAGAAAAAACCAAACCAAAAAAAACCACAAGAAAGTAGCTAGGTTCTGTCTGTGACCTGGGGTTTTCTTTAAAACTCAAGTTGAAGCTTGCTGGTGAAGGGAGCTGGTTGTGCCTACATATAGCAAATAACTTACTGCCACTTTGGGTTTATTCAGTAACTACTTAAGGCACCTAAAATCGTGTGTGAACACCTTTAGGAAAACAACTTAGTACTGCTGGTTATAGTTATTTTCTGAGGGTGGTGACATGAGCAGGCAGGCTAGATATGTACAATCTTAATCCCAAGTTATTAAAACATCCTCTTAAATGAACAGAAATTGGAAAAGTAAGCCTAATTATGGGATTGCTTATTTAATAGAAATAACAACCTTTTTATGGGTTTATATAGTTGCATCACTGGGAGTTGAGACATGTAGAGTATTACTGCATAACTGACCCATTAATCCAGCATTGTACAAAAATAACCTACATTTGTTTTTTTCATTTATGACCAATTAAAGTTTGAATTATATTTTGTTTGCTCTGCAGGTAATACAAAAGTGGCTTTTGGATTTGCATTTTAAGAGCTTGTTCATAATTTCCAAGTCACCTTTCTGAGGTGATGTTTCTGTTCCACACATAGTTTTCTGTAAGAATATCATGTCTTGCAGGTACGTGGCATTTAGCTTAAAGAAAACTGATCTTCAGTTCTAGTGGTTGTGGTTTAGCTTAGAAATAGGTACAAAGGAAAAAGCCCACCAAGCTGAAAAAATGAAAATACTTTTGACCTTGAACCATAACAGAGAGAGTGACGTGTAGAGGGTGGAGTGTGTCCCAGGAGAACAGGCACATTGTGTCTTTGCATGTGCAAGGATTGCTGGCAGAGGGGGAGAGACAGAGGAAAACAGGGGCATAGTGGAGCTGGCTCTGAGGAGGAGCCTTCTCTGTGGAGGAATGCTGCTATGGACCATTAGCAGTCATTAAAGTATAGGCAGGGGAAAAGTAATGCTGGGTTTTTTTCTCTCCCTTCAGTTTTTGGATCCACATCCTAGAAATAAAGTCTGCATTAGGAGATAAAAGTTCTTCTTACTATCAGTACAGGTAAAGTATTTGTGCTGAGGGAGTCAAGGGTGTTTTCCCAATGAAAGCCACCTCTTCCTTCCAATATCTGAAGGGGGCCAACAAGGAAGCCATAGAGGGATTCTTCATCAAGAACTGTAGTGACAGGACAAGGAGTAAAGGCTTCAAACTGAAAGAGGAAAAGTTTAAGTTAGATATACAGAAGCAGTCCTTTACTGTAAGAGTGGTGAGGCCTTGGCGCAGGCTGCCCTGAGAAGCTGTGGCTGCCCCATCCCTGGAAGTGTTCAAGGCCAGGTTGGATGTGGCTCTGAGCAACCTGGGATAGTGGAAGGTGTCCCTGCCCATGGCAGGGGTTGGAACTGGATGATCTTTTAAGGTCCCCTCCAACCCAAGCCATTCTGCAATTCTGTGATTTTTTGCCAGAGAAGATGGAACTCTAGGAAGGAGCAGGTAGTTTCAGTGGAGAACAAATGCTGGAGCTGTATTCCAGGAAATACTGTTCCTGATGAATAGGGAGAATTCATGTGCATTCATACATACATTTATAAATTTTTATTTTTGTCAGGGCTGGTAGCAACTTGTCATATTTGAAGCTGAGATACCACTGGAAATGCAACCAGGGATTTTGTTACCTTAGGGATATTGGGAGAAGAAATTAGTTATTAAAACACCTTGAAGATGAAAGGTCCTTTATAAATCCTATCTCTGTTTCCTCCCCAAGAACATTGCTGAGATGCCTATTCAGACCTTCAATTGCAATAAATTAGCACAGCTACACGCTTTCCAGTGAAGCTACTTTTAATTTGCATCTGCAGAAGATCTGACTTCCTTGATTCAATGATGCTACAAACTTCCTTTGTATGACGCCTGTTTAAAGATTCTCGTTTATATAGCCTAGCCAGAGAATTTGTTTTCTTAATTATATCCACAAAAATACATGAGCCAGATTCTTTGTTAACTCACTGCAAATCACAGTCCTTGCATTGCTGTCAATGAATTTTATCTGTTGTCCAGCTGTATAGCTGAAAAGAATTTGATCCTGTTTGTCTGTAGAGTTTCCAGGGTGCGCTTCTGCAAATATTTTTGCTTTCTATCCAGTGAGCATTTCCACATCAGTTTAGTAACCCTGACTACAGTGGAGCTGTGCCTGTTTACACTCATTTGCACAAAATTTGTGTAAAGATTCTTGATATTGTTTTATAAACATAAATTATTAGGGGTTTTTTTTAAACTGTAAATGGGATAAATTAAGATATTTTAAGTGTGAGCTCTGGCTTCTTTGAGGGAATTTTGTGATTGAACCCACTGGTATAAATTGTATTTTCTTCTGTATGTAAGAGAAAGAGACACTTTTTCCAACAGTTCATATTCAACATAATTTTCCACCAAGGAGACTGTAGCAGTTTGCCAGCGTTGTCACATGCCTTGATGTCTTTGAATTTCTTCCTTGGAAGCTGCTGAAATCCTTCATGCAACTGCTCCACTTGGGCATAATCCAGGAAGAGCTTTCTCCAGCTGCTTTGGTTTATTATGTATTGGCTCCCAGAATTTGAGATCACAAGTCGAGCAAAAAGGCTAAATGTAGATTCACACAGAACAGCCGGCTCTCTGTGAGCCTGTGCTCCAGGAAGCCCCTCTGACCTGTTCTCAGTGCTAATGTTTCTCAAGTTACTTCCAAGACCCCTGGGACTTGGGCTGTTGATGATAACAGGCCAAAAAATGTCATGCTGCATTTATGGGACAAAGGAAAAGCAAGCAGTAAAAACCCTTTCTTTTCTTCTATGTTTGTTGTATGGGGAGAGGAGCCCATTCCACATATCCTCCCTCACAAGCTAGAAATGAAGTGCTAAAGCTAAAATCTTGGCACTTAGGAAAACAGGAAGGAGGGAGGCTGAGGTCCAACACAGTGAGATATAAATCTTTGATGCTACAAGACTACCCTTGCTTTTGGTCATGTTTGTATGCTTTGGAGATTTTTCTCTTGTGCAAATTCAGGGCATTCAAACTTACCAATGTGTTCTTATGGCAGATAAGCGCCTTCCTTCAATTTGATAAGAAAAACAGTGTCTTATTCCTAAGGCAAAACTGTCAGGTAAATGGAAAGAAATATGATTGAGGTAAATGAGGTTTATGCAGGTTAGAGTGGGCTCCCTGCTGTGGGCTCCCAGCTCCACAGCTGTAACTGTGGTAGGGTTGCAAAATGTCTCCAGCACCCTACTGGCAACGTAGCAGGTGTTTACTGCCAGCTACAGCATCTTCCACCCTTCATGCTTCAGGTATTGCCATTCAGGTCTGTCTCAGCTTTGCAGTTGGATATTGAGGTCAGTCTGGATATTCTCCCTCCCTCCCTTTCCTCTCTATCCTTCCCCCTTCCCCTTCTTTGCAGTGCTGTGCAGTCAGCTGGGTAAAAAACTAACAGTTGTGAGGATGGCATTTGTTCTTCATTGCATCAGAAACTCAACTCTGAGGTAGTGCAGACAAATGGAAAGGCTCAGGTTGGGATGGCAATGTTTCCAGAAGGGAAACACACCAGGAAAGGCTCCACAAGCCCATGTGTTGGTGGTTTGCAGAGCAGCAGCCCATTGAGGCCCCACCACATCTACCTGCAATCTCACAGGATATTCATCTGGGCAGGTGAAGAACTGGGAACAAATCCTAATGACCCACAGAGGTGGAGCAGGATGGAGATGCTAATCACTGTCAGCTCCTGAAAGTACAAAAGGGCACAAACCCTGCTAACAATTTGTTGCCCACCAAAGAAGAAACCTGGAGGCATGAGGAGGCCTTAGTGCCCCTTGTCCTCCCTGGCATCACAATGGAACGGACTTAATAGCCGGACACAAGCGTTGCTTGGCCCAGTGGCTGCCTGGATTTCTTGGCACTACCCACATTGGTGTTTCTGTGTGTGAGAAAGTGAAAACTGTTTTATTTCAGTTTTTCTAATAAAAAAAATTCTGTCCATGCTGTGTTCTGATACAGTCTTGCAACAGCATTTCCTCCAAGATGTGGACATTTAGGAATGGAAGATGTCATGATTACAGAGTTCCAGGATTCCAGCGTAGTCCAGATAAGTGTTTAGGCATTCCTTTTGCAGAAATGAATAATCCCTATTAATAAAGAGCATTCTTCGGTGCTTTCCTGAAATGTCTTTCAGGATCAAATACACTTTCTTCCCAGACCTCCATTTTTGTTTTTGTTTTTGTTTTTTCCCCCATTTTATTCTATCATTTATGATTTAAGAACAGTGCTTGAAAAACAGCTGCTGTGAAGACTTAAAGATCTCTGTAATTCACATGTTCTAAACTCAGCAATCCTAGGATACTTATGTTCTTTTACAAAGCAGGGGGAGGAAAGGACATGCAAAATCTTTAAGATGCTATTTAAAAAAAAGACTTCAAAGGAAGAGGGAAAGTTTTATCCTTTCATAGCTCAAGAAAAGTATGCCAGAGTTATGCAGATAATCAAGCATCTTCTCCACACTTTTCTGCACAGAGTGCAGAATGTGATTTGCCTCTTTCAGTCACATCTAAACACTTTATAACTTGAAAAGCTATAGTTGTGTTTTTAGATACATCACAAGGAAGCTTAGGAGAGCTGACCTTAATTAGTGCATATACATTTTATGGGAGTTGTTGTGCTCTTTTGTTATGATAAAATGGGGTTTTTTTCTGACTGTATGCGGTAGTATTTTAAATGGGGTCTCTCTCTGGCTTAGTCTGACTTTCTCATTGCTGCAGTTCTACCACAAGGAAGAACCCACATGTGCATTCCATGACTGTCATGTGTCCTGGTTTCCTGTGTGTCACCTGCAGCAGCTCAGGAAGGACTGGGCAGTTGTGGCTCAGAAAAAGGGTGTGATTGGAGGAGGAAGAGAGTGGGTGGGTGACTGTGGCCAGGGAAGAGCAGTAGGGTTGAACAAGTCTTTTTTTAAAATCTTCCTAAAACAGAGAGCTGCAAAGTGTACTATAATCCTAATCTTGACTGGTGAAGTCAATGGGAATTTTGCCCTTTTTTTTTTTTTTAAGTACTAGTTTTTTCTCCTTTCTGTGTGCTTGTCAGACAATATTTTCTTTGAGACAAATATATCCACAGTTCCAAGTCTGAATATATAGCTCGTACGATGCTAAACACTTCAAATTTTCTCAATTTGTAGTCATTAAAATACTGTCTAGATACTGGAAATCTGAACTTCTTTGCTGAAGGCATTCTTCCTCATTTATTATATCTTGGATGGGCTGCATTTTTCTCTGCTTGGCTGTTGTGACCAAGAGCAGTAGTGGGCATTTGAATATAACAGGTGAAAAAACTCCAAAGCCATTTACCAGCTAAGGCATCTCCTACCTACCCTGTGAACTTGTCCCAGTGAGAGGCAGCACAGGTCAGGCATCCAGAGACAATGAAAAAAGACTTCTTTTTTTTTACTTGAAACTGTTCCATCACTTTGGATTTTAGTATTTGCATTCTTTTTCCGAAGAAAAGATTTTACCCTTGGGTAAAATCTCCCTCTGAACTTATGATTCTAATTTGCAGCATCAATATTTCTTTTTTGTTCCTGACTGAAGCAGTTCAGCTCCTCTTGTCACAGTTATTTTTCTCTGTTTACAGGGTTGAATTCTTGTCTTGTAACTAATGTCTCCCAAGCCCATATGGTAATGAATATGTGCTAGCTCTTCCTTTTTTCCCTATTTTGCAAACTATGCTCAAAGCACATTCTGTGCTCAAGTGTGATTATTTAAAAAAAAAATTACATTTATGAGAAACAACAGAATGTATGGAGGACAAGCACAGGTTCTGAACATGTGAATTGTCATCTTTTTTCCTGTTTCCATGCTGATGGACTATTGCATATTAGACAGTTTTAGGGCTTTTATCATGACTTCACATTTAGTAGAAAGGCTTCAGACTTATGAACTGCCCAGGGTCCTATGAACACTGATTTATATACTTATTTGTACAAACATCTCAGTGTGTAGAGACAGCATGCACCACTCATGAAGTTTTACTTTCTTATGTACTTTCTTGAAATTGAAAACCAATGCGTGTTGTTACTGAACTTCATTGTTAGAGGAAGAAAGCATTTTTTTCTATGCTCTTTTAAATAATTTTACACCTAGATTATTTGAATTGGAGACCTGGTTTTTTTTTTTACTCAGCACTTATTTACATAATCATTACTCAGACCTTTTCCTGTACAATTAAGCCCAGCCAATTGGGTGGTTAATTTTAGCTGTTAGCTTTTTTTTCATACTCACTTTTTGTGAGTATGTCATTATTCCTTCTGTAACATATTATCTAAAATTATAGTAGGGAATCAGGAGAACTGGAGAGTCCATAAAGATGGCAGAGCTGCTGCTCAGAAGCAACAAGCAAAGAAAGCCCCGTGGGGGAAGTTTGCAAGTCCTGGCTTTTTGCCCTTTCAGCTTTCTTTAGGTGACAATAGAGAATAAAGTGTGTTCTGACTACTTGGGGACCCAGGAAAAAAATCCATTACCAAGGGGTAGGACTAGAGTAGACTAAAAAAATTATTTTAGCTGAAACTAGGTATAGTCAGTAGTGAGCTTTTTTTTTCTTGGCCCGACTCTAAAGGTAGAGTCCTGTACATAACATTTGTTTGTCTTATAGGTGAAACCCCCTTGTTTCATGTTTGTCTTAATAATGGATAATGTTCAGCTCCCTGGCTTGCAAAAATGTTATGCAAAACATTTCCTGTTTTCTAACTAGCTCTAGTTCTGAGCTTGGAGAAAGCTTTTGGCACTCCTCATCAGAGTAATTCAAACAGCTTCCCAGCATGCTTTTATGACCTGCTTAATACACAGGGACTTGGAAGCAAAAGTGGATGTAAACCAGGTTTTAGGGAACAGGCTTTACATATTTTTTTTTCTGCTTAGTTTGCCTGAATTTCAACAACTGATTTGCTTTCCAGAGTTTGTCCCTGCCTAAGTCTTGCATTAACTACTGTTGGTGGTAGCAAACTCTCCATTTAATTTTAAGCAATTATTTTCTGGTATCTTAAGTCTGCTTTCAAAAAACTAGAGACATCCATCTCCAAGACTTTTCAAAAATGAGGCACTGAAGGAGTTGGAGCTCTGCAATGTGTATGTATGTGCAACCTCGTGAGCTCAATAGTTTGTTCTCTATCACAAAAAAACTTTCTTTGTGATACTGTAATTCCAGTCCTGCTTGAACAAGCAGTACAGAAAATCTGTCTCATAAAGAACCAAGATTTGCAGTATTTCTGTGTTGATTTTTTGAAGAGAGCAGATGTTGGAAACATGCTTTGTTAAGCTTTTAGGTGCATATTTAGGAATGAAGAAACCTTCATGCATGGTCCTGCCCAGCAGTCCGTTCATCACTGGATCGCACCATGTCAGGATAGGAATTTCGGAATTTCGGTGGAATTTGCAGAAACTCCCAAAGGGACAATTGTTGGACAGTCCTGCCCATTACAGACTGCATTTCTTCTTGCTTGCTTGTGAGTGATGGATGGCAGAAACCACAAGACTTTGCTTCCTCATTCTGGTTTTAATATCTGTGTCTCTATAACACTGATGGCAATGCACTCTGCAGAATAACAAGGTATTTTGTTTTTCTGGCTTTGCTGTCTGGGTTCTTTACCACACCAACCAAACATGTGGTCCATCCCGTGTGAGACTTGTTGATGTGACTCACTGAGATGCCTCCAGCTGTGGTGAACCAGAGACGAGTTGTGAGGCTACACACATCATTCACAAGGCCAGAGAAAATAAGCTCTTAGAAGCTTTGTAGGATAAGTGTGACTCCCAGGCTGAAATTAAGATTTGGAAACAGCCAGATCATTCCAGGCTGAAAATTAAGACAAAGGTAGCATGAGCCACAGCAATGAATCCAGCACAGGTTCTGCAGCTGTTCTCCAGCTGATCACGGGTTATTCCCTTTGTGCCATTTCCTAAATTCATTACAGAGCTGACCTATCAAGCCCAAGTGACCAGTTAGAATCGATGAATGGATCCTGAAAGTGGTTTAAAAGAAGAGAAGCCTCCACAGTAGTTTTATTGTGATGGGCCAGAAGAGCGGAGTGTGTGAAGGTGAATAGGGGAAGACTGACAGTGAAGGTCGTGTTGCAGTGTAGTCTCTTCTAGCTCCCTCCTGTGTCATCAGTTCTGCCACTGCAGAGACCCCGGTGTTAATTTGCATATCAGTCAGAGGTTATAAACAGCCCAAAAGGGGCCTGGCATATTCCACTTTACCCATTGCTGCTGAATTTGGCCCCTTGAATCCTGTTGAAGAGCTTTGATTTGTAGGGATGACTACTGCAGAAGCCCTCTCTTCCTCCAGCAGCAATGGTCCCCTGCATGGCACATGCTGTGTGATGGAGCTCTGTGCCTTGTGGTGGCTAAAACAGGGGAATGTCTTTCACCACATCTGCTAAATCAATTGCTAAAATATGCTGTGACAGCCCTTCTCAGACATATGTGCACATTGAGAACACAGGCTAACGTTGTGACCTCTTTGTGGCAGGTTATTGCCATTCAATCCCATTTTAATCTATATTATCTTTGTTTATTATTTTAGTTGTATATTATTATAAATAATACTCATAAAACTCTCACAAAACTGCAAGCACTCACATCAGCCTGTACTTTCACTCAGAAAGTCCAGCAAAGGCAGGCAACTGTCACAAGCTTTCTGAACACAAATGATTCCCCCTCAACCCTGCCAGACCAGTGGCAGAGGTTCTCATGGACATCCAGGGAGTGTGCTGGTGACTCAGGCATCAGGCTAAATACAGCTTTTAGATGCTGGTGCTTTAGTGACAAACATGATGAATTATGAAGAATCAACGAAGTGAGCAGAGGGAGCAAAATTTCTTTTGATTGGTATGGGCTAAAGTTTTGAAACAACTGCAAAAATAATTCATGACAACATGGTAAAGAGGGGTTGATGTCCTTGGGTATAACTTTCAGCACCGTGTGAGCAGCTGTAAACAACTCTTGTAAGTTCAGAGCAGATGGATGCTCTTTCAGAGCAATATAACCACGAGTGATACTTTAGAAATCTTAATCTGTGGCAGAAATTATAATCCATACCTTTGCCAGGTAAGGAATCTCTGGGACCTCTACGACTGTTTTTTGAATGCTGTGTAAGAAAAATCATAAATCAGCTGTGTTGGTGTGAAAACAGTGCATGACAAGTGATGAAATTATTTAAAATACAGAGCATGAAACCTTTGAACCATGGAACCTTTGCCCTTTGAACCTGAAACATTGGTGTTCATAGTGGATTTAGCGTCTTCCCATTGTAAAATTCTCGTAGTGGAGTGGGAGGGGGGAGTGGGTTTTTTGCCATTTTTTTTTTCTCCCAGTAGCTCCCCTATTCCCTGCCAAAAAACTTTTCAGTGTTGAATGCTAAAAGAACTGGGGTTTACAATGAACATCCCTGCATAAGATTTGTTATAAAATTGCAGTAATAGGCAATATTTCAAAGTCCTCTGAGATTTAAATATTAAAAGCTTTTATCTTGTGTAGATTCCTGCTAAGAATACTGAGATATGCCTTTATACTGGGATATGTATTATGTTTTAATCTTCGATGGTATATTTTTGGTTATTAAAACGCTGATATTTTTAGAGGTCACTGTAAGTCTGCTGTAAAAATGTTGTGCAGGAATTTAAATGAAATCTTGGGGACTGGCAGTCAAGTGACTGTCAGGCAGCTGCCTGATTTTTGGACCCCACTCTTTTTACCTTTATTTTTCATACAACTCCTTATCTATGGGTAAGATTTACTTAATTTCAGCTTTCTAACATCCAGTTGAAGGAGTCATCTGTAGTTAATGGAAAGAGATAAGCACCTCCAGACAGTGCCTTATCTCAGAAAGGTGAGAGAAATCTGCTTTTGGAGATGTGTATCCATTCCTATTGACAACAGAGGAATCCTGGAGAGGTAGTTCAGACTAGATGCCTATCTTTAGGTGGCTGAAGTTAGGTAGAATGTTTACTCCTTATCCTAGATGGTTTTGAATCAGACTTTCTAGTTATGGAATAATAGCAAGAGGAGCAGTTCCTCTAACACAATCCTTGTCATGCCAGTGAAGCTTCAGGTATTTCTGCAAGTGGGCTTGGGAGGCTGACTAAGAACAGCACCTCACAACAGGAATGGGAAGATGTTCCCATGACTGTGGCACTGGTTTGTGGAAATGCCTGTTCTCTTCCACCATGCAATTCCAGGCTGACCTGGGGTTCCTGTCACCCACATCATTGCCTGGCAGTCAAAACTTTGCCTCTCTGGAAGGAGTTTTTGAGGAGTTAAGACTGAGTTGTTAAATACCCACAAAACTGGGAACAGCACAAGTAACTGGAGAGGCAGAAGTGCTGTGAGTGGACAGGAGCTGCCTGTCGCTAACCCAGACTTTCAGATGCTTTTTAACTGCAGGGATCACATCCTTATAGGAATGAGAACCTCCCCATCCCATTTATAGCACACCCCTCTGGCAGCTAGAGGTTGCTTCTGGGGAAAGGAAGGAACGATGACTTTGAAGATACTCGTGATGGGAGGCAGCTGCTGTTGACAGCAGGCTGCATGTGGCACTTTGCATCAGATCTCCTTGGGCACCTGGGCACGTCCACCCTTGGCTCTCACCCCTCAATGCCTCCCTGATCCAGTGCCCAGCTATGCTGTGTGTGCCATGGATGAGCCTGTTAGTCTAAGAACTGCTGCACAAACCATTCTTTTTCTCAGTGGAGAAATAAACACAGACTTTTCTTCTTAAGAATATAATAAGATCAGAACGCATAGGAAAGTGAGTGTGTGGGTATGTAAAGACTACTCCTGTATATGCATCTGTTACCATTCACTCTTATGGCTGGGAGATTATCATCTCTCTATCCCATGACATTATACAGCAGAAAGAACACTTGCACACATTATCTTTTCATGTATTTTTTGTCATCAAGACCTCTGTAAGCCAATGAAGCTGCTGGGAACAGATATAGTTTCTTTACAACTTCCATATATCATTTTGTAGTCACAGGAAATAGAGAGAAAAATAATTGAAAACCAGGAATTTATAAAAGCCTGCTCCTTCATTTTTATTAACATGAAAACAAGAGTAACTGCCTTGCAGAATATGGAAACAACAGAAACCTTCCATCCTGCAGTATCCAATAATGCTTTCTTACTGCTCCGTACATAATTTTAGTGGATTCTGAAAGGAGAGATTTAAGAGGTGTGGTTTTTGTGGAGGCGTCTGAAAAAGGTAAAAGAATACTTTAAAATGGAAGAGTTTAGGAAGGCTAGATCTCAGACCTTTAGAAGGTGAATTTCCCAAACCAATATAATGTGAAAGCCCATCTTCACACTAAATAAATGTTGAATATAAAGATACCAAAAGCTTGCATTAGGAAATTACTAAATTTGTTAGTAACTGTAACATCACACCAGTAAATACCTAACATGAAAGGCAAAAGGAGTATATAAAAATGTTTTCTTCTATTCTAAATTTCAAGATTACATTAGTAATAGCGTACTTGCCAAGATCACAATTTTTTTTGTAATTAAAATACCTTAATGATGTTGATGTCTGCACAGTATAATACATTTCTTTCCTTTACACACTTTCTGTGCTATCAGGAGATAACACATTTATAGGAAAGCTGAAACCAGTAGCAATGGGTAAAAATACCACAAGATGTCACTGCTAACCTGGCAAAACGGCTGCTGCTGCCAAGCTGCTAGACAACATGCTATTAATTTATAATAAAAGGTATCTGACAGCTTTATTCTGATGAATTATGTGAATCCAAAGCACAATTCCAAGTCTTTGGTTTATAAATTGTCATTGATTTTAATGTTCTTTGTAAAGTTGTGGCACGCAACAAATTTTCCTGCCAAAAGCTGTTAAATAAATAGTCATCCTTTGCTCCGAATAGTACATTGAACTTGTTAGAGTGATGAGCAGAATGAATTGATGGTTGTCCATAAACCATTTATGACAGAACGCACAGCAGCAATTCAAACAATTATTGAATGGATTTATTAGAGGTTTTTTGTTTGGTTTTTTTTTAAATACTCCACTGAACCGAGAGGAGGGGGCACAGGTAAGACAGGAGCAATTCGAAACTGTTCTTTGCCTGATGCTTCCTCTTGAATAACACATGGCTGGGGCTGCCACAGGATTTCTGAGCAGCACATTTGCCTCCCCCCTGAAATGATCTGATTTCCCAGCATAGGAGAGCTGTCACTATGAAAATATATTTCGCACCCTCTGGAAACAGACAGTTATTGTAAAGACAAGCTAATTTTCCTTTCTAAAAATTAACTACTAACTCTTGTGTTTCCTTGAAAAACTTACAAAATGGTTATAATAGTTGCAATTAATTTTAAACTCAAATTTATATATTTTTGATAGTATTATCTGTAGAGCCAAAGCTGTGGAAAATTTACTTTTTCTCATGTAATGTATTTTGTTAAACCCGACAACCACACGTAATTACCTTTGAGAGGGAAAATAACCCAAACCAACAAATTGCCAACAAACACGTCTTCCAAACCTTTGCCCTTTTTTAGATCTGAGGTGAGATCAAATCCCTTTTGTGATTTAAATAGGTAGCAAAGTGTGCAAGGAGTTTGGACATGGAAGGACTGAAAGACTGGTTTAAAAACAAAAATCAGGTTGCTTATATGACGCTGCTAACCAAAAATAGAATGTAGAGGTGCTAGAAATCTTACAAGTGAGCTTGGTAAAGTTTGCAGCACCATTTTGTAGAGACAGGGACAGATCTGCAAATTATATAAATCGATTTAGCTCAAAGTTTGGGGGGAAAAAAGTGGTTTACAGCAGCTGAACACAGGGAGCTAAGTATGTTTTGTCAGTTCACTGAAGCTGCATGTATGCACAACTCCTGTGCTTGATTAAAGAAATTATATCCTTAAACTTTGGTATTTACATATCCCCATTTTCTAAAATCTTGGCAAGATTTCAGTTCATATGTGTAAAATCAGAAGAAGCAAAGTTCTTGCCTGATATTTTTGCTTTTTGCAAAAGCATAACTGAACATGGAATTTTCTGGGTTCTACTTACTCGTGGAACTGTCACATCCAGATATGGTACATCAGCCTTACATTTGAATGTATTTTCTCCAAGGGACTGCCACAATTTGAGTAATGTGTACTCCTTTTTTAAAGGAAAGTATAATGAAAAGTTGGGAACAGAAATAAAGAAACAATTAGAAAGTTTTTGTAAAGCTGGCTCCTACTGATAGCTTGTCTGGAAACATTACGGTCTGACATATAAACACTGTGTTTACTAACTTTTCAAAATGCAGCCTATAATCTGTGTACACTTGTTATTTTATTAATGCTTTTTATTACAAGTTACAGACAAACAGACAAATGTTTGAATACAGGCTCCACAGTGTGACTTGTAGGTATGGAAAGATGCCGACACACTTAAAAAGCTTTTAGTTGTATGGATTCAAAATATATTTAGATTTTAGTTCTCCGAAGCTACAGCAGTGAGAGGAAAAGATTTGTCAGTATACATTTATGTACATTTTTAGTGTATGGGAGGTTTTGGTAAATGTGCATTAAAACTGCAATTTGATGAGTGTTTTGTTAAAATGTTGCTTGCCTTTTCCTGGTGTGAATCCCGCTTCTAGCCCGCGGCAGATACCTCTGGGCACTGGAAGGTGCTGCAATGCCAGGGAAAAGGAGACACTTTGCTGTTTTGGGGAAGGGGGGGAAGTTTGCACTAACACTGAGTGTTTTGCCAGTAATTCCTCTCCACTCGGGTTTGCAACTGAGGGTAGGTTTGTGCAAACCCTCTCTAAAATCCCTGTAAGAAAATACAGCTGATTCTTCCCATTTAACATCTGAAAACTAAACAAACAGAACCTTCAAATCCTTAGACATCTCACCGACATTAGCAAAATAAACAAACCCCACAAAGCAGACAGGTTGAGTGAGACATGATTTCTAGAATCCTTGTCTCTGAGGAGTACTTGGAAGTATTAGATCTCATTTCAGTGTGCAGCTTTTAAAGGCAACAGCCAGGGTGTAATCGGCTGCTGGTGTAAATCGTTCTTGTTTCTTGCAGAGTAGTGGAGCTGGGATAATTTACTCCAGCTGCAGCTCTGGTTCCCCTGAATGTAGTCAGATTTGTCTGTAAGTCTCCCAATCTCAGGAAAAAAAAGAGATAGAAATCTTTCTGTACATTTGGAAAAAAAAGAACAGGGAAAGAAAAAATATGAAAGGATCCCCTAGCCTCCCCAAAAACCCTGAAAAAAATGCTTCCCGCAATTTTTATGGGACCTCTGAGGACCTTGAATTTTTAAGTAATCTTTTTTGATGATTTTAGACAGACCATTAAGCTGAGGATAAAAGTCCCTCTGTTCAATATCTGGATACATTAAGCATTAAGCTTAAAATTTACAGCTTTCATTTTGACAAGAAAAATGGCACGTTTGGTCTCAAGTGCTACCTTGAACTGTTTTTCAACATTAAGACAGGTTGTCAGTCCGAGGGGAGGAGGTCTGGGCACCAGTGGCAGCTGCTGCTGCTCTTGCTGTGTGCACATGCAGGGAGAGAGAGATGCAGCATTGCTGCTTGTCAGGAGCTGCAACTTGAGAATGCTTTGGCTTTTTTAAAGCAAAAGGAAAATTATGCTGATCCAGGGGAAGGCAGAAAGCAAATGGGCTGTCATTTCTGACTGTAAAATGTGTGGTTCATCCAACTATTTGGAAGAATCAAAAACAGGGGAGGAAGGAAAATCGAGACTCATATTTCTAAGAAAGCTCTGGGGATTAGAGTAATGAGGAGTTTGACTTCTGGCTTCCCTGGTGCCGGTATTCCAGAATGACTTGCTCTTCCCAACACGTGTGAGCACATTTTACCAAGCAGCAACCACTTTCAATTTTGTCCTTTGACTAAAAGAGAGACAGAAAAGCAGACATATTTATTGGCAGTGTCCTCAGCTGGGAACATACAGCAAGATGTTATTAGGAATCTGATAGGAAGACTTTCGCTATGTTAATTCAGGGCACAACCATTGTACAGCTGGTCTTAATAGTATTTTGTATGGGGAGAAAAGCAGCCCAGGCCACTCAGTAGTGGAGGATAACATTTGCTGTCTGTAGGCATTTCTTCTTTTGAGGTTTGCCAAGGCTAGCAGCTACTTGTGGTTTGGTGGATTATTAGGACCTTAAATAATCTTATTAATTAGATTGAAGGGGCAGGAGGGCAGTGACCACCTCATGCAGGATCATGTACTTGTCTCTGGAAAGGTGTAGAACTGTCTCAGTTAAGGAGAGTGCTCATCTTGCTTGCAGGTGGCAAACCAGGTTTTCTGGACAACGTCACAGTACAATGACTTCTTGGTTTAGTACAAAATTTTGTGGTTTTGTGTTTAGAGGCAAGTTTTGAAGAAAGTTTGCAAAAATTTGCTTCATGGTAGCGGGTGAAGAGACAACTCCAGGAAGAGATTAAACCTTTTGTTGCTTGGCTGAAGTCAGTGAGTTTAAGAGAAGAAAACTTAATCCATTAATTGACCATCTTCCAAATTAAAGAAGAGCTGGAAAACAAAACAACTGTAGAAAAATGCCTCTGGGCTTTTCCCATGTGAGCAGAGTTAGCAACTGCTGCCAGCATATATGTCCTGGTAATGGTGACAAATCTTAGGGCAAAAAAGCTTTGATAACCAGTCAAAGTATCTCAGAAAGATCTGAAGCACCTACAAAACTGCATCCTCTCTAGCTGCAGGAGGCAACACATGATGAGGCCATGCAAAAGCAAGAGGCATATGACTGGTTTGCTGGCATTAGTCTGTATTTATTGTCCCTGTTATTATTAACTTAAAGCATCTTGTGATTTATCTGACACTTGAAAAGAAGGACAGCAAACAAAAGGAGTTGTTGTTTGTTTATTTGTTTTAAATTTTTTTTCCTTGGAAGCAGTAAAATATTAACTCAGTGCAAGTACACTAGGCTGTTGTCTTCACACAGTCAAGAGAGAGATGACCTACCACCACAAATACCACTCACATGTTTTTCAGAGACATTAAATAGGAAAATATCATCTCTCAAGTCACAAGAGAGCTGAGAAAGCGAGCTGTAACAGGGTCAATTAAACAGGCTTAATTACGATGGATCTTGTGAGCACTTGCCACCCTTTGGGTTAAGGCTTACAGCCTGATCCAGAATCACACATTGGGTCAAACTTAGAAATACTTCCATGCAAAAACTGCAATTTGATGATCAATAATTCAAAGGAAGAACACTCTTACTGTCTCTCTCATGACTGAAAATACCTAAATGTTTTAAAGTCAGTGGTCTTGATGAACTGCTGCTTGGGATGGATGAAGTACTCTCAGAACTGTCACTGGCTTGTTTTTGAGACACAAAAGTCTCAGGAAAAGAAACTGGGGTATTTTGGTCCTGTTGTCTTTCCTTTAAGTCCCAGAAAAATTCTGGGAGAAGTAACCAATAGAATTCTTTGTAAGCACAGAGAAGTTAACAAGATGAATAGCCACCAAATGGATTTTTCAAGGGAAAAATAATGTCAAACCAATCTAATTTCCTTTTGTGAGAGGCTATGAGATCCTGTGGATAAAGGAAAAGCAGCAGATGACATATTTTCACTTTCTTTGGGCTTTTGACAGTGTTTTGTGACATTTTGATAAGTAACATAATATTGGTGAAATTACTGTAGATGGGGCCCAAAATCAATTAGGAAACTGAATGTAGAGAATTATCAGGGGTTTGCTGTCAGAATAAAAGGGTGGATTTAAGGTGTTCTGTAGGAGTCTGTCCTGGGTTCAGAGCTATTCAGTTATTTCAGTTGTAATTTGGGTGACAAAAGAGAGCACACTTATTGAAGTCCCATGTGACATGGTGCTAGGAGAGACTGAGAGCATACTGAAGACCTAGATTAGAGTAAAAAGTACCCCTCATTAAAATAGATTCAGAGTTTGGAACAAATTCAATGCAATTTGATAGGAAGAGTTACAAGTGTTACTCAGGCTTGTATGACCAGAAGTTCAAGCTGGGGGGGAAAAGCTTTTGGTAGAAGGTCTATGGAGCAGGACCTGAGAGAGACAGTAGAGCACAAGCCAAATGTAAGTCAACACTGTCATGCTGTTGTGAAAAAGACAAATATCATTTTGGAAAGGATCAACAGCAGTATAACCTGCATGACCCATGAAAATTTTCTGCTTTTTTTAGCATCCAAGACCTCAGCTTTAAGGCTGTATCTCCTTTTATGTAGTGCAGCTCAAGAAAGATGTGGACTGGCTGGAAAAAATACAGAGGAGAGCAGTGATAGTGATCAGAGGTCCAGGAAATGTGAGCTATGAAGGGAAAGTAAATTAATTTCCTTCTAATATAAAAAAGCAAGGACTGGGGGGTGTGTGGCAATGATATGCAACTGCATAAAAGCAGAGGGACCATGCAGGACAGATTGTGGGAGCTCCATCATTAGGTCTCTTACAGAAAATGTAAACATCAGGAATGATACAAGAAGAATGGATTCTTCTTTCAGACAGAAAAAGGATGCAAGGTGACCCACAAGATTCCTTATAGCACTGTTCATCCATGATTATTTATGAGTGAGGGTGGTGTATTCAGGAAATTCAAAATCAGGGTTAAATAAAACAGGAATCAAAGATAGGGAGAAAGAAGAAAGTGTTCTGAGCAAAATGTGATGACTGAAGTGCTGGAAGAAAGGCAGGAATGGGAAGGGCAGTTTAATGGGGGCCATCATGGCTCTAACTTTGTTGGAGTTTTCCAAAGTCAACCAAGATTTTGCCCAGTGTCAATGATTTCTGTAACTCAGGAGACAAAGAGGTTGTGTTTTTTTCTAAGAATTACACAGGTCTCATCATGCTACCACTGCTGAATTCATTTTCTGTTAACACTGTTTGAAATATAAGTAAACTTTTCTCTCCTGGATGCCTCCATTCTTCAGACATATGCAGGTTCATACTCCTCTTTTCCTAGATACAAGATACTAGTCTGACTTTGAAATATTCGTGCTCTGTGTAGGATGAAGCATGTTGGTTTTTCATAATGTTCTGCTACAAAAAATTGTTGTTAAATTCTTTTTTATACTCATGCTTCAGCTAGATCTAAAAGCTGTGTTGTACCAGCCTTTAATTTAGTTTTTTTTCTTAGTCTGTACATCTTCCTAAATCACATAGAAGCCAGCTTCTTGTCACTGTCTCATTCCAAACACCAAGATGAGTGTGGAATACCGAACATACCTGGCCAACAGGAAAAGACCTGGGAATGGGGCTAGCCTAAGCCTTCTCCCACAGAATTACTTTCAGTGTACTTGTCTTCAGACCTGAATGAGATGTTTTTCCTAATCTAGGGCTCTTTGTCAGGAACCCTCTCCTGCTGTTTGTTGGGACTGTGCCAGCCTTTTGTTTTACCAGATTCATGCAGGGATTTGACAAATGCACAGGCACCAGGTCTGTAAATGCATGCAGAAGGAAATGGCCTAGGAAGTTCCCTTTTGTATTGTTAATAGAGTAGTTGGTCGAGCTGTAGGAGTGCAAAGAGTGTGGTGGCAGAAGTGGCCTGGCTGATGTGGCTATTAAATAACTCTGAACATTAAAAATCAGTGGCTACAGGACTATTTAATAGTGGCTTGATTTTTGCTCTGAGGACAATTATAAACACAGTGCAGACCCTCTAGGGATTCCAATTGCCCTCGAGAGACAAGCCAGTCTTCTACATACAGGACTATTTAATAGTGGTTTGATTTGGTGGTTTTGCTCTGAGGACAATTACAAACACAGGAGATCTATGAGAAACCTGGCAAAGGCTGAAGACCACCACATTAGGTGGAAGCTTCACAGAGACAGAATCTCAGTCATGCCTAACTTTTTGGAATGTTAATTTTTAGAAAACATTTGGATTGACTCATTTGAGGCTGGATGTCCTAGTTCCTACAGGTAAAACAACAGTCATCACTGTGTAACATTGATAAATCAAGAGAGCATTGATCTAAGATACACATATACAGGGACTAACAATAATATTTTATTTCTAGAAAGAAGCCTTTGGGTCTGACAGATCTGTAGCTAAAAGTTCATTTTGGAAGTTTGACTTTTATATATCTAAATATTGTAGAGTGGAAAATAATGTTGAGGAGTGTTGGTATCATTTGCTCTGCAATACTGATCACAAGTCTGACTTATGCTTTGACTGTGAGTTAGGACGGAAAAAAGAGGATCCCAAATCTAAAGAGGGTAATATTTAAAATGATCCTTCTAAATTCTGTTTTCAAAAGTGATCCAGGCACTTAAGAATCTACACTCCACTGAATTTCAGCTCACTCTTGAAAACCTGGTGGAGATGGGTTATCATCTTTGGATGGATTGCAAACAGTGGGAATAGCTCCTGCAGTTGCTTTCATTGCAAGTGTTTTCTGAATGTTTGTATTTGCCATCCAATTCCAAACTCACATTTGCAGGAGAAGAAAACCAGAGAGAATGCTGGACAGCAGATGAGCCTAAATGAGGGCTCCAAATCACCAAAATCAGTGATGTAAAACAAAAAGTATGAGTAATTAACACTGTCCATCTACCTGTGTTTTGCTATTTGACAGTTTCACTCCAGTCACTGTATAAGACAAGTGGTCCTAGCAGAGAAACGCAGTGGGAGAGGCTGGAAGAGACTTTCAGCTCCTCAAGGGTATTTCACAGGGCAGGTGAGCCTGGAGAGAAAGCTAAGGAAAAAATAGCAGAAGT
Organism: Aleadryas rufinucha; assembly: GCA_013397815.1. NCBI lineage: Eukaryota > Metazoa > Chordata > Aves > Passeriformes > Aleadryas > Aleadryas rufinucha. The sequence continues at coordinate 9,091 of VZTH01003440.1, read as the reverse complement.
GGTAAACTCTAAATAAAATGTGAGGTAGGCAGGACATGAAAATGCTGAGAGCTGAAGGATCAGGATTTTTTAACTGTGGATCTCCATCACAATGCCTTCTCCACACTGAAAAGGGCAGGAGAAGGGGAAGTAGTTCTAAGTGAGAATCAACATAGAAGGCAGCATCAGAAATACAGTGACAGACAGGAGGAAAGTGGGAATATGAGATTTTACCTAGAGTAGATTGTATTGAGATGGAACAAAAATTCCAGCAAATTAAAAAGCAGGAGGAACAGGGAACTTGGAAAAAGAAGGGATGTTTTTGGGGAAGTCAGGAGGAGAGAAACTTGGGGCTGAAAAATTAGGATTAGAAACATGTAAGTCAAAATGATTGACACATAATTCAGTGAAATGGTCAGTTCCTATCTACCTTCAGTGGGATTTAAATATCTTTGCATGTGTTTGTAAGTGCCCTTCCTGCATATTATCACTGTTTTCTCTTCATTTGATGAACTGAACTGCTGTGAGTTTTCTAAAATTTGACCAAGACCAAATTACTGAAGCCAGAAGATAAATATCTGTCTCACTTTACAAACATGCCAGCTTGTCAGACTCTTATTACAGCAACCAGCATGAAACCTTGCTGCTTTTTAGGAGATGTGTTTGCAGTAGGGATCTGCAGCAACTCTGGACATGACAGCAGAAGCAACAGCACTTCCTTCTGTAACTTGTGTTTGAGTGAAGCCTGAGCAGACCATTTGCTTTTCTTCCTGGCTTTACTTCTTTTTCCTGATTTTATTGAGTACAATCTATTTGTGCTTTAGACAAAAAGCTGGGATTAGCTAGAGGAGTTTTAGTTGGCTGGCCATCAGTTCTAAATAGCAAAGGAAAACTAACTTCAAAGCAAGTGCATTTCAATTTAAAAAAATGAGGAAAGGGGCACGAAGACTTTACTAAGCTCATGAACTAAGAGAGAGGGAGAGGAAAGTATCTATGTCAACAACACTTCATTTTTAGTTTCTAACTAAATCCAAAGTGTAGGAAAATTAAGGTTTTGTAAGATATGCCCTTAATTATTCAGAAATCACTATTACATTGGCTGAGCAGTTTAGAGCAGCATTACATGATGCAAGTGATTGGCTTAACTCCAGGTGATTGCATGGAAAACACACAACCATACGTACTGTAACTAAATAAGCTTTACAATGTAATTCTCAAGGAATAGGAAATAATATTATTTATTTTATGTATGTATGAACTGAGGAAATGGTGTATTGCCTATGGTTGCACAGCAATTTGGGCAAGAGTCCTGAATGGAAATGAATAATGGTGTTTGCTCTACGATCATCTCCCAGTCACTAGGCAACTCTGCCTCTCACAAATGCGATGTTGTATCTTCAAAGAAGTCCCAGTTTTGAATATTTTAATGGAACTTTCAAAGAAATTTGCACAAGTTAAACATTCATAACCCAAAGAAATTAAAAGAGTCTGGCAGCTTTGAAATTCCAGCTCTCGCTCCTAAAGATAGCAGTTGTGTCATTCTTTTAAAATGCTAAAGGGGAGTTTGTGAATCTGGGCATCACACCAGGCTCTTAGAACCACTTCTGTATCTCTGCCCACTAAAGGAGGATCAGGACTATTCGGCATTTTTTGAGGAGATCTTTCTTTAGCCTAATATGTTTTATATTGCTTTAGTACTTTCACTGCAGCTTTGCTTTCCTTTTTTCTTGGTATTGGATGTTTAGTATTACCCATCTCATTGCTTGAGTAACATGGGAGTATCTCTGCTGTTGCAAATAATGACAGGAAAGATAATAGCTTGTACTGCAAGGGACATCTTTAATGATTCAGAGTCTCTTCCAGGTCAGGTTATAGTGGGTGCAATGCAGACTGGCTTAGCTGAGTTAATACTATATACAGTGGCTCATGTTCATGAGTTCAGAAGCTGGAGATACCAGCTGTCCTGTAGATGAAAGTCAGGTCGGTATATGTACGTATTTATATTCATATTTATGTTTGTTTGGCTCAGTAAGGATATCAGAGTGCTCCTTTTTGTTCTAGTTTTTGAACAGCAGTAATAGAGAAAGCTCAAATAAAACAGAGCCTTTGTTTGCTGGGCAAGCAGCACTGCTCCTGGAAGGATGATTTGCCTGAAGAAAGGCAGAGGAGAAAAGAAGTTGCTCCTGTAGCAGCAACAGAAGAGAGATGAGTGAAGGGATGAGTTTCCTGCAATCCAGAAAAGGCTCCTAGGTAGCCTTCATTTTAAGGAATTAATCATTAGTAAGCTGGCACACATGCTGAGTGAGGCAAAAGAGTTGGTGAGGGAACCTGCTGTCATAAATGTGTTCCTGGAAGAAAGCTCCATTGGGAAAATTGTGTGGAACAGGAGGAAGCAATAATTATGGACAGTCCAAAAGAAGCACACAAAGGCTGCACTGTGGGAAGGAGCAGCAAGCCTACCTGCACAAGTTCCACGTTTGTGTGCTTCTCATTTTCTGTGCATGTAGCTGCTTTTTATGACACATTTATGACTCACCCTTCTTGGGCACTGGCATCTACAGTGATGCTCCAAAATCTTGTTTATGAGAAATGGCCTTCTAGGCTCTGTGTTCCAAATTTATACCCTACCTGCAGTAAATGTTCCTAAACCAGGTCTCCTGCTAAGGAGCTGAAACTACAGACAGGGAGATAACAAGTGTTGCAGGTGGCTCTCAGGTCAGCCTTGGCATCATATTGCCCGTGCTTCATCTCTCCATTTGGCATAATTTTCTTTTCTGTTTTTCTCTTGCCTGTAAAATATTTAAGGGGCTTTTTCTCTTCAAGAAGGTTGAACACTATAATGTCTTTTCTGTTCATGGACCAGTGAGCACTCTAGCTTGTCAGTATTCAAATTACTATCAAACTGTTTAGTACCTGTCTAATTAAAACAGAACTTACTTGCTGATCTCTTCATGCTAAAGCAAATGAAATCCTAATAGGAAAAACGATATATCACTTAGATCAAAAGAAAATGAATAACTATAACATAACCACCTCTCTTCTCTTTTTTTTTTTTCCTTGAAGTGGGAGAGGAGAATGGCAGGCAATTCCTGTTTTCAGATAAAAACATATGTACTGTCTCAACCTTCTTATTGATTCCCTGTACTAGCAAAATCCTGCATTTTACTGTAGTGAGATGGAAATTTCCATGGCTGAGGAGAAGCATAATTCCAGGGATGGAACATGGGGAGGGGAGCAGGAGATGGCAAATCGAGGGAAGAGAGCACACTGGGGAAAGGGAATGTACCCCTAGAAAGTTTTGGGCTGAATGTAGAGCTTTTGTAATTGCTTTGCAAAAGTTGACTGAAGGAAGATGCTCTGTGGAAGTCCCCAGTTCTTTTGTTTGGTTCCATTAAATTGCCCACGTATCCTGGGGGAAGGGGCTGTCTCAGCCACTCTGATCCTCTTGGGTTATTGATAAAAATAGAATAGAGAATATCTCCTTGTTTCCAGTCTATTTGCATAGTTCTTCCTAGAGCAGAATGGTCTGTTCTTCTTCTGCCAACAAAGGCACCATTTGTCTTGGGGTATTGACTTGTTCTGAGGCCTTCAAATCTTTTCCCTTCTTTTTCCTTTTTTTTTCCCCTTTCCCTGACCCTTCCTCTCACTGAGCTGTAGCACACTTGCCTCTGGCTAGGAATATTAATGAGCATTTCTTTTCAAGAGCTTATGCAGATTCCACTTTGTGAATCAGCTGGCAAGAGGTGCTGTCCAAGTAACTTACCCAGAATGGTGCCCAGGGGCAGATCGTATAAGTGCATGGCATGTCTCATTCCCCAGCCTGAGAATAAAAGGTCAAGGAGTTGACTTTCATTGTGGGGTGCCTTGTATGGCATGGATGGCTCAGAGAGGGCCCTTCATACAACAAAGGTTATTTAAATAACTCAAATGGCTCTGAAAAATGTAAATTTGCAACAAGATGGGGAACCGAGCAGCTCAGGTGGTTCATTATTAATGCCATGAATCTTTTTCTTTTGTTGGTTCAGATCTGCTCCAAGTCAGAAAAGACATAGAACATTAAAAGTGTCTGAGTAGGGCTCAGTAGCAGGCATGGAATTAATTTAGTTGGCTAAATGAGAGTGCATTCTTTGGTAGAAGACTCTTGACCACATTGCACACTGTCACTGGAGATAGACAGACTTGGGCAATGAAAATTTAAAAATCCTGAGCAGAGTGGCTCAGAAAAGTGTACCACTCCTGTCTTCTGGAGAAGATGGGCCATTTGAGATGAGTGGTCTGGGTGACAGTATAGAGGAATGCACGCTGCATTGCATTTGAATCCAAATTGCTCTTTAATGACATAAATCCATGTTTGTCCTCCTCTGCACCCTCCCGTAATCTTTGCCTTGGTGGTGGCGGCTCAGAACATTGGTCTTTATGCTAGACATCTTTTTTTCAGGTGGGTTCTGCCCACCACCCCCAGCCATGGCACTGGGCTTACATCATTCAGCTTCTGGTTGACATAAAAAGTCTGGAAGAACAGATACCCAATAACTTGCTGGGAAATCTTTTATAAAGTTGGGCTAAATCTGATGCTAAGCGAAGGAGCAGTTTAAATTGCCTCAGGTAATCCTCCTCACTGGGGTTCTTAACCCTGGGAGGAGAGGTTGGCATAATTTGACTGCAGAAAATGGGTAGTACTTTGCCTGTAGGTGTCCAAACCAAGCATGGGCTAAGTCTAACCATCATGACTTTACCTAAAAAATAGAGAAAAGATAATTGTTAAAATCAGTGTTCTTAAAGGATTTGTATGGTTCCTTCCATCTTGTGTCCTGGACAGGATGATGACAAAAAGGGTCACAGTTTTTGCAACATTTTATTATTTTTAACTGCTCATCCCACTGAAACTAGAAAAATAGATAATTTTATACAGATATGGCTGAAGAAAAGTAAAACTGAACTGTAACTGCTGGAGTTTTTCTTTCATTTACATCCTTCCATTTACCAACACGGGTCAATTCCTGTACAAACTCTTGATTCATTCCTGGGCCTGAGATATAGGACTTATCAAATTCTATCAGATTTCAGATAGCCACTAGATAAACTCCTCCTTTGCACTGCTTGAAGAAGAGAAATGGCAATCCAAGGACTAGCATATTTGCAGGCTGTGGAAAGCTAAGCTTTACTTCCGTGTTCTGCCTCAGGGTTCCACTCAGCTTTGGGCAACTTCCTTAAACTCTACATGATGAAGCATCTCCTGCAAAATTAAGGCTAATAGCATTAACAGGCATGTTCTGAGAATATGTATAAGCCTTTTGACAGGAATGGACTGACATTAGCAAAACTCAAGGTTGAATTTCAGGAAATTTCTACTAATATGTTACCTCACACACTACCCTGAAGCCAGCAAAAATCAAACTTCTGGTGCTCAATGTGTTAATGTTCCCAAATCACAAACAGGAATCATTGCTTAAGAAATGGTATTATTTGGAAGGGAGGAAAGAGAGCTCCCTAAAACCTTTGTAGCCCAGTGCTGGAAGCTATTGCCATCCATTTAGGTGACCACTCCCCAGGCACATTCACACCAAATTACTTGACCTAAAGCTCTTTGGGCTTTTACAGTTAACAGGTTTTCTTCACTTAATGGCACAAAGTTCCCTGTTAACAGAAATGCTTCTCTGCTCCTTTCCACTCTTTCTTCATCACTGCATGAGCTTGCAGCACAGGGCTCTTGTGATTTTGGGAACCTTTGCTCTGGAGTTCCTTCCTGAGCTTTGTGGTTGCACAGTGGCTTGGCTACTTCTCCCATCTACTTGCAGTAATGGCTTTAAGGTTGGATTCTAGGGACATGTGGACACCAAAATTTGCTAGGATGAGGATCTGAATGGATGACTTTTTTTGTTCCTTTCTCCTGTAGAGTGATCCTTGGCATGTTACTTATATTCTCTTCTGTTTCTGCAATTCTAAAATGGGGAAAGGTTTTCTCTGCACAGGATGTCACAGTACTTTGCTAGAATTTTCAAGATGTTTTGCCATCTCCAATTCTAGAAATTATAAAAGTATTTTTACCTTCACTATATCAATAAACTTTACCAACTAGCCTGAGCAGACACTCCTTTTGAACTATTAAATATGAAATATTTCAAAACGTCCATTAACAATCTCATGTGGAAGATAAGGATTTTGAATATATTTAGTGTTGGTTTAATATTTTATTTTTCTGAGTTTTGTGAGAGCAGAGATAAACTAACATAAAGAAATGGTTAGACTTATGAAAAAGAGTCCTTGGATTATAGCTGTAGTAGAAGATACAGCAAAAAAATGTAGGTAAAGTGACTAAAAACATGATAGGAGTTCAGTGCAGCATGAAACCTTAGATGTCTGCTGGAGAGGTGGAGATTAAAATACCAGTAGTGAGAATATGGAAGAAATATCCTTAATGAAACTGGCCCTTTCCAGAGCTGATTTTTTTTCTTGTTTCACTTGAAAACCTTAATCTTTATTCCCTGTCTTCAAGATGTAGTTCTCTAAGGAAAATAGTTTTTCAGTCCTACCTCAGATTCTCAGTTTGATTCAGTTACTCATTGTGGAGCACACACAGCATCTTAACTGAGAGGCACTTTTAGAGGTACTGAAGATTTTATCTGTCAGCATAACATATCAGAATGGCATTACTCTAAAAATATTTCTTAGCATGATATAAATTTGCTGCAACTGATTGTGACACTCAGGTCTCTAAAATTATTGTTACTTTTTTCCATTTTGCTGAAAAGCCATACCAGGAAAACTGATCACTGTGATATCTGGTAACATTTAGGGCTTGTATTTTAGTTTGATATACACCCTAATGCCAATTAATGTCAGTTGAATCACACAAGTTAGAGATGGAAAACACCTATTAGGTAATGGCAGGCCATGACTGTTCCCCCCAGTGAATTCTCACGTGCTTTGTCTCATCTAGTTTTAAATTACTTGCAATTGAGGTGTCTCTGGGGAGGCTATTCCACAGCCTAATGTACCTTGCCATTAAGAAATATTTGCTCCTATGCAGACTAAACTTTTCTGTTGCTCATTCTTATGATATTACTTTACTTCACCACTTGCTGTTGCTAAACTATTGCCATTCCTCTCATATACTTACTCTTTCCAGACTTCAATCCATAAATAAGTGTTAGCATAAATAAGTGTTGGTTGTTTATTATATGCCTATATCTGCACTACATTTCTTTTCTTTAGTGTCATCTCTTAATCCAGACTCTCCTCTTCCAAGACCTCTTTCTGATGTCAGGCCCCCCCAGACTGAAATGGTTATTGTAGGAACAGCATCCGTCATAGATACAAACTCTTGTGGTTTGTGGTGAGATGTCATTTTGACTGACACTGGCATTTCTTGTTCTCTTATCACTGCTCTGTCCCACTCACTGGTGGTCAAATGCTTAAGAACCTTGGTGCATCATAATTAGAAATATGTGAGGAAGAATAGGCATTTTAGAGTTCCAGGAGTTGGGGTTGGGTGACTCAAAATGTACAGCTGAGGTGAGAAACAGGATAGGCACCTCCACACCTCCTTCCACTGGAAAAAAAAAAAGCCATTTTAAAGCATCCATTGTGGAAGATTTCAAATGATCTTAAGGAAGACTGAAGTGTTTGATAGTCAATTATAGTTGAAAAAATAATTGTGGAGAGATCTCTGCCAGTGTTTGCAAAGAGGCTACCGCTTTCTTCAGAGCACTGTGTTGTTCAGGAACCAGCCCTTTCACTGCCCAAGGCTTTACTGAGCTCTCCTGGTCCCTCTCATCCCCAGCTGCTGATGCACACCTTGAATTCTTTACTATGAATTGCTTAAAATGCAACCAACCTCCAGATTCAGGTCTGGAATCCTGAACCAGTCATCTCTGTAATTAAAAGAGACTGTGGTCAGCCCCTGAGGTGAGAGTTAAAGCTGAACACCAGGTTAGGACTAATTTTTATGAATCTTCTCTTTTATGTTTTTGTTAATGAAGGATAAATGTTTGGGAGTCATATTTCTTAGTTCCTCAGATCCCAGGGAAGATTAGTACTTAGCCAACTTAAAAAAAAAATAAAAATCCAGGATAAAAAGGGAGTAATAGAAATTGTTTTTTCTAGCTTTTCTCCTGGTAAGGATAAGTGTTGTTTTGTCATATTTTCTTTCTTTGCATTTAGCTGAAGTTGCCATTGTTAAAAGTCTTGGAACAAAAAAAATTTGCTCTTCTTTCATAAAGTAAACTCTAAGCATTCAACCCTAGTAGTCACCTCTTGCTATAAATGCACTTTTCCAGACTGTTTCCAAGGTTCAGTTAGAGAACAAAAAGGCAAAAATGTGCATAAGGGAGACTGCAAATGCATTCTGACTGTGAAAGGAGAGCAAATGATTGTTCATTAATTTAAATCTCTATCTGAATGCAGGTACCTTTTCATGGATCTTGAGAAACTCTAATGACAAATATAGTGTTTTTTTCATGCCTGTGGTTAATTTAGGAAGTTTGTTCCACGACTCTCAACAATAGCAGCTTGGGGAAATGCAAAATTCATCAACAACTGGAGGAAGCTGAAATGAAGTGAATGAGTTTTGGATAAATAGCTCCACTTCTAGTCTGTGTCCTAAGCTGAAGTCACCTCTGGCCCCTCTAGATTTGCTTGATTTTGATTGCTGTGTTTCAGAATTAAAGGGTCTTAAATTATGTTCATTTGCCTGGTTTTGGATTCAGGCAGGTGTGACAGTGTGCAGTGTTTTTACCTTCAATAATGTGGTGTAAATGAAGAAAGAATCCACTTCACTGCCTGCTCTTGGTTTGCCCTTCATGTGCTCTGTGTGCTGTGTGGAGGCTGGATCTAAATTCTGCATCTAGACCCTCTTCTTCCTGCAGCACCCTGGGAAATCCTGTGATAAAATGGGAATACTGTGGTAGTGTAGTGGTTTTAGTTCACATTTCTTACCTTCTGTGAGATAGGAGATTTGGGAGAAATGCAAAGCAGGCTCAAAACTTTAAAGAATATAAAGAAAGCTTTATTAACAGAACTAAAAGAAAAAAAGAATCAGAATAAACCTTCAGAACACTTCTCTCCCCAACCTCTTCTTCCCTTTCCTGCTGACAACGTAAAGAGACAAAAC